>JAOTRR010000055.1:26895399-26913258 GCA_028570945.1 Gogo arcuatus
ATGTCCCTGAGTGTATAATGTATAATGTGTATAATGTCCCTGAGTGTATAATGTAATCATTATTGTAGTATGTAGGTGTATTTTTATCTACCAAAAAATGGACTATTTGTTCACTTCACCATACCTGGGTAGGCAAGAACAAATTCTCACTTCATTTCACTAAACCTGAACAGATTACACTTCCTGTGACACAAAATGAGGTGTACTACATCTCACAGGTTTATTGTGCTCTAGGAGCTACTGTCCAGTGGGGGGCAGGAAAGGGATCAGGCTTCTTCCTGGTCTTTTTGTTCCAGTAATAAACAAACTCGTTTTTCCACAACCCTAGGAAATTCTTTAATTTTACTATATGATCTATTAAAAAAATCAAAATTGAAGTAACATTTTACAGATGCACTGTATTATTAATAAATATGAATCTTAAATGCAAAGAGGAAACAGATTCTAAGACTTTAGAAGAAGAAGAAGAAGAGAGCTAAGACTATGAGAGTACAGTAATTAAGGGATAATTTAACAGTTGTTCTGTATCAAATTCAATCTGATACATAATCAGATGTTACTGATATTTTGTGCAAAAAGGTCATATTGCTGTTCATTTGGTGTTGATAAGTTACAGATCTGAACCGTTTCTCTGACTCCATTAATCAACACACTTTGATCTTGATCAGACAACTGATCATATTCAGGGCATATCTAATGGATTCAGCATGTGAAAGTCCAAATGTGCTCATACTGAACACACCATATGAAAGCCATCAAAAGGCAAGAGAGAAAAGTACAACACTAAAGTTAGCATGAATGTAACTTAACCCCAGTCACAAAAGCAGTACAATATCTGATAAGCCAAAACTGTGGGTTGTTGGAGTTGATTATGTAGACCAAAACATAAACATGCTGGGAAGTAGAGTAGGTGAGTAAAACAGCATGAAATATAACCTTTTCTGAAAAACAACAAACCATTACTGGAAACACTCCAAACCATTCTAATCTATCACACACACACACACACACACACCTCTCAGTTTCAGCCACAGGAACATCTGCCTGTCTTCATCCACCCATCACCTGTTTCTCAGGACCTTGAGCTCCTATAAATTGCACCTCTTCAGAGATGTTGATGTAGCCAGTTACTGTTTGAGCAGCTTGTCTATTTCCTGGAAAGGAAGGACAGTTTGCTTAAGCTGTTGGGTTTCTCAGACTATTAAAGTACAGGGCTTAAGTTGGCTTCTCTCTATGCCTGTTATACTACAAAAACCTCACATCAGACTCCAATGTCCTGTAATTTAAGCACTGCACTGCAGGCTATGTTCACCATCTTATGGGATCATTTCAGAATGTGGTGTATAACTAAAAACATGACCTGCCTTTCCTGTGACTTTATTGAACACAAACTATTCCCTCATTTGTCCTGGTTCTGACATCTTGGACTTTGAATCGATTTGGGACAAGAAAGCTTTCAGCATTTGGCTACACTAAGCATAGACGTAGCTCATAATTGAACATGTCTGCAGCTAGAAGAACTGCAGACAACATACTGAAGTTTTAGATTAGTTTACTGCCTTTAACTGCAGTTGCAGCTACAGGCCACATGCTGCTAATTCCTGCTACAACTAGCTTGTTTTCTTGCAAATGATGTGATATATATGGCATTTCTCCAATCTTTCTTCATGGTAAAGAAACACAAAGTTGATCTGGTAAATACTTTCCAATTCATTAAAAGAAAACAGATTTTCTTTCCTTCTTTCGTTCTTTCTTTCTTTCTTGAAATTCCACATATTTTTCAAATTTTCTGCATAAGTTGCTCATTAAGAAACAAATAAAGTTCTATAGAATGATTCTAACTACATTCATTGATGCGTTAAAGGAAGGGTTTAGGTCTACATTGTTTTATTTTTTGTACAAGTCAGTATCCTCTAGTTGCCCTTGTTTTCTTGTCACTGAGATTCATGAGCACAACCACCGAAACATGAAAGGTCTTTGTGTTACTACTATGGCCTACAGCTAAAGCCAGTCAACATTTAAAGCATGCAGCAGTAATATTTCATTTACAGTTATTTACACACAGCCTATTTACTGTGAAAAATGGCTGTTGGTTGTTACTAAATAGTCCCATCATCAGATCAGTTTGAAACTTAATACAGTTTGAACCCTAGTACAGATGAAGAATTGCACTGGATTAGAAAAGATAAAGAAAAAAGAGACAGAAAGCCAGAACTTACTGGAGGCAGAAACAGAAACAGAACAGAGAGGATGGAAATTGGTGGTGTCTGTGCAGCAAATGTCCGCCCATGCCAACCAAAATTGAATGTGTCTTGCAACTATTGGCAATTTACAGTGCCACTTATCTAGCTTTAAAACAAAGCCATAAGTTCACAATTTCAGGTTCTTATAATGGATGCCAAAGAAAATGTAGCAGACTGTACTTATTCCTTCTCATGTTTGCAATACGAACAGAGAACAATTCATTACTATATACACAATGATTTCTCCAAATTCAACTACTACATGCTAATCTCTTGATATGCAACTAACCCTTCATATGCTAGCTTGGGGAAGCTAGTCTTTATACGGAAGCATAGTCCAGAAAGAAAACTGATTCCACAAATCTAACATTATTTTAGCATTATCAACATTTCTCTGGAATGGACCATTTTTCTTCAGTATAGTCTGCATGGTTTTGTGTATTCGATTATGCTCTGAAGAACAATTCCAATGAATTCCAGAGGGGAAAATGTTTTAAACTGTATTATTTCTTATTTTGATCATTTTTAACTTTAAATAAAAGAAGTTACTTGTGTACAGTGTTACAGGCTTCACACACTGTTAAAATCGTTGTGCTCATTTATCTGACACAAACAAGCTTGTTAATCTGACATTGAAAGAGGTCCTTGCAAATATATATTTTTAGAGGCCAGGTTGTGGTGGAAGGTTTACCAGTAAGCTATAACTGGAGATTTTTAAATTTCTTTCTACTGCAGTATTGAAAATCTATGCAACATAACATACTGTACATGATACCTTGGTTCCCAAACTCCTTAAGGTTGTTTACTTTGTTGATTTCATACTACAATAATCACATTTAAAGTACTGTGGTACTGTATAGTGTGAGCAGCCATATTGATGTGATGTCATACGCTGAACTCAGGTTAGGGTTACGGCTGAAGACACCTTCCTGACTCCCCAGGATCAGATAGAAAGAAATAATGTAATAGGAGGGTCATGGCTTGGAGGAGGGGCCACGTCCGCCAGCTGAGGATGTCCGTCATCCCCTTCTGATAGCAGTCAGTGTCTGGACATGCTCCGCTGTGTGTCTTCATGGCAGACCTGCTGTTCCCATCTCAATCACTTTGCTTCCTCCAAACACACATTTCCACTTCCCTCTTCTTTACTCATTTGTGTATTCAGAGCTGTCTTTGTGTGCATTTTATGTGTGTTCTTATTTCCTCTCATTCTCATATGCATGTTATCATTGGCACTGTATTATCACATACGTTGTGGCTTTTGTCCATCATCTAACTTCAGTGTTTGTATCTTGTGTTCCCACATATTACTCAGTGTTATTGTGTCAAGGATATAAAAGGGTATGACTTGCTCATGTTAAAACCAACTTTCCAAACCTACTCAAACAATTTGTTAAATCTTTAATATGTATTGTTGATAAGATGTGATGATGTGGATTGCTGTTAACATTTCTTGCTTTTCGATGGAGTTGGTTTCAAGACATTACTGCACAGGCACAGTTTACAATGTCATCATTTTGTTGTAGAAACATGCTAATTATGAAGGCATGAAGTTATTGTCAAAGAAAACTGGGGAATCACAATTTTAAAGATCCAGTTTCTCTAGTAGAGGAAAACAGCCATAGGAGAAGAAAGAGTACCTTTTTAAACAGAAAGAACATTTGGTGAATTCTGGCATCATGGAATACAAACGTAACTTATTAACAACCATCATATGCGGTAATCCTTGTGAATAACAACAATGATAAAACTATAAAGTGTTTTGTTCATGGACTCCCTTCATTCATTAAAAAAAACTAATAATAATAATTCAGTGCCCCTTCATAAAATGTCTGTTAAATGTTCATGTCTGCAGTGTACATAGTGGACACATGAAATTTTATTACATGCTGCTACAAATTCTACAGCATGTGAACAAAAGGCACAAAAGTGCATAGATGAGAGCAGCACATTGTATGCAGAGGGAGGATAGTCAGTGGACTGTCTCTCTGTCCGTTTCTCTCTCACCTGCATTCTGCTGTGTAGTGTTTTCATTGTGCCTGTATATCTTTCAGCAATATTCCAGAAATAGGGCTTTGTCAGCTAGCTATTTTGTTTGATTGTTCTCTTCTCACTGGCTTAGATGTATATTTTGACCATCATAGCTCCCTGATTGCAACACTATCACACACACGGCTTTTGCACTGGTCTGCAGCATATATTATCTGGAAGTATTATGCCGAACTATCAGAGATCCATGTGAATTCACCCCATCAGTGGATATACAGTAGTTCATGAAAACGAAAATGCTAGAAGAAAACATTGGATAAAGCAGTCTAGCAATATTCAGACTAATCTCTAGTATTCTATAGGGTATGTGATTACCACAGACAAACATCGACTATACTGTATGTACCTGTATTGAAAAGAATGGAAACCTCAAAGCTATTTACATCAAAAGTCTTCCACCAATAAACATTTTTTAAAATAGGAAAATATGCACCACCAATTCAAAATGGTGCTAACCAGACAGACGTGAAGTGGTCAGGCCACAGTTTGTGTAGTTTTACCCATCTCCCAAACAGTGAAACAACACAGTACAACACTAATCCATTTACTTACACTTTCCGAAGGATTTGGTGTCATCCACGGAAAATGAGCCTGTATTTAGTTTGAGCTGGCAGTGGTAGTTGCGTCATTCATTAAAAATGGCAGACAGATGAAGTAACAACAAAACGTTTGATTAGGTTGCAGAGGCTGAATCTACATTTAATGATGGGAGCTGCAGCAGGTGGGGAAGGACACACTCCTGAGAAGGAAATGAAACCTGTAGAGGCAGGCAGATGATGTAGCAGTGTAAGAGAGAGAGGCTGCTGGGGCAGCTGTGGACACTGTCATAACCACAAACCTATTCCTGTTGTTTTAGTGCAGTTTGAAAACGCAAGCAAAATCAACACCATTTTATCGCCAACGTTGTTCCTAGTCCATGTGCTACTGTGTGGTAATGAAAACTCCACCCACATGCCTGATCCTGGTAACACATTACATCACATTGCACTGAAGACTCCTTCCATAAGTGTTAAACATCTCCTTAGACTATGTTGACCTGTGATTTACCTTGCAGCTGGCACTACTGTCAAAGCTGCTGTTATATAGGGAATAAAACATGATGGCATGCTGTTATAGGAAGATAATCGACAATGGGGTGGTGTGACGTGGCCCAGAAGCAGCCAGGAAATCAGTGATTTATTTAGAGTGGTGGAAATCACCCCCAATGGCCACAGATGCATTTATTATTAAAAGTTTCATATATTTGCCAGTTTGTATTGACTAAAAATGAATGTTGGGTTTAATACAAAGGAGATATACCAGAGAATGGCCAGACTGATTTGAGCTAGAGGGAAGGCTACAGTAACTCAAATAACCTCTCTTTACAACGGTGATGAGTGCGGGATGGAAAAAAAAAGGTCAGGAATAAAGCTCCAATAAATAGGCAGAATTTTACTGTAGACATTTGATGTAATCATACATTAGGCTCAATCTTTAAATGCTAAAGGGAACCCTTTTCTACCAAAGGGTGAAAACCAATGTATTAAGGATTGTGGTTTTTTTTAACCACTTCTCACAATTTATTGCAGCACATCTGCAAGACTTGCACTAACTACAGTAAATTTAAAAAAAAAAAAAAAAAAAAAAAAAAAAACCCACATCACACCAACCACACCCTACACACCTTATGTTGTTGAGAAACCAGTGTCCTCTACCATGAAGACTTTCCAGTGGTTGAAAACATTTACTGTTACAAAGCACTAGCACTGGGGACTCCTTCCATAAATGTTAAACAGACATCTTGGGGAAAGTGTCAGCATGCAATCACTTACACATTTTTCTTTATAAATAACACACGTTCAATATTCTTATGTAGAGCATCTGTTCTACAAGTCCCTGTGAATTAGCTGTTCGTATAGAAACAGTAATGCATTAGAATGAGCAGACTGATTTGCTTTGCAGGCAGTACTACTGTCAGAGCCATGCTGTTATAGATCAACCAGATTTGAGAACTTAACAGCGCTGTGGTCTCAGAAGATTTAGAACTTAGTCGACACCCTCCAAGCTGAATTTAAACTGGTACAGGGATACATCAGAATTGTGATCTGTTTACAGGTGCAACATGGACAATAGGTTGAAAATGCTGGAGGGTTCCTTTAAACACACAGGGAGAAGAAACGATACAGTGGCTACAGCAAGCACGTTCTTCTGACATGGTGGTGAGTTGGGAGAGCTGCCTCAGAGCTAATAAAATGGAAATGCCTGTCAGTGTGTTAAAGACATTTTGGTCTACCACAGAATGGAAATTTACAGTAACATTACTGAGTAGTGCTCCCAACCCTAACAGAAACATGGACAAGTTTACTCAATCCATTGACATTTTTTTCTGGTGCCTTTTTAATTAAGTTCAGTAAACAATAAATGGCATTTAAAAGCTAGAATTCAACTGTGTTGTTAATTGACACCAGAGCAACCAGAAACTGGTATTTTTCGTACTGCTTTATCTTTGAAGCAATAAAAGAGTATAGATACACTATCTATCTTAGTAATAAAAACAGCCTGCAGTTTATTCTTAAGTAAAAACAGACTACTGCAATGCATAGCACTCATTGGCAGCTTAAAGTAATCCTAGTGTACTGGTTACCCATTTTTCAACTTCAGCTTGTATAAAAGCAAATGTTAGAAAGCTATCACTCATAAAATGACTTCTAACCTCAGTCTATATTCAGACAAGATTAACTTGTGTTCTAAGCATACCAGCTCATTAGCAATACATATTTATAAAAATTATACACAAGTGAAAAACTTGATATTTATTTTAAAAAATAAATAAAGTCAGCACAGGACTGAGACTTGACGGCACTGTTACCAGCCTGCTGACTCATAGCTTTGTGCTGTGGCGTGGCAGTGGGAAATGGAGCAAGGCCGTAACGAAGCTCTGCTGGAGACTAGACACAATTCCCAAGTGTCCTGGAGAGGTATGTGCAGAAAGACAAATGCTCCAGTAGCATTACATCTTATTCAAGAATTTGGAACCAGTAACTATTATATACACCCCAATTATGCTCTTTTTTTTTCTTTTAAATTAAAAAAAAAAAAGTTACTCAGACTTGAAATGCTAGTTTGTGCACCAAGTTGCATGTCCAGCAGCACTGCCACATCATTAACTACATTTAAGTTAAAGTGGTTACCGGGGGGTGGGGGGGAATAATAACCATGCTCACTTCATGTCTGGAAATGAACAGAATTTACATCAAAGTGGGGTTTTAATACTTTATTTTTCCCCCTCTTCATTACACATTTTCCTGATGTTCAACTCCATCCAAAGGAAAATTAAAGTGAGGTAAAAGTGCTCAAATTAACCGACAATGCTAAACATTTTAATAAACCTCAAAACACCAAGTTGACAAATAAGCTTCTCCCACCCTCCCCCAAAAAAATCCACATCTTAAACTTTTCAAAATCACAATCATTGGCACAGTCAGACATAACACAAAAAACAAACTGCATATCCTACAAATAACTAGCGCCTGGCGAAGAATTCCCCACCCCCCCAAAAATAAAAAAAAAATAAAGCCTCTAAACATCAGCAAAACTTTAGACAGTTGTCCAAACCCAGGGAAGTACTCCCCTAGGCACAGGAAAAACAGACAAATGATACAGATGCTTTCTGAGCCATAGTGCAACAATACAAGCAAAGCTCATCTTTGTTCAGACAGACAAGAAAGAATGTTCAAATGGGGAACTTCTGGAATTACAGCAGAAGAGGAAAAAAACAAAACACAAAACAAACAAAAAAAAAGCAACACAAAAAACAAAAAACCCACACATCTGAAAGAACAAAATACTTATGCATTAGTATAAACACTATGCATGCATCTATTTCAAATGCCATCTTCCTATATACACACACAACCTACCCACTGTATATTGAACCTTTAAATAGGTGCCCAGTCAAGCCCCATCATGCCAAGCCTTATCTGGGTGAAGTTCATCTAGACAAGATAAAACATGTACATGTACAACAGCAGCTACAAATACTCAAGCTGTGCAGATTAAGGAAATGCTGCATCTATAGATCACATCTGTGGTCTAAAACCCATCAAGCCTTTTGAATTGTTTTTCACAAAAAAAAATTTAGTGAATATAATTTGAGTACCATACTTAGATTTGCTTTATGGAATTAGGACCACAGACATCAGAGAAATTAACACATTAGGAAACAGACAACATCTAAATACTCCATTAAGTAGATCCCATCAGTCACATGAGAAAAGTAACATTTCAAGCTAGAATGCAAGTTAAACAATTCACAAAACACACAGCAGCCCTTTGTCCAGGATCCATTCTCAGCCTCACCCAATGTGTTATTTAGAGCTTATACACTTACACAGCTACTTAGGGTTTGAAGCGCAACAAGATCTCATATGCATTTATAAATGGTGTGTGTGTGTGAGGTATTTAGCAATAACTGGTCAGATGCCCAATTTTTCTCTGCTTGGTGGCATTTAAAGTTTGAGCAAAGAAGTCTCTATTACTGGAATGACTAGACAACTAGGTTTAAGAAAAGTGGGGTGTAAGGATGGACCAGAGAGGACATCATAATGTAAACTGACTTTTCACAGGACACCAAAATGTCTAGATCCATAATAAACATGTACCCGCCCCCCCAACCACAACCCCTCAAATAAGTTGCCATTTTCAGAACAGGTTAAAATGAACATTTAAGTCAATGGCTCCCCCCCCACAAACTTATTACCACCACTAACTGCTACAAAGTCAAGGGACTTAAGAGCTTTGTTGCCAGTTCAGCCATTGGTCCACAGTCTAAATTTCCACAACAATCATACCCTGCCCACAAAAAAAAAGCCTAAATTCAATGTCCTGACCCAGGGGTGTGACCACAACTGGAAGAGGCTACAGTGACCCTGTCCCACCTTCCCCCAAAGTCTGTGTGTGAAGCAGATAAGAGGCTGAACGTGGCTCTCCAGGTTATCTACTCTGTGTTTAGACAGTGCACAGATGCAGAGTAAGCAGAAATAAAGAAGAAAATGTGGAACAGCTGTTAGTTCAGAATTAAAGTCTTTCAGACATAATTTAGTGATGAACATAAGAGTTAGACATTGATGTGCATCAGTATTAAAGTTGAGGGCATGCAACATGAACCACCCCAGGGGTAAAATCCATAATTGGAATCTATCTAGGGCCACTAATGTTTCTGTGAATGGGGCCCTGCTCCAATGACCAGAAAAGGGTTCAAGATAATTCTGTATGAAGAGCAAGAACAGCAGAAGCACATGTAAGGTGTTAATCTCAGCAGAAAACCCTGCCCACCTCCCTCCAGCATAGACATATTCTGCCCTGTGCCTCTTAGGATAATTTTAGAGTGGTGCGACACCAGCTTGGAGTCCTGTTACACAGCAATGCAAAGCCTGCTAAGGATCACTATAGACTCAAGAGCACCGGACACCCAACACTTTATCCTTTTAAGGAAAAGGGGCGTCACAGTCATGCTCTCGCTCACAAGTACACTTTCATTTAGAATTAAATTGCATGCATAAGTCACTCAAAGGCAACCCTGTCCTTTCACCAGCAGCCAACTCTAGCAGACATTACATTATCCATATTAAAACACAGGAGGACAAGTTAGCTTCTGAAAAGTTACTTGCACTGTTGTGCTTGAGGAGGAAAAAAACAAACAAACAAACAAAAAAAAAAACCACCAACTCTTATTTGTCCTAAAACCGGTTGGAAATCAGACATCACAGTACCTGGAAATGCTTGACTGAAAAGCTTTACACCTTCCAGCTGTGTACAGAGAACTTTCTGAAGTTTGTACTGGAATACTAAAAATATATTTTTGCATGCAAACGATGTACGTGGCTGAAGCACACCCAAAAACAAATGCCATGTAAACTGTACTTTCAGCATCTGTATCTATAACAAACCTGCAGCATCCTTTACCTCACAATAACCCTGGTTATGATTAGCTGAGGAACAGGAAAGTTAAAATGCTCAAACTGAAAGCTCTTAAGGATATTAGCAGCTCACAGTAGCAAAAAGAAAAAAAAGAAAAAGAAAGGGGAAAAACCCTCCTAATTGCATACTGGAATTTTTCTGTTTAAGCCTATGCTTATATTTGTCACCCCAAATCTTTTTTTCTTCCCCCAATTTATAACAATTTTGTGTTTTTTTCCTACATTTTCTATGTTTTATCACAAGAAGCATCAATGCTGTCCTTTGAGAAATCTTTGCCTCCTACATCTTTTCCTCCTAAAGACAGAAGTGTTTAATACATTAGGGAAGGATAAGGCACAATAAGAATCAGTTCGCAAAAAGTTCATTGCTCAGATTAGGGACAGAAAGGCAACAAAAACAAACAAACAAATTTAAGGGAGTATTTGATTTCTCCTCCAAAATAGACAAATCCATGCTCTAAAAATATATATATTACTTTGGATCCAAAGGTCTTGACACATTGGCAGATAAGAATTCAGCTGAGTCTCCCCCCAAAAACAAAAAACAAAAAAACCCCTACAAATATAGACCCGAATGCTTGTCCTTTTAAATATCCTTTATGCCCACACAGGGAAATAACCACTCATTGCCAAACAGCTGTTCATTTCCTTCATTAATAAAGCATCAGTTGAGAGCCTTAGTTACATGGTAGCCATGTTGGAATAGACTGGTTACAAGAGGCCACGTAGTAGTTACTGAAGTTCAGGTCTCGTACATAAGGCGCTGGTTGGTAGTAACAGGTCACACTAGAGGCATCTGGTATGACGTTCTGTTCCGCAAGCACCCGGAAGGCTGTGAGTGAGATGAGGTTAAGTGTCTGCCTCCTCTCATGTCCCATGAGGCAGACTGTGCTCTCGTTCACAACCCGTCGCAGGATCATGAGGTAGTCATACTTGCTTTTCTCCTCACCCACAAAGTGACTCTGCAGGTAGGCCTCAAGTTTCCGTTGCTGCTCGCCGATGTCAGGAAAATCAATGAAGAAGCGTGAGCACATATAGCGCTCCAACGCTTTGAACTCCTCCTCATCTGTGGGCCTGAAGTCCCTCACTAGGAGGTTACAATATTTCAGCAAGCCACCTCCACGGATCTCCTCTGGCCTTTTGGTGGCAATCAGCTTGTTCCTGAGATGGTCTAGAGCCACAGCAAAGTCACCATACATGCTCTCCCCCACCACAGTAGGGTGGAAATGCTGAGACATAGGCTTTTCTGAGAAGTCATAATAAGACAACACAGAGTCCAAAATTATCTGGAAGGAGTCCACGCTAAACTCAAACTGTCTGCGGATCGAGTCCACGAACTTGAGCTCCACATTGCGCCCATTATTGTTGGACAGGGAGATAAGGGACCAGCGGTCCTGCTCTGTGTACACTTTGACCAGTTTCTGCACGTAGGCCTCCTTCAGGGTCATGTGTGTAATCTTCTCCTTGTTAACCCCTTCTGGCAGGAAGTCCAACAAAGTGCTCAGCACAACATCTTTGATGAGCTGGAACTCAGTCTCCTTGGGGAGATCAACTCTGAAGATGACATCCAGATCTTTGTAGCTCCAGCCAATGTCCTTCACCAACACGTGGCTAGCAGAGGAGCCGTTTAAGCGGACATCGTTGACTTTGATGCCACTCCGCTCAAGCTGGTTGCGCACCTTCTGGACGATTTCCTTCAGCCGCACCTCCAGCGTGGGGAAGTTGCCCCTGCCGTGGACCGGCACCGGCTCGCTCAGCACCTCGTTTAACCGGCTCACCTGCTCCCAAGTAAGGACACTGTACGACTCACTCTTGCTGCTATTTGAGGCCTCAGCCATGTTTGCCATCGTTAGGGTTCCCTCAGACAAACTGCAATGAAGGAGAAGGAGAAGGAGGAGGAGGAGGGGGGGGGAGGAAAAAATAAAAAAAAATAAAAATAAAAGTTTATGGGTAATCCTAAGAGAATAAAGATGTGTCAACAATAACTTGCCAAAGAAAAAGAAAAAAAAGAACTAACTCATCAGGATTACATAATAGAAGAAGTGATAACATTTCTAGAGAAATTATAATGGACAAAACAGCTGCGTCACACAGATAAACATGTAAACTTTGGAACAGAGTAGAGCAGTGAGAAAAGCGAAGCTTCTTCCCCCCACCCACACCAACTCCCACTGCTGCCACAAAGGCCAAGCAGCTTTCATTAACAATCCACAACTCCAACATGCAAGCTTTCCCACACCAGGCTCCATACGGAACCTTTTTTTTTTTTTGCGCCAGAAAACTAGACCACGGATAGAACTAGCATTAAAAACAAAACAAAACAAAAACAAAAACAAAAAAAAAAAAACGAAAGCAAAAATATGTTGATGAGCCTGTTTAGAAGCACGCGCTTTGAACAGACGTGCACGCGCTGACTGCGCGAGCTTTCCACCATTATTACACACAACCTCACTGGCTTAAAAAAAATGTTGGCCTTATAATAAAAGCCACAGAGAAAATAAAAAGACTGGTGAAGTTGGCGAGCGAACACCATCGTATGAGCTGGAGCTTCAGACACACGGTGGAGAAGTGGCTTTAGACAGACAGACATGTGACCGCTTCACCAAACCAGATTAGTGAGTTCGAGTCCAAATAATCTGACAGCAGCATTTTATCACTTCAGCATCGCCATGAAGATGTCGGAGTAACACAAACCGCAAAGGGAAAACACGGCTTTGCACTCATTACGCGTAGACCAAAAAATCGCTCACAGTTCGCTGTTACACAAACAAGCCCAACGTGGAAGAGACAGAGAGAGACAGAGAGAGAGAGAGAGAGAGAAAGCAAGCTAAGCAAAGCATGAAAGATATGATATACGATCAAACCTGCCGTCAACTCTGGATCCACTTGAAGCGCTCAAATGAAGTAATGGAGGGGGAAGAAAAAGAAAAAGAAAAGAAAAACAGGAACGTTATCTAAAGTTTTGCACCTCCATCCACGCACTTACTGCTCCGTATTAAATTTCTGCACTTCTGCCTCGAGAGCGCTGCCTCGCCTTCTTATAGGCCGAACAGCCTGCTGGGTAAAATATATATATATATATAAAAAAAAAAGATCCGCCTTTCACGATGACGCACTATATTTCTCAAACTTGGCCTTGTATTATTTAGATTAAAAAGCTTTACGACAGTAGATTTTTACTGTGTTGTTTGGAGCATATTATTCCCCACAGATGGTAGGAAGTGAAAGAGCACAGCTCTCACAGCTTTATGAATTTAAAAATACACGGGTTCCATTCCCCCGCATGCGCTCAGCGAGCCTCTGATTGGCTGAACAGGGTTTGCGTTGCCCGGTAACCATCCGCCTTCCCCAAGTCCCTTTAGTTTTGGCGTAGGTTAGCCGCCTCGTGCTAATGGTGCTGTCTGCACTCTTAGTAATTAACTATTTTGCCTATAATTATAAAAAAACTACATCTTAATTATCAAACCCCAGTTTCCCTTCCTACTTTTGCAACCATGTAATTGTCTGTTTTTGTTGGCAGTGAAGCTAACTGAAGCTAATCCACTTTATGTTACAACAGAATTGTTTATAATTATGTATATTCATTATATTTTGACAAATAAAAAATCCTTTTTGTTATAGAATTTAATAGCAAATTTCACAGCTAGTTACTGGAAGTTCTAGGCACTTGTTACACGGCTTTGTAGAATGCTCGATTCTGATTGGTCAATTACGGCATTCTATGGTCTGTTATTTCTGAACAAGTGTTACTATGGGCCAAGTCATTAGCAGAAGCAATAAAATGATCTTTAAATGAAAAGAAAATTAAATGAATATTTTTAATCAAATTACTGATTTCTTTCCGGTGTGTATTCTTGCCTCACAAACTCAGGGTTCAGAGATCCGCCAGATCCACCATGACCCTGATCAGGAGGGGTTACTGAAGGTGAATGAATGAATGAACTGTCAAAATGAACACAGAACTATGTCTGTTATTTTATTCTTTATTTCCAGACTTCCACACCTCCTCGGATCATTATTAGCTTCAGTCGTTGAAGCTGTGACTCACACAGTTTGTTGCTTGAGCGTTAATCAAATTGGCTGTTTGACAAGATTTGCATATTGAAATGATTCAAACTTGACTAGTTGGTTGCTTAACCTACAGCAACCTTGCAAAAAAAGTTTATGCAATTTTCAGATGCAAAGATAGGCAGGATATGTATCTGATCTGTAACCAGTGGAATATCCACACTGGATTTGTGTTGCAAAATCCAGTGTGGTGGATACTGGTGATGTGATTATGAAGTGAAGCAACCTGTTTATAATGTTTACATCTAACAGGCTAGGCAGTTCTTGAAACATGTCTGACAATCCTTGTTACCACATTTTCTACATCTATTAGCTGTGATTCCTTTTAAATTCTTTATTATCCATATGTGCTTTTGAATAATTAAGCAACTGCCCCTTTTCTGTCTCTCATCTGAAGTGTGTTCTCTCAGCATTACTCAAAAGGGAAGCACAGAAAGAAACTCTGATGAGGTGAGGAATCTCCTCTAATAGAACTCCAGAGCAGATGTTTTTTTTTTACTTAGTCACTCTGATCTACTTCTTGTTACGAAAGGGTAATCCCAGTCACCCCTACCTCTACTCACTCTGGCTGCAATGACAAGATTTGCATATCTACTCAGATTGTGAGGGATACCTGCTCATCAATTTGCCACACCGCTGAATAGGACGTTTATCACATTTATGAGATTTAATGTCAAGGTTTACATATGCAACATAAATGTGTGCTGTTACAAACTGTAGAAATTATTGTATAGACAAATGCTGTTCAGCATATAGCAACTGAAATACAAAGAGTGACTGAACTTCAGCTCATGCAGGTCCTGTATGCTATGCTGCTGTACTCATGAAGAACAGGCCAGTGGGTTTCCACTCATTTTTGGCAAAGGATTGTGAAAAGCCTGTTCTTAATTATTAGTAATGTGAAGAGCCATTTTTGGCCTCAACAGCAAGAGATGGCCAGGTGCAGGGGAAACTAAAGCTTCCCACTGAGAGAGCACTGATTCTTCAGGCTTAGCCTCCAACCGTAGGTGGTATATAAGCAGACCTTTTGGATCACTGTGCAAAACATGCCTTCTTCAGGGATATGCATCGTTTTATTTCTAGTAAATGACAGCCATATAGAGGGCATAATTAGATAAACAAGGTTAACTAAAAGGCTCTGCAGTGCACAAATAGAGTGTAACTGGAGCAGGGACCAACGCTGACAGATCAACCTTTTAACCCACCTGGAAATGCATTAAGTAGCCCTGGTATGGGCATCACTTTAAAAAACAAACAAAAATCCATAATATAATGTCTTATACCACAGCAATGAATCTGGTCAGAAGATGATGGTTCTTTTTTTTTTATAAATAGTTCTGTAGTAACAACTCTTTCAGAGGGACTTGCATGGTGGAGAGTTACATAATCTAAGCCTAACAATAAATGTATTTTAAAAAAAGTTTTGTTAGTTAGCAATGAAGAACATACATTTGTGAGGCTTTCTGTAAGGACAACATTATGAAAGAAGGCTGTCACTCAGTGCTTTGATGAAATGATCAGTTTTGTGATTTTGCTTTTTTCATCTTATTAACTTAACGACAGAAAAATGAGAGAGGTGTGAAAATGATTGTTATAACTAAAGTAGCAATGAATAATTATTGCTGTTATACATATGGGGGAGGGGGGGAGTTGACACTCCCTGACATGCTGTTAAAGGAAAATGATTTTGTATTGAGCTGCATCACCCCATTGTTATTTTCCTATAACAGCACGCCTTGCTGTAGTTTATTCCTTACTTGTTGTATTAATAGCTGAATTAACTACAAAAGTATTTTAATTTTTCTGTCCATGGAAGAATTTCATCGCATGCTCCAGTTAATTTCTGGGCAATTATAAGTGTTTATGAAAAATATTTTACCAAAAGATAACTAAATGCAAACCAGTACATAATATTCCACTATATTTCATCTCAAAGTAAAAAAGAATATTCTGGTAATCTGACATCCTTGTGTATATAAACCTAAAGTAAAATAGTAATATTGATTGTGTTTTTTTAATACATCAGTGTTAGACTTGCAGAGAAAATAGTAAACTGATAGGGTTCTTTTGATGTAAGAAAAGGGGAAACATAGGACATGGATAATCAGTTAATCATTATTGGCATATTGAGCAAATCAGCAGTCATCTGTATTCAAGCCTCAAGCATCACTGCTAACGCTCAGATCTCATGATTAGGACAAAAACAACTGGAACCAAAGAATGGTCGGATGTAGACATATGATGCACAGCACAGAATAGGCAAACATGAAAACTCCCAAGGGAACTGAGAGAGAGAGAGAGAGATTTTGTTCAAAGGTGAAAATTTCAGTTCTCAGGAGAAGCCATGCCACCTGCTGCAGTTGGGTTTGTCAGTGGAAGTGAGTCACTGCCCATGCCACGGATGGCTAGGCAGCAACCATTAACACATTAAACACATGCTAGAGGAGACATGCGCGCGCGCACGCGCACACACGCGCACACACACACACACAGGCCATTAACACATTAAACACTCCACTACATTTGCAGATGTCCACACAAAATGTCACCCCCATCTCTTTCCACCCTATGACTCACTGTGACATATTCATAACCGTTTCCCCATGACCTCAGCAGCGACATCATGACTATACTGCTTATCAGTGTCATAACTCTTTCCTGACTACAGAAACGCTGCATAGGAGGCCATTTTTCACAGCACAGAGAGGACAAGCACTAGCCGAGGAGCACTCTACAATAAACTGAGTACAGGAAACACACATTCATGGGCTTTTACTATGGAACACAGACAACAAATTTGACTATTTGGGAGGGGCTAAGAAACATTATGCTAAATACAAATTTTAACTTCAACATTTGAGAAATGTTCTTGCTTCCTTTCAATAGTATAACAGAGGCAGATGCTGCAAGTTATTCCACACACTCATTCAAATACAAAGTGACTAGTGGAGAGAGAATAATGCTGCTGGGAACAAAACCAAATTAGCAATTACAAGCTTAGAGAAGACCAGATATCCCTTAAAAGACTGACTGTCTTGGTTTCATCCTCCTCCTCATTTAATACCCCCATCTTGAAACAGACACACTGGCATTTTAAAGCCACATACTGACAAATAAAACAGGATGACTAATAATAATAAACACCAATAAAACTGCAGAGACTGGAAAGATGTGTTCACTAAGCCACGTTACTATTAATAAAAAACATACTGAAAGGCAGGAAACATTCATACACTTCCAGACACTCGATATCTAAATAGATTAGAAATATTTCATATGTCCTCCCTTTAATTCAAATCAATATCAAACTCAGACTTGAATAAACAACTCAATTTCTCAATATCTACGGTCTAAAAATTAAAATATCTCAGAAAAATGTATTTGAATTTGAAGTGCAACAGTTTAAATAGAAGGAAAACGCCACACAATGTCACAAAACTCGATAAAATACAGTAGATAGAATCATGGACAGATGGAAATGGAGGTACACTACCAGTCAAAAGTTTGTACACCCCTACTCATTCATAGGTTTTTCTGTATTTTGA
>JAOTRR010000055.1:26955266-26965552 GCA_028570945.1 Gogo arcuatus
GTATACAGGTACAAATATGAACAAATGAACACTCGAACATGTCTTGTATGGATATCTGTCAGTATAAAGGAGTTTATTTTTGGGGTTTTGTTTGGCTTTAATGTTATGAATCATTAGTAACGTCAGCTCAACATAACGTTCACAATTGAGCTAGCAAGATAGGCCAGGTAGACCATGATTACTTTGACCATATTTAACAATCCCTCCACTTTGTCCATGTCAAATAAGGAAAAAAAGATAAGAAAAAGTAGGCAACAAAAGTCTGTCTTGTCAATTACTGTCCCGGCAGTGTGGAACTGACAGTTGGTTTTTCTGAATATTCTAAAGACTGCTCCCAATAACTGCCAGCTTGAGAATGTTGGAGTTAGTTGGGCATTGTCTGGGCAGCGTGCAGCCACCTTTAGTTCCAGTGAAGGGAAACTGTAAAGCTATCACAAGACATTCTATATGATTGTGTGCTTCCAAAGTGTGTGCTTTTCATGGCCACTATGTGAACTGGGGAAACAACCAAAGCTAAATAACATGTTCCATGTGTACATGTTCCTGATTGCTTAATACTACGTAGGTTGCGCATTTCAATCTCAGTATGGACGAGTACCAAAAACAATATACGCTTAATCATACTTAATCCTGAAAAAGGATATTGGTGCATCCCTTCAATGTGTGAATCAAATGGTTTTAAAACCATACATTACCTTCTTTGTGATAAAATCTGTCTGACTAACTGTGGAAAGAAAGCAGGCCAATAATCCAGGTCAACCTCTTAAATTTCCATTATATGGACCATATAAAGGCTTTTTCTCCTCTTCCTTTTCCTCTTCTCTCTCACATATTCCCCAGAGGTGGTTGCTATCTCTTTTAGACAGTGCGCTGTGCAGCTGTTTGTCCCTGACTAAATCGCTTTGAACCAGAGGGCACTCAGGGAAAAATGCCTCGTGGTATCAAATGATAAAGAAGCCTTTTAAGCAAACAGCACCACACTTTAGGGATTTCTACTGCTGTTCCATGTCATCTCTCCTTTCAGTCCACTCCTGCTTATTTCCATCTTCGCCTTTGCATAATGAATAGTAGCTACACAAGAGACTCATCCCAGTACCTATTATTTACAACTAATTATAACTACAAACGGTCCATGCAGTATTCTCAGATTTCTGTAGCTATGCCATCCAGTTCGCCTGTTCTGTGTAGTTCATGTGTACTGTGTAATTCCCCCATTCTGTCCTGTGCATTTAATCACAGTCACTCCAAACAAGCAAGAGCTGTATACTGCTCATACCTTGTACTTGCCAAGGGAAGCACTGGATCTTTTCCCTCCCCCTCTTTATCCATTTTTAGTGATTTGCTTAACACTGCATCATACTAATAGTTTAGTGTGACATGAGTAGACAATTTGTCTAAGTTTCTATACACTTAACTAAATGATGTACATTTTTGGGGGAATTATAGTACATTAACAGAGCAATGTTCAACTTCTGGTCTTTAGCTCTTTGTGTGTTAGGTTTCTATTTGAGAAAGGTGTCAATAGCTTTAGTAAACATAAAACTGGAATCAGTGCCTGCCTAGGGTCAAACACTCTGGTCAGCCTGCAGTCACCTTTGTTAACCACAAAGCACCTCCATCCAGCTCCATGAACGCCATCTTGCCAAAGGTCTTAGAAGTCATTTGTTTCTGGAAACCCAAGAATAGCCAGAGATTATGATTTCTTAGCCAGGAAGTTCTCTTGGTAAAGTTAAATGTGCATAACATGTTAAATCACTGGCTGAATCTGAAGTATTAGGGTTAGGGTTAGAGGTTAGGGTTAGGGTCTGGCTTACAATGTATGAACCTGAATTTACTGCTACTGTTAAATCAAAAAAATTGCCATTTGTGTCACTATAAATGCAGAATGTATATGCAGATGTGGTCTACCATGTAAATTAGTAAAATGTATGCAAGGATGCACGCTGCTATTTAAATATTGAAATAGTTTCATGCATCCTGATGGGGGTACTTTCCACTCATATGGCTACTGATTTGCACAGTTTTGTGTTTATTGTTTTAACTTTGCATACTCACAAAGGTAATTAAATTAGACCTACTCACAGGACAAGGCCATTTTTCATTTCATGGTTAACATCTTTGTCCCCTCACCTGGTCTTGTTTTTGTAATCTGGCCCCCGTGCTAAACTAAATGAACAGCCACGATGTAGAAGCTGTAGTCTCTTGCACTACTATTTGTGTTCTGGATTTGTGATATATTGCACAATTTCTTTATTACCACCTTTTCTCTCCCATGTTGGAGCTAGGGAGGTAGACCAGCATATTGTATTTTCTCTTAACATTTACTAGAAGCAGTTAAAACCTGAAGGAAGAATACAACAATGTACATCATTAAGAGATCAAGAAAGTTTTAATGCGTGCTCTGTGTCTTGGTCTGATACAGATCTTTGGGAAGGAAGGAGTTCAATGCAGTCCACAGGATGGGTTGTAACAGCTGTTATTCAGTATTGTGTGTTACCATTGACAACAGCTTGCACATCATTGAGGATGATGATGTGGAGCAAGGCTAATAAAACCTGGGACAAAGTTAAGTACTCGGAACGCTCCAGGAAAATTACATCCGTCAAAAAGTATGTCAACAATTGTTCTGCATAAACAAAAAACACATCATTTCTAGCCACAGGTATGCATGGCCATATTTATAAGAATTTCTGCTTCACTGAAACAAAGAATTTTTTTTTCTCAAGCTATATTACTGAACACTTAAAGCAAACATAAAAGACATGAAACTAGGAACCCTTTCCACCAATCACAATAATACGTAGACTACAACTTTGAATCAACAATAATGTACATCTTCTTTCCCCACAACTTTAAATGACTCCACATGTACATGGAAATCCAGTACTTGTACTCTGGTAAAGCACTGACATGCGTTCAATATTTCATTACGCGTCAGTGCAATAAAACCAACAAACTCGCAGCTCAAACCAGAACCCCTCATTGCACTATTTCTAGTCATAATTGAGCAGCATTCACAT
This sequence comes from Gogo arcuatus, assembly GCA_028570945.1. Taxonomy (NCBI): domain Eukaryota; kingdom Metazoa; phylum Chordata; class Actinopteri; order Siluriformes; family Anchariidae; genus Gogo; species Gogo arcuatus. Next base: position 26,958,287 of record JAOTRR010000055.1, read on the forward strand.
TCCTCTTTCCTTTCCACACTTTGCTGGATGTGTAGATTGCATGTGTCTTTGCAGCTTTGTTGGCATGGTTTAGAGGCAAACTGACCGTCTGATTCAAAGCAGTCGTTATGTCATATATACAAATAGTCATATATCTGAGGCCAAAATTGAGTTTTGGCCTCAATTTTGACAGAGAAGCATACATTTCTTGGATAGCTTTGTCTCTGTGAAAGGCTGACACTTAGACAGGTCTACACATGCTATTGTACTAGAAAAAACATAGTGCACTTATTACACAAGTATACATCACTACTCCTGATTTACTTTTCACTTTGCAAAATCGTTAAACCTGACGAAACTGCTTGCAAAGTTCAGTTGTGTGTGCAAGTTCCATAAAAGCAGCACAGATCCTTATGCTTGCCCATTTTTCTTACTCATGTTTCCTACATGTTTCACATCAACTTCAAGAACTGACTGTTCACTTGCTGCCTAATATACTTCACCCCTTGACAGGTGCCCTTGTAACAAGACAATCAATGTTATTCACTTCACCTATCAGTGGCTTTAATGTTAATGATCTGTGGCTGATGTGTAAATAATTTTGTTATTGACCAAAATATCACCCACCAACTTCCTCCTTTTTTTTCTGAACAAACATTCAGTTTTCAAAATATAGCTCAGTAAAACAGAGCAAATACTATGAGGTTAAAGCAATTACAGGCAAGTAAATGCAAGTATGCACAAACTACAGCTAAAGTGTTGAATTGTCCCTTAAGGTAAAATGTATTCAGATTCTCAGGGGTTTTATGCCGTTACGTGTGATAAAACTGAAGCAACGCATATTTTGTTCAGCAGAACTGATTATCACTAAGACCATTCCCATTCTTTGTTAATCTTTATGCAGGAATAACCTGCCACCTTGCTCATATCTGTCAACAGTTGTTTATTAACTAGCTAAATCCAATTTCATAACTTTGTTGTAGTAGCATCAGCAAAGTGGAGCAACCTGGAACAGAGTGCCAATAAAACTTAATTACATGCTCCTCCCTCTGATCAAATTACAAATGCTCACATCATCACTCTGCTCTGTTTCCATGTGCTGAAGTAGTGAATACAAAATCACAGTATCTTTATAATAAAGCAATAATCAAGAAAAACATATAGCTCCAACACACATTTATCATCAGTCATAATAACTGAATCATGAATCAGTAATGAGTGTGGAACACAATGGAACGATGGACGCACCAGTCCAGTACTGAGGAACTACAACACTGGATCAGTGTTGGATTTGGTAGCCTTTCACATCTGGTTCATTGATGTATTTCCAAAATATTGTATCAATACTTTTTTCACTATAATTTTGTTAAAGCGCCAACAAGGACCACTACAGGTTCGGACCATACCAACTTTCACGATGGCTGAAATGTCCTAGTACACTGGCATATGACTACAATAAATAAACATTGTGTGGAGGACCTGGACGCAACATTTATCAAGTATCAGTAATCCAACAACCCTGTAAAAAATATAACCAAAATGCATCAAATGAGACATTATTGCACTTCTAAATCAGAACGCAAAAATACGAAATATCTACCCATGGTGTTCTTAAATGGGGGGGGAAAGTTGAATTACTACCTCAAGGGCTACACCATAGAGGTCTCTATACATCCAGTGAGCTAAAGTGTGTTCTCTGGTTTTAGATAAATACCCTGTTATCAAAATATGTTTATGCCTGTTTCTTCTGTTAGTGGTGTCTCCACTAGTGCACAATGGCTCAGCAGTCTGACAAACCCCACCAAGCAAAACACTCCATCTGGCTCTGAACACTCGTATCACGTACATTATTATACGACAGTTAGTTGCGGTCTACTCATTTGTTCACCACATAATATTCCACTTCCTTGATCAAAACTATTACTACAGTAGAGTTAGTGACATTAGCAGACATGGCAAACTGTAATTTTCAGGAATATAACTTTTGAATTAAAGGTGACACATTATACCCCTTTTCCATGAGTTGATACAGTTCCCTGAGGTCTTAATGAAATGTCTGTGACATGCTTTGGTCGAAATACCCCAAGGATAAAGCACCACAGCCCCCTTCTCACCCCGTCTAAACAGCCCTGTTCAAAACGGCCAATTTGAGTGCCTGTTCCTTTAAATGATAATGAACCACTGCTCATCCCACCCCCCTCTTCCGCCGGCCAATCAGATAGCACTTTCCTTGTCAATGTTAATTCGCAAAGGCAGTTCTCATGCCATGAGTGGAGATACTCAGATGAGGGGGCAGCATAATTCTAACGAGTTCACCTTCTGACATGGTAAGGGGAGCCAAATCTTAACAGCTTGTTGAAGCACATGTTTTCTAAAATAGGCAGGTTTTAAAAAAAAAAAAAAAAAAAAAAAACTTTTGTCATATTTCAGAGTTTGTGGGTTGGCAGCCACTCCAGATACCCAAATGTATGTGCACAAGCACTGAAAAAGTAAATTTTTCATAATGTCCCCTTTAAAATATGAAACCTTGTCAGATGAAGATAAAAGGAAGAAGAGACACCAATTTTATCAGAAGCACATTTAACAGGAATATATAAATCAATGTAAGCTAGCTAGTGAGCTAGCCGACGTGCTATAGGGTGAATGCAGCTTTTTCAGGATGCATTTCCGCTAGCAGAGCAAAAATAAACAGACCATTTGGCCATATTGTGTCCGAAAGGTCAGTTACTCGATATTAATTTCTTGTTCATAGAACTGCTGTATCAAAGCAATATCACATGCTTATACTGAATATCAGCACGGCTGTGATTAACCACAGTCTGCGGGCTCGTGCCTACACCAAATCACAGCTGTGCCGATATTCAGCTTAACCGCACTCTTGCTTGTGCAATATTGCTAATTGTGTATCCACAGACCTCCACAGCTAATGACTACGATAGGCGTCACCTACATTTGTCTCCAGTCTGAACGTCCCAGGCACCCAATTATTCTGTGAACCCGCATTCATTGAATCCCATCCATTGCCACTGACATTAATTAGACTTTTGGGTCACACCAGAATAAAACACCAGAACAAACAATAAAGCAATGAAACTTCAGTTTCAAATATGCTTACTGTTCACTTGCACTACAGCCAGTAGATGTCCTGTTCAGCAGTACTGAGGCTGCACTCTCTGAACATTTCTTTCCCTTTGCATCATAGTAGTGTAGCATCTCAGGGGACCTACTAGACTAGACATTCTGACTAACTGGCAGGGACCATTTAAGAGAGAAAAAGATTATGTCAAAAGACGTGAGGCATGGTTTAGCGGTGCTACTATCTCACAACCTACTGTATGCTCACTGGATTTAAGTATTGCTCAAATTAGCTTGAGGATACACCATCTTAAACCTGTTTACATCAGGTCTTATTTTCTCCACTCTGTGGCTTAACCTTGGCAGATGTGAGCTAACTCAATTAGTAAGATCTTCATAAGGCTATCTAATGACATCAAGATATGCAGAGCATCTAGAACACACAGTATCGTATGCTCACTGCTATAAATTTTTACTGATCACTTGTTAAAATACATTTAAAAACCAGTTACTTGTTTGATGATCTGATTAAGAGAAGAATTTTGTGTTCTGCAGGAATGTTATTACAGTTCACGAAAGAACATCAGCTGGGCTGTGTACCCCTCTATATTTTAGGTGCGTTAAAATATTCAAGGATTGCTAAACTAAATATCGGTTCCAGCAGTTCTCACTTTTGTAGTACAAAAGTCTTAGTGAAAAAACACTTTAATCAAATGAAGAAATCCAAATTCTATGAGTATGCAAAGAGAAAATGTCCTAGTCCTTATTGATAAAGCACTTATTTGATTCTGGAATTGCAAAGTTCTTTATACATAAAATATCAAGAGATTTAAGTATTTATGATAAAGAACATTAACGAAACAATTGCAATTATTAAAACAACGATGAACATTGCTACAGTTCCGTATTTATTAAAAAAAACAAAAAACAAAAAACAAACAAACAAACAAAAAAAAACTGTAGCGCATTACTGAAACCCTCCTGTTCTCTAAAAATGCTAGCAGGGGTTATATTGCTTCAGGAGATCAGCAAGAAACAACTGAGCAAAATCATTGTGTTAATCTGATTGGTACTGTACTTGCTGATCGCGCAGTGAATAAATATTAATATTTTGGAAAGTTGTCAGCATAGTGTAATGCTCATATTGTAGCTAACATTAAATTAGCATTAAATATTACTAACATTAGTTAGCTAAATACAATGGCCCACGTTTATAAAATGAACGTACGACGGAAAACAGAAAACTGGACAATCAAATCTCAACTCAAGTCTCACCTCATGTATGCAAGTTTAAGATAGCCTACTGGTGACAGTGTTCCAGCCAGTTTATTTTACCAGGGCACCACACCCTGCCCACAAATACCAACACCATGCCCAAATTTATATGCGCCTTCTCATAATTTTCCAGAACTTTCCGCGCCTGGCACATACGTTCCACCACAGAAAGAAAGTGTGCCCTAACGAGTCCTCATGAATGTTGCCGATTTCCAGTGAAAGTATAACTGTAGCAGAGACAAATCACTTAAAATACCTGTTAGAATTATTACTCAACTCTGATAGCCACTTTATATATAAATATGTGTGTGTGTGTGTGTAGTTCTATATAGTATTAATAATACTATAATACTATTATGAAGCATTGTATTAAACTGGTTAACTAAGAAGTTTCAGATTTGCTTACTTTATTTTACAAAAGTAATCTACCTCGCATAGTTGCCCAGTATGGCTAATTTTGCATGAGAGATTCTTTGTCTATAGTGATGTGCGCAAAGTTGCCCTAGAGGCACGAAAAATTGCCCGTGATAATCATTGCCACCCTGCCCTCTTGAAAAGCTAACTGGAACGCTGATAATTACAAATGAAATTAATCAATTAAAAGCAATGGGTAGGCTAACCGATGTGCAGTGTGACTGGTTACTCAGTCACCTATTTAAACAACAGCTTTGCCGGTCATCAACTCTCAACAATGGCACGTCTGTCTCTGTTAGAAGACCTCTACATGTCCGTAAGACGCGAGAGGGTTTTTCGGCAACGCAGGGATTTTTTTTTTGGAGAGTGACGAGTGGCTATTAAGTCGCTTTTGTCTCCCAAGGCATCCAGGGGGGTGGCGTGGCAGCACAGGGGTGGAGGACTCTCCGACTCTCTGAGCTTGCAGTTGGCTGGCTTTCTGGGGCTCCAGACCGGTTTGTCTAGCCGAAGGCTGAACACCACTGGCGCCTGGCTCTGACTGATCTGAAACATCATTAAAATGAGGAAATAAAGAAACTCCACAACCATGTCATTTTTGATGGCGAATTTAAGATCTGACCACTTTTTCTTCCCTTACATGTATAGATTTGTGATATAAGCCATTATATTAGATTACTTTTATATACAGTATATAGGCTGTACATATCACAGCTGTATAAATTAAATATGCATCATCAGCTGGAGTTGGATTGTCAGCGACAACACTGTTGACCACAGCAGTGATCTCTTTCCATACTGACTTCCTATGATGCTACTTTTCAGGTTGCCAATTAGAAATAATTTGTTCAGTTGAACTTGTGATTTTAGAGCTTCTATTTCGAGGGCGAAGAAATTTCTCTTCTTGGCCACATTACACCTCTCCGTGTCATAAAGTCTAGGGGCGCGGCCCGAGAATATTTTAGCAGGATGATATTTAAACAACAATGGTTTTCAGCCGCCACATTTATAAATGCCCAATCATTCTTATGCTGATAACAGCTATACTGATGACGGTATTGTTGATGATGATGATGGCCATTGTACTGATTATTAGGAAAATTGCGATGACAATTATTACTCTGCTAATGATATGTATACTTAGTCATACATACCCATATATACATGTACGCACACACCCTAACTACAAAATGGTTTTTCTTTTTTTTTAACACATGCATTGCAGGTACTTATACATCCTTCTACACTAGCAATGATATCAATTAACATGACCTACATAATCACTGACAAACTATCTGGATACTAATGTTAATCAAATTTGCTCGCTGGAACACCCGTGGGGTTAACTCACAGGCAAAGAGAACAAAGGTATTAAACCATCTCGCCAATCTCAAAGCACACATTTGTCTGTTACAAGAGACACATCTTTTGCAATCCGACAGCACAAAATTAAAAACATCAATCTACACCCAAGTCTACTCTGCTTTCTGTGATTCCAAGAAACGAGGCGTCTCCAGATTAATAAATAAAAACATACGGTTCATTTACAATTCAACTATTACTGACCCAGAAGGGCGATATGTTATAATCCATGGTTCAGTCAATAATAATGAGATAACCATAGCCAACGTTTATGGTCCAAACAACGATGATCCAACATTCTTCCATAACTTCTTTTCATCGCTATTTGATTTCTCATCCACCACACTGATAATAGGGCGGGACTTTAATACAGTCTTAGAGCCAGTAATTGATCGATCCAACACTACAGAAAATAAAAGATCCTGGAACTCCACTAAAATAATAAAACAATACATTGATGATTTTGGCCTTGGCGATAGCTGGCGACTACAAAACCCATCAGCAAGAGAGTACACATTCTTCCCATCCGTGCACAAATCTTTCTCGAGGATTGATTTCTTCCTTACAAGCAACTCCATTATGCCCAATATTTCTAACACACAAATTCACCCAATTATCATTTCAGACTATGCCCCAATTAGTTTTGATTTACATAACGAACACTTGAGAAAAACAACCTCTCGATAGCACTTCAATATATCTTTATTAAAGGACCCAAATTTTAATACATACTTCAAGAGAGAGTGGGCATCCTTTCTAGAAATGAATGATGTCAGCTGGACATCATTCATCAACTACAGGATCAACTACAGTCAACTCCAGACATATCACCCACACTCCTCTGAGAAACGGCTAAGGTAGTACTGAGAGGTAAAATCATTTCATTTTTCAAAAGAAAAAGAACAAACAATTGAATATGAACTGGAACAAAAAAATAAAGCATTTAACAAACTCATATTCTTCTAATCCTCCCGTCCAAATTGACAGTGAACTCAGAGAAGCAAAATTTCTTCTTGAAGACATACTTCACAAAAAAAAAAAAACCTAATCCAAAAATCAAGACATAATAATTTCAAATTTAGTAACAAGTCAAGCAGATTTTTAGCAAACAACTCAAAAGAGACAAAGAAAAATCAATAATTCCAGTAATTAAGGATTCACAAG
>JAOTRR010000055.1:26976498-26992496 GCA_028570945.1 Gogo arcuatus
GCGGGTTTACACAGCTGATCACATACAAGTTAATTTCATGAAAAAGCATTTAAAATATGTATACAGTTGAGTACTGAAAGAAGATTCATAGCAACAGACAGAATCTACAATGCCAGTCAAAAGTTTCTGAACACACTGTACTTATGCTGTATTCAAGGTGAAGTTGCAACTTATAATTCCCCACCTACAACTGGTAAAAACCAAAAAAAACCGCCCTCAACTTGAAATTTCAACTCACCGACTTGGACTAATCTCCTCAACTACCAGCTCCTTCCCCGTTTACAGAATGATTTAAAAATCAACAAGGCAGTGCACACTGTGGACAGTGTAAAGTGCCCCTTCTCTACTTTTAAATGAGCTTATAGCAGTATTGGGTTCAGATAAGATAATATACAGACACAGTAACACTGACCAAACTAATTGCTGTTTTGAAAAGGTAATTACCAACATTAGAGAGTTATCACTAAGGTTAGCCAGCTAGCTTGTTGCTAACACTGCTCGCCATCGTCTGCTGTTGTTGCTGTACTGCAATTTCAGTCCAGCATGTTGCAGGAATGTATGAAGTTCACTATAGTAGAACAGCACCAATAGCCACTCAGGCCTGTTACCGTAAAAGTGCAGTTAGAGTAGCTTTTTTAATGTGCTTTACGCACTCAGAGAGCAAACAAAGACAGGCTTTCATGGACATGCCAGTGTAGCACAACACACACTATATTTGTCTTACAGTTAATATTATCTCTGTCCAAATCTACATTTATGGTAACTTACAGTCTTTCAGTAACTGGTTTTCTTGCCTAATCACTAAATTCATCCTATTAGAATCTGAGAGTGGACAAGGAATAAGTCCTTAAAGACAAAGAAAGATTTAGGTATTAGACGGAACACATGATAACTGTGATAAACTAATAAAATGTACAAATGTAAATTTACATGTATTAATCTACTCCTTTTCATTTTGTGGCACCAAATTGGCATGACGTTTCTTTTATTTAACCCTTTCTTGCAGTACACTGGCATTCCACACTGCTGGTGGAATGTAAATCGACTTATGACATTTTCAAATCAGTATAAACAAACAAATTATTTTATCACCGCAAGTCTGTTATAAGATTAGTCAGGACACCGTTATCTTTCTGTGCGTATAGTATCGTGACTCTGTGTTTAGCTGCTGGTGAGCAGGGCGATGGGAAAGGGAGGGGTGTGAGTTAACTCAAGTGTAATGAGCGCAATAAAAAAGTGCAATCCACCATTCACCCCTGATAATTGATTTTAACTAAAACTATACTACATCATGTGCTACATCATGGCACTTATGCTGTGAATTGAAATACATTCTGAAAGCCAGCCCTAACTGTGCAGGAATTTAAGCGTGCTGTACCTGGCATGGTCCCAGGACAGCCACACCGTGCCTCTTTAGCGCCTCCACTAGAGCAGAACGAGCAGCAGTGGAAGATCCCATTGTGGCGCTGAAATTTGCTCTTCACAGTCAGCCCAAAAGGTGAGCCCTGCAGAGCAGAGAACACAGGGACATCAGTCCTGCAGTAAATCACGCCCATTTAGAGCTATAAATACTGGTGCCACGCATTTAAAAAAAAAAAAACAAAAACAAAAAAAAACTGCAGACTCAAGCTGTTACCTTCACGTGCTGTGCTTTGACAAACACCCACACAGAGTAGGATCCAGGTTCTGTGGGCGTGTAGGACACAGCATATGACCCATCATTATTATCAATCACTGTTGTCTCCACTTTGCTGTAAGGCGTGAAAGGCAGCATAAAGAGGTGCTGTGTCAGTTTTGTAATAACAATATCAAGAACGTCAAACACAGACACACAAGCCTATAACGAAACAGATTTCAAAGCGATTAGACAAAATGTTCTCACCAACTGCACAAATACAAGTCAATCTTAGTTTATATTTAGCAATTAATCATACTATGTCGTTAAGCCATCTTAATGACAGAAGAGGAACTGTTTTCTTCCTGAATCTCCTCAGGGCATACTGGAACACAGAGGCTTATGCAATCCAAACACACAGGATAGTCTTAAGTCCTAGTTCTAGGCATCTTCCACTGCGGCTCCTTCCGCTCTAGTGGAAGGCAAATGGCTACCATAAAAGGTTGCTGCAGTAGTCTGGAATGTGACATAGTAGTGCTCACTGGTCCTAAGACCCATTACTTAGTGATTGTGGCTGTTCGGAGAATAGACTTTAAACTATAAAGAACTGAAGCTGATCGTTGCAAGCTTGTGTAAAATTCCCTCAAACAGAATGGACTTAAATATTTAGAAACTTCAGGTACTCAGAAACCCGTCCACATGTAGTAACATATAATGTAAACTCACCATTCTTTCTTTTCTGTGTGGATTATGCTGACAAGCACAGAGTCTCCTCCTTTGCCCATAAGTTCTCCTGCAGAGTCTCTGCAGATGAGTGTGAACTCACACTTTTGGCCCTCGACACACTGTTGGACACCTGCAAATTACAGAGCTCAGAGCTGATTAGAGACACAGATACCTGTATCCCTGACTATTATAAAGACAAGCAGGAAGTGACAGACTTATAACCTCAGTTTGACTAGTGATACAAGAAAAATTATAGCAACAGTCCTCCCGTGAACTCATTGTTTAAAAACACTGGGTTACTGATCAGAAGGTTGGGGGTTCAAGCCCCAGCACAGTCAAGCTGCCGCTGTTGGGCCCTTAAACAAGGCCCTTAACTCTCTCTGCTCCAGGTGTGCTGTATCATGGCTGACCCTGCACTCTTCTTCTTCTAAAAAATTAAGTGATATTGGGCTATTACAGAGTTTTGCTGTCTGCCAGAAAGATTCAGCCTTTATGGCTGCAGCTGCCCTCAGATTCAGATACTCAGTCTCATAGATCACCATTTATCAAATGGCACTGAAAAGATTAAAGGCAGATACATAACATAACAGCAGCACATTTTCTCCTCAAACATCTCTCAACCTACTTCAAAAAACCAACACCATTAGTAACTGACTGATTTTTATTCATTGTATAGATTACCCCACCTGTTCAATCCTTAAACCACTAAACGACAAAGCACTACAAGGAAACTCTGCATGCCACCGCATCCCTGCATACAGCAAACCATAGACAAAATGCAATATGCAGAGATGTGTGTGAATGTATTATCTGTGTATTAACAATGTACAACAATATCAGTGTATTTTCTAAAATGCAATTAGAATAATGCTTTAAAACTAATAGTCAAATGTATTATACCTAGGTTGCTGTTAATGCCATATCTATCGGCTTTTCAGTATTTCAGGTTCCCCTGTTAATAATGTGGCTGGTGACGGCACCTACGTGCATCAGAAAAGCTGAGACACGGCAAAGAGACGAAAACCACGACTGACACCACCAACTGAAATGTTGTCATGGGAACAAGGAATATCACCACTACATTCAGTGATCATTATATTCCATTCCTTCCCCTAGTCGTGCGCGCGCGTGCCTAAACATCAGGTACTAACTGGAAATTCAACTGAAGTGCTCTCATTCCCAAGAATGTGTGTGTTGGACCAAATTAAATAATAGAGCATGTTGCATTTAGCAATCAATCTACTGAAGACAGACACTGGCGATCATGGGACTCTTCAGAATGGGTTTTAAAATACAAAGATAATTTTGTGTAATAATCACAGCAGCTACAGTGCTCAAGCTAGTTTCACTCAATAGTGATATCATCTGCATACGGTCTATCCTGGAGCTCGGCAAGCTCTGTCGCCAGGTAAGAGTAGGAACAACCAACCTGACTAACACAATCTAGACAGAATCTGTGCTGACCATCTTTTCTAACCTTGGGTAAATGCTGAATCTATCCCTCTGATAATTGCATTTTTTTTTTTTAAACAGCCATCAGCCTCAATGCTTTCTACCATTTAACTACTTTAAAACTCTTCCCTTTCAGTGCTCTCTCACTTTCCTTAATGCTTACTAGTTTAAAGAAACTAATCTCAGTAGCAGAATCCTCACCTTCTCCTTGAATGGTGCACTTGCTGGGATCTACAGTCTTGACCTGCAGAACTCCCACCATGGGAAACCCCTCCACCTGTCCTGCAAGTTCCTGTGGTAAGAAACAGATATTGCTTCCACTGTCATGGCTAACACTGCTCATTTGTGGATCGTACCCCAACTCCAACAGGCTCATTAACCGCCTTGTGGTTACTCCCTTTACGCTGAGGAGCTCTGCTTCTGAGCCACACGTGAGCAAGCGTTCAGCAAAGTCTACACTGCCACGGATATCACACAGTGCCTGCTGCAGCTGCGCCCTTTGGAGTTGGAGCTGATTGCGCCTCTGTAGTCTCAGATCCTCCAGGGAGTGCAAAAGTGAATGGCAGTGAGTTTCCACAGCGCTTGTGTAGGCTTGTGCAAAGGCCTGGATCTCCCTCGCCATCGTTTCTACCCGAGACTGCAAAGCTTCTTGGGAAACCTCCACGCACCTCATTGCCTCCTCCAGACGAACGAGACGAGGCCGCAGGCTCCTGGAAACCAGCTCCCGGATACGGTCGCCATGCTGATGTACGACCTCATGCATGGGGCTGCAACGATGGTCCCTGTGAAACGTGGCGGCACATTCCAGGCAAACAGTGAGATCACAGGTGTCACAGAAGAGACGCAGCTCCTGACCTGGGTGCAGAGAACACAACACGGGTCTGGAGAGACGGCCCTGGTGCTTCAGCTCTTCCAAGCTGTGGATGGCATGACTGGATGTCCTCTTTTGTCTCCTGTTTATTAAAAAACAAACAAACAAAAAAAAAAAACCAACTTATGTTAAACTGCTAATTACTATAAATCATTGAAAATATGAGAGTTATTGACAAGATAAGTAAGACAGTGGCAAAACCTTGTCTTCAAAAAAATGCTCCTGGGCACTACAGTTATCACCTAGACTTACTTTTAGATGTTTTGGGTTGAGAAAATAGCTATGTATGTACTGTAAAGACACCCATATTTCAGTTATGTTTTCTGTCAAACTTTACTCAATAATCAGTCAATATGGCAGCGAGTCCTGTTGATAAGTGAGGAGGCAGGCACCAAATCCAGATTAAAAATGCTTACGTTAAAGGTCCCTGTACCACCTCTGAGCACAGCAACTAAATATAACGTGCTCCAACTACTTGCTAGTTTTGTACCCGACTGCAATTTTGTATTACTGCTTGAAGAGATGGACTGGGGGCAGGACTACAGCAGGGGTCCTAAATTCTGGTGCCCTTAACTACGGCTTCGGTTCATTCTGAAGTGATCATGAGTATACCCCACCCTACTCTGAAGGGTTTCCCTTTATAGGGGTCAGAAGGAACAGCAAACTGGAATGTGTTATAGCGTCATTATTCAAAATCGGGTTTAATGCGTGTAGACTGATCCCGGCCTAATTAAGAGTAAATTCGTTTGAAATGTTTGGCTATGATCAGCTCCTTCTCCAGACCTGACTTGAGGTAGACAGTGGATGAGCTATGTCAAGACACTGGGTAAAGATCCCCGAGCAATCTTCGGGTACAACTGATGTCAGAAAAATGTAGCTGGGTTTCGTTCAGTTCCGTGTCAATGAAGTCGGAAGAAAAGGTCCGAACCTTAACTCCGCCCCTAAACTCATGCGCACTGAGTCGTGTAGGAATTTGCAAGCAGGAGACCAAGTTGGATTTTCTTGAAAATTCAATGTTTGCTCTTGTTTTTAAAAAAAAATAAAAAAATAAAAAATAAAAGGTGTCACAGTTTGTTTTTGATAGGCTAATGCTGCGTTTATTTCATCCTTCCTGTGTTGCATGGAAAGTAGAAAGGTGACACCGAGATGTTTTCCCCATTTATTCGTCAGGGTATTGAAACTGTTGCCTTGTGTTTTCATGTGTATGAGGTGAGCACACTGACCTGTGCGCCTGGCTGCAGAAGTCACACAGGTTGAGGCTGCACACCTCACAGCGCTGCTGGGCCTCGGCGTCTCCGCACAGGTCGCACACAGCGCTTTTATCCAGCAGCAGCGTCTCCATGAACACCTCGTCCAGCGCCAGGTGGTCTGTAGCGAGTCCGTCCACCCCGCAGCGCGGCAGCTCCACCTCACTGTCGCACTCGGGACACAGCAGCACGGTGGCGCACTGCACGCGCTCCCGGGCCCGACTCTCCCTCTGCCCGCTTAGCGGAGAAAACCGCTCCAACTGACGGATACAGTCAGCGCAAAACGTGTGCAAGCAGGAGAGGAGTTTGGGCTCTCGGTACATGCGCTTACAGACGCTACAAAACGCTCTGGACTTGCTCCCATTCCCGTTCATCGACTTATTGTTCATTCCGATGTCTTTCACAGCTTCATGAGCAGATTTTTCTCCACTGGCCGACATCATAACGGGACGTTAGAGTGAACCAATCTTCCCCAATGATTCTCGAACATAAAGAGAAGCAAGCACTTTTAAACTAAAATATACTTCGTTGCTAAATCATTTGTAGTCTATCCTACAAATACTTCACATGAATCTACTTCCAGCAAAGTTTTACTTGCTCACAGGGTTGCCAGATCTGCGACAATCAAATCACCCCTTTCATAACAAGTCCAATAGCTAAACATTACTACATCCGGCCCTCCATGTTTCAATAAACCCGCTTCACGTTGCCAGATACATTGCACATTTCAGAAAGTAACATCATACAGTACGCATTTAACTTATTTTCCATCACGATGCTACACTTTTCATATTTAAAAAAAAAAAGTGGCTGCTGTCACAGGGCAAAGCTCCCGAAGATGAATGAATTAATGAATAAACCAAGTTACAGACGCACAACATACTACATTCACTCAGTAAAAGTAGATTCGACTTCATCTGCACATTTCTACTAATCCCATTTCACCTGTTAATTCATCACAGTCCATACATGAGTATTTGCATTACAAAAACAGCTTGCCTACTGCGATTTGCAGAAAACAAATAATATAATTAATCTAATGCATGCTAAAACCGATCCTTCGACCCCAGGATTAAAAAGCAAGCCGCTGTAGTAGCGCATAAGTATTACGGTCTCGCGAGAAATCAGCGGATCAGGCAACATGGTTTTACACTTAATGATGTTTGAGAACTTCGCTGTCCGACCAATCGGCAAACGCGTATGCATTTGTGGGCGGGACTTACATTGCCTCGCGCTCTGAACGAGCAGTAGTGTCGCCATCTACTGATGTACATCTACTTGGGCCAGAAAGACTCAAGACTAGGCATCATCATCATCATCATCATCATCATCAGAATAAGAATAAAACACCAATATATAAATAATCATTACTGACGTTTATTTCAGGTAATCTTAAATATTATTTACAGAAAACGTTGCAAGTGACATTTTGCAGCTGTTTTCTGTCATTCATGCTTTTGTACTGAATACTGACCCCCAAAACATAAATGCCGCAAGTTAAAGTTAAATATCAGGAGAAGCATATTTACCCAAACTTGGTACAACTCAGTGTGATTCATGTCTGCTAATAGCCTATCCCCTTCAGACCCTGCGTCCACTGGAATGGACATGATATATTTTTTGGTTTAAACCAATAAAAATGCATGATTTTACAATTTGAATAATGCTTGGTCACTGATTGGTTCCTGATTATCCAATCACAATGAAGTCATGACCTGCAACTTGCTCTGAGAGAGTTTCAGCCACCACACAAGACAAGCATGGCTCAGCATCTGGACAGCAGGAACAAGCACCTTTCTCACCTTTCAAATACTAATTTATGTCTATGGTAGCCAAATATATTTGCACTGAATATAATCTCAGTCTTATCAAGTGATAATATTTAAAGTTAATTTGAATATATTTCAAAGCTGTAAAGCACAGGATTTTTTAAAGTTTAATGTCCATCACAATGGACAGCTGGTTCTGAAAGACAACAGCAGGCGCTTGATGATTTAGTGTTAGTATACCAGGTTGTGAATTTCTGTAAGCATTTCAGAGCTAACATGTAGTTTGACAATATATTAACCATCATCAAAGAAATTTTTAATAATGTACTTTTAGAGTATAAAGTCACAGACTTTCTTGAACTTCTGATAAATGGAGAACTATCTGATATTGACTGCTTGGATTCAGGAAATGAGGCAGATGAGACCAGGAGTAAGGTGGTAGGTTTAGAAGTTAGGAGAGTGTTTCTAATATCTTCATCTATCTTCATGCTATACGTTCCATCCCTAAAATAAATGTATAAAAATTTAAGATTGAGAATAGGGAAAACTGAGTTTGAAGTGAATAAAAGACGTTTTATTGGCTTCAGAGAGGGACAGTGACAATGGAGAGGTTCCATACATGCCAGAAGAATTTGAGGTAGCAGCTGAGGTTGAGGTAGAAGACAGTGTAGTGACAGATGACCGTGAGGATCTGACAGTTACCAGGAAGGAAGAGATTAAATGGCATCATAGGCCATTCACTACCATCCTGGATCTCCTTCATTTCAAAATGAATGTGGCCAAATGTCTTGTGAGAGCAGAAAAACCAGCATGTCTCCTGAGCCAGTTCATGACCATCAGCCCAAACAAGCTCAGGATATAAGGCCCCTACCTGAAGTACAGTTTGACATGGTGGACCACATGCCGAATTATGATGACAAGAAAGAGGCTACCAGATGCAAAAGGCTATACTGTACAGGAAAAACACATGTCTTTTGTGACAAATGCAACATTCACGTGTGCTTTGTACCAAACCGAAACTGTTTCAAAGCAGCTCATCGAAAATGAGTTAATACATGATAACACACACACACACACACACACACACACACATCCTTTTCAAAATCTTTAGTTCATATCTGATCATATGATGACATGATTACTAAAATAATATGGCAATTTGTTCGGAAGGTTTCTTGATATTTTATGTTCATTTAGTCATCGTTGTAATGGACATGTAATGACGTCCATTGTAATGGACATGAAAAAAAAAGAATAAAAACATGAGCTGGCAAAAAAGAAATATTCAGACTTCATTTCTACATTGGAGAAGAGTAAATATCAGCTGTGTATAAAAAATTTTCTCAGTAGAAAAAAATCAGGTCTGAAGGGGCTATGGCATATCCACCAGAAGTAACTTCACCATACCAACATACAGAATAGGATGAAGGCTGTGCTGATTACATGTGATGTGATGATGTTTGGTGATGAATTAAATATGAAGTCAGTCCTTGTCAAAACTTCATTACCTGAAGAGTAAAAACAACAGAAGGTTAAGACGATAGCTTTACTAAGTTGTGTATGTTTCACTCACATAACACTCTTACAGATCACTCAAATGTCTTTTTATTGATCACAGATGCCATAGTGAATAAGGGAGTAAAGACATGGAGTAGCTAAGTAAATGTTTTCATTCTGGGTGAGTGCAAGTGTCTGTTTAATGTAGTTCATCTATATACATATTCATATTAGTGTGTGCAGTTATACCTATAAACATGGAAAAAAAATCAACACCTTTAACTGTTGCTTCAGAGATAGCTGAGACAAGAGCATTCTGGATGACACAGGTGTAGGTTCCTTTAGTCACTTGGACTTGGAGATTGCTCGTTACTTGCACAATCCCCATCGGTATCTTGTAAAACTGAGTGCTACTGCTTAAGTGTGTTCCATTCTGGTCTGACCAGATTACATCAGGTTTGGGCAGCCATCTCTGAGCGTAGGCTACCAGGCTGTTGTTTGACCTGGTTATAGAGGGAGCTGAGAAAGCTGCAAACAGCACATTGAGCACAGTGACTAACAGCAGGAGTTGTGCTTAGTTGTGTATTTTCCCCCTATAAATACTACAGACTTTTTATCTAAATAATTAAAGAAATACTATTTAGAAGTTTCTTACCACCCACTCTGAGATGAATGCTGACTGTACCCGTGGCTCCAGAGGTAGTCACACTGCAGCGATACAATCCCTCATCCTCCATCCTTACTCTCATTAAGAGAAGGGAAGCGTTGCCTGAGCGGATAGCATCTGGGAAAAGTTTAACTTTGTTTTTGAACTGTGGGTTCTGCTCCTGTAAATGATCTGCATTGTTCTGGTATTGATAAACTACCCCAGTGAGACCGTCCTTTTGCCAGGTGATCGTCACATCAGAAGAAACTTGCCCAGTTTTGGTTTGGAATTTGCAGTCCAAGATCACATCTTGTCCCAGGTTGCCCACAGGAAAAGGTGTATTAGTCACCACAGAACCCTGAGATACTTGGAACCACACACAAATGATCAGAAAACACAATTAACATGAATGCAGAACACAGAAATATAGAAAAATAGACCAACACTTATCGAGTAGGATATTACACAAAGTTAAGTTTAGACTAACCTGAAAATGCAATAGCCAAAAGCAGAATTATAAGTCCAGCCATTACAAATATGAGCACGATCATGCTACAAGAGACAAACCAGCATATATGGAAACCAAGATGTATATTTATTATAGATAAATATCTCTATTTGTAAACTTTATATTTGTACTAAAATAAACACTAAAAGTAATGTGTGTTTATATAAAAGTATATAATGGTGATATAACACCATAGCTCTGCAAATATACAAACAGGCAAACTGTAGTTAATGATAAATGCTCTAAAGTTGTCTGAAAGATACCTCCAAAAGATGATTTGCCCAATCGAAGCCATACCGGAGTCATCAGATGCTGATTGTGTACTGCAGCAGTCAGAAATCGATCATTGTATTTTCCATTTGTGACAGCAGCATGAGAAAGCCTTATACACTAGTGAAGGTCCACTTGGGTCTGTCAGCTTCATAGTTAGTTCCAGCCTGAAGCATGGGTGCAGCACCCTCTGTCAATATTGGCACCTAGGTGTGGGCATGTGTGCCTGATAAGGCTGAGTTGAAATAACTGAAGCCTGAGGTCAGTTGTGTATTTTTCAAATACATTATACATTATTTCTGCTTAACCCTGGCCTGTCCATGCTGGTTAAAATAGCTCTACTAAACATTTATATGAAGGTGTTCATTGTTACACAGAACGAATAGAGAAGAAAAAGAGACTTCCATTAAGTCAATCACATATACATGATACTGTATTATAGTACAGTATTATAGATGTGAGATAAATTTCAAAAGGTTAGATAAGTGAAATGTCAATGTTATTTTTAATGCTATAGATATAAGACATGCATAATCAGAGATTCACTCACTCACTCATTTTCTATGCCGCTTATCCATTAAGCAGAGAAGCTGGAGCCAATCCCAGCCAACTTCAGGCGAGAGATGGGGTACATCCTGGACGGGCCGCCAATCCATCGCAGGACCAACACATAATCAGAGATTTCAAAATCCAAATCCAAAAAGAAGAAGAAGAAAAAAAAGCTATTAATACTGTTAACACTAAAGGAAAATGGTAGCACATTAAAGATTAATTACTTCCATATAAGCAAAGAATATTTATGGCAATTGCATGGCAAAAAATAAACCCGCAGCAGATGTGGTTCTGTTCATGGTTATACAATTTGTTGTGTCTGGACACATAAAAGAGAATAAGATACAGATCACTCTTAAAACATGAACTTGCTTACTTGCCCCACCTTGCTGCCAAACTGTGACAGTAGTGTTGAACAAACATCAGTGTCAGTGCTGCTATACATATATGACAGTGAGACACAATCTGTAAGCAGAGTAAGCACTTACACTACATACAGAGCTGATGAAGGACTTTATCCAAAACATTCACTTCTATCATTCGCCTGAAATTGATTTCTCACATCCAGCTGTAATTCCCTCAGTTCTATTAGAAGGTTCAGAGAGCAGAGGAAGAGCAATTGAAGAACATAATAAGAATATATTTTTATTTCTTAGTAACTTGACAGTGGACATTTAAGGAGAAAAAAATGTGGTTCATTGCATATATGTTTTCTCCGTTGTTCAAATATAGCAGTCATCAGTTTCCTCATCTCCTTAAAAGAACCACAGAGCAATTCTTGAATATAGTTATTCTTGTATGACAAACACAGACAAATCAGACTAGAATTTTGTCTCAAGGCACTGGGCTTTCTTGTTGAAAAACAAACAAGTAAACAAACAAACAAACAACAGCAGAAACAGCAACAACAACAAAAACATCAGTCACAAATTAAATGATGGCTCAGATAAGAATTTTCTGCTCAACCATCCAAATTGAAACAGCCTTATGAAATCCGATTCCCTTATTGAACAATGTTTGATAAAGATTCAAGACAAAAGACACGCAAAGATTCTAATATCCAATTTATATAGAGCATTATGTAGTATGAAACAAGAAAACACCCTCCTTATTAAGCAAAAATGGGAAGAGAAGCTTGAATCAGAAAGAAGGTGAGGAATTAGTGAGGAAGTTTGGGAAAAATATCTCTTCAGAAATTCATGAAGTCACTAATGCAAAACCTATGGAGAGAGTTCCAGTGGAAAATTATTAAATTCTTTAGAACCCCTTACATCCTTTCCAAAATAGACCCCAGTCAAAACAAGTGCATGTTGGAGGGAAATGTGATGAGGAGTCTGCAAACCATACACATATAGTGTGGAAGTGCCCTCTCTTGGATAACTTCTGGAGGGATATATTTGATTTACTTAACAAAATATTTGGCTTCCAATTACCCAGGGGCCCACTGCTAGCCATCCGTGGGGCTATCCTAGAGCGGTGATGAGCAGAATAAAGATATACTTACTGCATATGCTTCTTGCAGCAGCCAAGAAAGCAATAACACTGAACTGGCTTAAAAGGACCCACAACCTATGACACATGGCAATCGGTAGTTAAAGGAATTTACACAATGGAGAAAATAACTTTCATGCTGAGACTGCAAAATACACAAATCACAGACGAGGCATGGAGCCAAGTACTCTTGGGAAACTTTTGCGTTTCATCCATTTGTGTTTATAAGTAATTTACTCGTGATGTGATGGGTAATTGTGGATGCTAAAGTCAGTGTTATGGCTTTTATATTATTTTTGGTGTGTGTTACTTATTTTTTATTTGTTGTGCCACTAAATCAACCTACTATGTCCTTAGTGAGACGTAACCAATAAGGCAAGGCCTGCCAGGACTCAGCACCAGCTTACAAACGTTGTACTCTGGAGTTTTAACTGTGGATAACTTTATTTTAGAGTTGACACCTATCTTTACATTAATGAGACTTGGTAACTTTTACAGAAATACCCTAGTCTATAGCACTGGTACATCACTAGCCAGCCAAAATGAACACCAAATCAATGTGTTTTTGTTGGGTGTAAAGTTATTTTTTAACAATTTACCAAGCCGAAAAGTCCTTGCCATTGTGAATAAAACAGCACTATTAAGTATACACTGCTACTGAGTGTGTTATAAACAGTAGCTTAAACTTCCCAAGAGCCGCAGCACCAGGCCACGCCCCCTGGACTGTGCAGACCAATCACATCGCACTCACCTGCCGCCATCTTGTGGTGTGTTTTATCATAACATCGCTCTATGATTAGCAGGTTTCACTACTACTACTACTACTAATAATAATAACAAATAATGTGAAGCAGAAGAAACATTGTCTTCTTATATTAGTTTAAATTTATTTTATATTTGCTATCATAACTGTTTGTTATAACTGTAGATTTATCAAAATCTCTTCATGGTGATTTGAGGCTATCACTGTTTTACCCTTACCCTAATGTAAAAATAAAAAAAGGTCATTATAAGACATCACTATCTTTGCTGCTTTTAGATTTGTAAATAATCTACATGTCAGACTATTTGAGTCATCACACCTGGCCAAAGGCCAGAAGACGACAGATCTAAGGCTACTCTGTAGATCTTGTGGATTTCAGTGTTCAGATGATAACAACTGGTCTTTTGGCACAAGTCTTTCAACATGCATGCCTAAAGCAACTAATTATTATGACTAATAACTAATAACTAATTATTATGACTAATTATACTGAGCCTTTTCTACTCTGGTCACTCTTATAGGCTACAAGTACAACTACATCCATAGAAATGACAACTACCCTAAAAACTAAGCTCTCAGTTTTTTGTTTGTTTGTTTTTTTTGACAAGTGTGAACACAGACTGTTTTGAAAGAGAGATTTTAAGTAGATTTTAAGATATGTTTGCCACAAAGGTTTTGCTGTTTCCATCGAGCAAAATGTCTGTCTGTCACAGACATTCAATCCCTTTTACCTAGGATGAATTAGCCTAATGTAGGACATTTTAGGCTAAATGTTAGGTTAATTCACCCTATGAAACATAACAGTAAATGAATTGGTGTCTCGCATTATGGCACGTCACCGTACTATAGACTCATGTCCCTACCAGAAGGTCTTTGACTAAGTTGTAGTGCTACAGGATAAAGTATTTCACTTCTCCAGATAAGTCAGAGTGAATTTAATTATAAACCTACTTCTAAAAAAGGAGTTTTATACGTTCTTCAGCCCAATGTGCCACGGTGTTAACAAGCTATCAACTAAACACTGACCAAATGATTTCCTAGATCCAAAACAAGCTAAAATGTAGGCTAAATGTGTACAGTTGCACAGGAAGACGATAATTATTCTGATATAGAATGCCAATTTTGAAGCCATTTTAATCAAAAGGTACTGATACATCAGGAGATTGTTTCTCACCTTATATTTTTCATTTCCTTTAGGTACGTACTTTCAAAAAATACACCATTTGTATTAATATGGGACAATTGATTTTTCTACAGCGGTGTTACACTGTTGATGCCCAGCATTGTGAACAGACTCTGAATAATTCCTAGAAGTTGCTTTATAATATGTTTAAGGTTCAACACTGAAAAATAAGCCGAGACTGTATAGAGTTTCATTAACTAAAAAAAAGTTTCCTTAGCACTCCTTTAAAAGCTGTGATATGATCAATAAAATGCATTAAAAAAGAAAGTGCAGCCAATGAGACTTCCATCCCTTTGGTGTTTTATATTTCAACATTAAACTCATTTAAACTCATTTATATGATATTATTTAAAATAATTGATGTTTATCATAATATTATTTTATCTTTATCCTAACATTTTCAACATTCTATCTGATAAACACATGAGCATGCTTCTCTTCAGTAAGCTAGAAAGGTCACAACAGTCGAGCTACTGGCTCAGGGCGTAGTAGAGGTCACATTTCTACGGCTGTGTCCTAAATAGCGCGTCGCTGAGCTTATAGAGGTAGACAATATTTTATGCTAGACATACTGCATATATAAAGGGAGCATGGAACTAAATGGGATTGAGCCTTCGGGGGCGGGGCGGCGGAAATGAAACTCACCAGCTCGCGCTCCGAGTCCCGCCTTTTCCGCTCCTGGTGTTGCCAGGTCCTCGATTTGTTTACTGGTAGACCGGTAGTAGTATTTAGTTTTAAAATTCTCCTGCATTTTGGCGTTGTGTTGATTATATTTGTGTAATACAATATACTCACATATAAAAAAAAAGACCATTTATTTATAGACTACATCATCAAGAAAAAAACCTTAAAAATCATAGAAACGCCCGTGTAGCCTTCATCCCAAGCTTATCAGTTAATCATCAGTTAATGAAGTCATTTTCCCTGCTTTATCACGACAGTGTGTTGACACAAGACCACAGTAGGCCTTAATGTAAGGAAGCTGTGTTTTCAACAGCCTATTGCTTCATAATAGTTAATTATTATACTGAAGTAGTGAGATATCAGGCGACATTAATGTTACTTTAACCTTAAAGGCAGAGCAGGTAATTTTGGAGAGCAGCAAGAGTAAGGCGCAGATCACATAAAAAAAAAAATGAAGTGGCAGAGCGTAATGCAACACTCAGACCATAATAACTCGATGACTCAAATGAAGCTCTATCTTATTACTAAGCACTAATGTTCCTATAACAACAACAACAGACTTGGAAAAATGGATATCGGTAATACACCAATAGTAGCCATCTAATTCTATATATGTACAGCTCTGGAAAAAATTAAGAGACCACTTCAATTTGTTCTTAAATCAGCATCTCTATGTACGGCAGCCATTTCATTCCAGTGTCTGTGCTGGAATTCCAACACAAGC
>JAOTRR010000055.1:27095850-27106308 GCA_028570945.1 Gogo arcuatus
TGGATTTCTGATTTTCATGAGCTATAAGCCATAATCAGCAAAATTAAAACAAAAAAAGGCTTGAAATATTTCACTTAACGTGTAATGAATATAGAATATATGAAGGTTTACCTTTTTGAATTAAATTACGAAAAAAAGAACTTTTTCATGATATTCTTGAGATGCACCTGTATATTCCATATTCCAAATATATTCTATGCATAGATCCCAAAAGCACAAACAGTGAAGAATTGCATTAAATGGTGAACTTAAAGAAGTTAAGCTAAAAGAAAAGCAAAAGGCATAATCTGTTGCTTAACAAAAATTCAGTGGCAACTGATTGATGTGGGGGACACGTGCTGTGGGAAATGCAGGCATGTCTGCTACCAAATATACCCGGCTGATGAATTCACCACTTAAGAACAGTAAACATACAACATAAGGTTTACCCTTTATTGCTGTTTGCTGAAAGAGAAACAGGTCACAGGAGACTGGCCCATTTTATACCATATGTAAAATGAGATATGATCTTGCTGATTATGACACTGGTGAGCTTTAATCTTTAATTTCTGTTGAATCATTTATTACTAATTTTACTACTTGCAGTGACTCAAAAAGAGGGAACTTTGCAAATATCATGCCAAGGTGAAAAATTAGCAATGAAGCAAAGGGCTGCCATAAAACAAGAGAACCATTGTAGTCAGGCAATAAATTATACCCTTCAGCTCTCAACACTGCTAAACAACCTAGCAGCATTCCATAGAGAGGGCCAATTCGTAGCCCATCTGTCCCTTTCTCCTCTCATCATACTGTCCTCTCATCTCTATGTAGGACATACTCTTCAGCTCACTGTTTATCTTGCCTTTACATACTGCCTCCACTGTTGCTGTCAGGCAGCAGAAACCAAATCCATCAAGTGTGCTTTTTCTGCTGTGTGGCTGTGTGCCCTTGACAGCTACGTGCCCTAGTCCACTCCTTCTGATTCAAGTCTTGAGTGGCCAATAACGTGGAGTTATAGACATCCCATCCTGCTGTGTATTTGATGAGGAGGTATGCTGTCACCTTTCATTCCCATCAAGCTGCTGGGCAGCAGAGCTCTGAGATTGAGTTACCGCCTTGAGATCGGGCACAGTGAACACCTACGTCCGCTATAACACAGCGTCTTACAGTGAGGGGGAAAGGAGTGTGGACATGAGAATTGATTGGATTGAAATGGACTGTGGTCAGAGATAGTGGAGGCTCATTATGCAGTTCTAGCAAAAAAAAATAAAGGGACTGCATAGCATGTGTAAGAAGGGTTAATTCTCTTTTTTTAAATCCTCTGGGTAGTTTATTTCTACTATTGATGGAATGATACACTAGTGCACAGGCCTTGGATAAACTCTAAACCAGAGGACAGTGTTAAGAGGATTGACTGTTGCCTCCCTAGGAGGCTGGTAATGAGCTTAATTTCAGATAGTGATCAGCACAGCATACATAAGCCTGAAACGGCATCTGTGTACTGCACTGTCAGCTACTCAGTGGCTCTGTTTGGCAGGACAGAATCATTCCGAATGAGCTTGTGCCACAAAAGGAAAACCTGCTCAATATTTTTCCAAATCTGCCATCATCTACATGGTGGAATATACTGTGTATGTCAGTGGAAGAAACTGCACCTAGGATGGGGGGATTGTTCAACTAGGGCAGGC
This sequence comes from Gogo arcuatus, assembly GCA_028570945.1. Taxonomy (NCBI): domain Eukaryota; kingdom Metazoa; phylum Chordata; class Actinopteri; order Siluriformes; family Anchariidae; genus Gogo; species Gogo arcuatus. The sequence goes on from JAOTRR010000055.1 coordinate 27,097,518, forward strand.
ATAATATTCATCAGAAATCTTGTGCAACCCTGAAATACTCTGGAAGACATAGCTGGTAAAAAAAAAAAAAAAACATGACTAAACAAACACTTCACTTTATTTTGCGTATGTATGCAATAAGAAAAAATGATGTTAAAACACTGACATGGGACAAAGGTTACTTAGCAGTTAAGCCTCTGAACTCCAAGCCTTCTAGATTAACATCATTGAGCCCTTAAACAAAAACTCAAACTTCTTTCAAAGTTGGAAAATGAGCAAAAATTGCAAAATTCCCACTTGGGGATTAAAAAGGTCAAGAAACTGGTTGAGATCCCTATGAGACACACCTGTTCACCCTGGCACTCACCTGTGGGCTGAACTTTGACCATAGCCTTGTCAGATTGTTTGCGCGTCATGGCGTACCAGGAGCGGTCAGGGTCCTGGATCCACTCTGATGCCTCGCAGTAGTATTGGCCCTGATCTGTGGGCTGTAGGCTATAGACGGTGAGGCGATAAGATGTGCTGCTTGTCTTGTCCAGCCGCACGTCTCCGGAGGACAGACGCTGGCGGTACGACGTCCCAGGCCTCAGCACCATGTCCCGCGTCAGCGTGACAAGGTCCCTCGGCGGGGCAGACGGCTCGTCCGGGGAGCGCACATGCCAGCTGAGTGCAACATGTGTGTGCTGAGATGTTTGACGTGTCACCTCACAGCTCAGCATCAGTGTGTCCCCCTCCACTTTGGACAGAGTCTGAGTGGCCGATGTCACGGACAGTGTGTCCGGAATCACTGTAGGAAAAGGTAGAGAAAGGAGCGATGTTAGAAACGTGCACATAAAAACAGATAATAACTTCAATTACACATGTTCTGACACGCATTAAAATTTAATCAGGATTCTTCCAGCAGTGGAGCTTAACCTTGGTATTATTACTGCTCATCACCTCAGAAAAATAAAACCCTCTACTTACTTTCTCTGGTTTCCACTTCAATAAGAAACAGTCTCAACTGACCAACTCTGTTCCCCTCTGTCCTTAATAATACATCCTTAATATCCTCTAAATCACCGTCATGTGTTTTTCTCTAATCCAAGGCAATACCATTTAACTCCCCTGTATTCACTACATCTTACCATGCAGCTAGCATCAATTAGCATCAGCCATAATAGCTCAAGCCTGGCAGGACCGCTTATTCATCCATTACCACATGTTCAGTTACCTTATGGGAATGGGCTTACCTGCTGTGCGCAAGCATAATGTTTAAGCCATGTCCACTAGTAGGGCTGTGTATCTAGTGTAATCATTCTTTTAAACACATTTCCTAGATTCCTAAAAAAGTAAGGAATAATACAATGTTATAGATCAATAATCCACTTTGGGGTGGTGTGATACCACCTGGAAATGGATTATTTTTACAATCTTTAATTTATTAATGAACAATACGTGCTATTTAACTGTTTTCAGGCTCATTCCAAGTCTCTTTTCCCCCCTGAAGTTAACTAGACAAAATTACACAACTTGTCTTGCTATCAAGAAACCAGAAAGAACAAATTCCTCTGTCCAAAAGACTCTCTCGTGTTGGAAAACTTACTGCCGCATGAGACTCAATCCATAAATCTTGAATAAATGTCTACTAATAAAAAGCTTTAGAAGTAGGAACATTACCAGAAATCAGTTTATTATAAGCCTTAAAGTATATGGAGCTTCCACCATACAAATCCCTGTGAATGAGCTGTAACTATAGAAACAATCATGTTTTAGAAAGAGCACATTAATATAAACCTGTCATTTATGTTCCAGGTGGAACGACTGCCAGAGCTGCTGTTATAGAAAATGAACTCATCTTCTGATCTTAGAATTCAACTGCGTTGTGATAATTTATATTTTTCATTCAAGTTGGAAAAATTACTGAATGACAGGTTACTGTACCATGTAGATACAGTACACAACAGAAGTGAGTAGACCCCTATGCAATACCACTTAAACGTCAAATGATTCAAAATTGCACAAGCTAGCTCTGAAAAAACAGACAGGCAAGTGCTTCAGGTTTGGCGATTTGGCACAGGGGTTATCAATGGAAATCGGAGTCTGTGACAGCTATGATAGTGTGAAGGACATTGCATGACGTCGACCTCTATGGACGGCATAAAAAAAAAACAAAAACAAAAAAAACACCTTGCTTGCTCTTCAGCACAAAACCTTAAGATTAGCCTTTGCTAAAGAACATGAAAAGAAGCCTGATGAATACTGGGAGAACATTCTTTGGTCAGATGAAGCCAAAGTCAATTTGTTCGGCTGAGATTAGATCCAGCATGTTTGGTGTGAATCTGGCCAGGACTACTACCACAGTGAATACACAGTCGCAACAGTGAAGCACAGAGGTGGGAGCGTGATGATCTGATCTGGGGCTGCATGAGTACAAAAGGTGTTGGGGAGATGATATTTATAGATGGCACCACGAATGACTGTGGATATATCAAAATACTGGCTGACAAGGTGACACCAAGTTTTCAGAAGCTTGGTAGAAGTGGAGTATTCCAGCATAATAACGATCCAAAGCGCACTGCCAAAATCACACAAGAGTTCCTAAAGAAGGAAAAAGGTAAAAACTATGACCTGGCCAAGTATGTCACCTGACTTGAATACAACAGAACACCTTTAAGTATTTTAAGGTAGAGTAACAATCTCTCCAGCAAAGAGCAGCTAAAAAAATGGTCTCTGAAGAATGGCTTAACATCGTGCCAGAAATTTGTGGCACACTGGTATCCTCGATACGGAGGAGGATTGAGTCTGTAATCAAAAATAAAGGTGGACATATGAAGTACTGAAAAAAAATAAATAAAAGATTTGAATCTCGTTAATAAAGGTGCACTGACTTTTGTTGCATTGAGCTCCTACTGTGGGGCCAGTATTATTAATATAGTAAATCTAAACTGTTAGATTTTCATTTTACATAAGAGCAAATACCCTACTGTTCAACTGGAAGTAATGCAATTACTGTAAGGTGATACAATTTTGAATTATTTGGCATTTCACTGATATTGCACAGGGGTGTACTCACTTCTGTTGTATACTGTATATCTTCTTGTAAGGCCAGGCTGCTCAACAGACTGCCACAATCTATAATGTGTGTGTCAGAGAAGCAGGGAAAGATTGTAAACCCAGATCACTCTAAGCCGGCTTTACACTTTTTTTTTTTTTTCTTGCTGCAGATCATAAAGTCATTCCAAGTTGTCCACTTCTACCCAGCCACAAGCATTTTCACTATTGTTGCTACTGTACCAAGAACGTTTTTGTCTATGTGACCCAGTTTTCTGCATGATCAAGGATTGCGCAGGTTGATGACCTAAAACAGAACCTAGTAATTTCATTTAATCACAGGTCTATTGTTAGAGGATCTCCATTGGATTATCTGACATTAAGAACTTGCGTTATAGTACAGTCGGTCACAGAATTTGAAAAAGACTATTAGGATAATCTTGTACAGTGAGCTAGTACAGACTGCTGAGATCACACAGTCTAAATCCAACTTTGGTTTCATTCTGTAAGTCACATGGTGATATTCCGTTTAAGATTTAAAAAATTTAACCTAAGGGTCACTTTGGGAAAAATGTACATTTAAAAACCATACTGAAATAAAAGCGAAATCAAGAACGCCATTTAGAATTCCACACAGAGGCTGAAGCGATCAAACTCACTTTAGTCAATCTTTCTCTCTAAATATAACTACGAAAATAATGGACACTTGACTGAGATGATGGAAAAGCTTAAAGAGCGGATGAGAAAGGGAGACGGAATAAAGTGTAGCGTCAGCGTTTGAGTGGTTTTGAGAGCAGAGCCTCTATTTAAGAAGCATGGATTGTTGCCTTATGGATTCATCTGGCATATTAGACACTGACTTCACTGCTACTGAGAATGTTTATTCACGACCTGTCAATAGCCGACTGCATTAAAGCATTAATGTGTGCCATGATTTGTGGTTTGAGCTGAACAAGGTCATAGTCCTGAATTCAAGAGAAACTATGGTTGTGGTTAAGCTTTTAAAACTGCTGGTGTCTGCTGGAATAAATGTACATCTGTGAACACTGGCCTTCAGCACAAACAGGCAGGTAAGTGTGAGTGTGTTCTCAGTTATTCAAACTCCACTTAAAGGAGGTGGAGTGACAAAGCTACACACTGCTGATGAAATGATATGACTGAGGAAAATGAGGCAGAACAGGGAAAGAAGAGTCATATGACTTACATAAGACAAAATAAGAATGGAAAGAGAGTGATATGGAAAACTAATAACACTTGAAGACATTTACATGATACATGTTCAATATCAATGTACAATTTTGCTAACAAACCACCACCAAGGACCACAATAGGCCCAGAGATTTTTGTTCATGTTTTTTTTTTTATAAAAGTGAAAGTATTTCCTTAATAAAAGGAGGGAAATTTAAACAATCAGTAGAAACGTTTTTTAATGTCAAGTCAGTTACTTTTTTTTTAATACAGTGAATAACAAAGCAGGTCTAAAAGCCCTGTTAGCTGACAATAATGGCAATACATTATTGCCCTGCTCTAGTGAACAGTATGAGGGAAGGAAAACTTGGGCAGAAATCTCAAGGATATAAAAGCAATTCAAAAGGTTGAAAATTAAACTCCATTTCCCAAAGAACTGGCCTGAGAGGAAGAAAAAAAAAAATTTGAATAAGATCTGTACATTGTGCTTCTCTGCACTCACTGTTGATACCAAAGTTAGAGACACGAGAAGGGCTTTTGCCTCATAACACATTCCTCTGTGAGGGCGTTTTGTGTCTACAAGTATGTATGTGTGGGCATGGACTAGAAAAATTCACATCATTCCAATACAGCAGAGCCAAATGTCCACCCACACCACGAACACTTGATGAACATACAATCCAGATAAAGGAAATGGCTGAAATCAGTAACCATCATTTAGCCAGGTATTCCACAAGCACCAAGAGACACGAGTCTGTAGCTCACTACCGCCATCACTGATAGTATTCCACACAAATAAAAAAAGGGGAAAAAAAAAAAAAAAAAAAAAGAGTTTGTTACCATAACAACTTCCCAACAAGAGCCAAGTAGAAACCTGCCGTTGCCATGCCAACACTAAAGTCTAAATTCTCAACTCCTGGAGAAACAGAGACATCAAACAACTTAGCTATCGATGCTAAGGTTTCCTCTGCCAACCCAGGCTTCCAGCAAGTGAGCTCAGACAGAGCAAAGCCATCTGCATTCAGACCAAGACATTAGTGAGGCTAACAGCCTTGGGGATAAACCAAAGACATTATCTCAATGAGAATCACTCATATACCTAAAAGCATGTCAGTGATCTAAGCCCTGGAACAAATCTCACTTTTTCTTCCAATCTATTTTCATTTCAAACAAAAGTAGCTCAATCTGTGGCTTTCTTGTACGCCTGATAAATATACACTCTTCTCCCAACAATGTGTTCCGTTTCAGAGAGTTCACAAAACTCGGAATGAATCCTCTTTCAACTCAAAATTATTGATACAGAATATCTTAACGATGTCGAAGGGTCAAGTACACCTCCATCTTCCCCTCCCCCATCTCATGATGCCCACATACCCTTTCTTTGCTGGTGTCTTTGTATCTTTCCATTACTTTGTCAGTGAGCATCATTTTCTCTCAAGGTCAGCTACATTCATTAGTTTCAGACATAAAGGAGATAGTTGTCTGACATTTTGGTGATGTGGAATTTGTCTAGGAGATGTGCTCTGACCCTGAGGCATATAACATTGTATGCTGAGTATGCTTCCAGACCAATTGGAGTAAAGGACTCTTCAGGGCTCAGTTCTTGGGCTTAAAATGAAAGTCATTTTCTCTGTAACCTCATGTAGCTCATAGGTGAAAAAACGCATTACACAACTAGATATGATCTTCTGCCTCCATGACAATCTTCCACATTCTGCAATTTCCATTTGCTCGGTGACCCCAATCTGTGGCCGTGTGCTGTCCGTGCTGTGTGGCCAAGGCCAAATCTCAGAGATAAGGTACATGTCAGGATGTGTGTGGTGCGTATGCGTGTGTGTGTGTGTGTCTGCACACAGCATATTTGTATTGTAGCATCTCTTGTTAAACTATATAGCAGCGGGGGGGGTTCAGCTAAAATTTGTGAAGGTCCAGTTTACAAATGCCTAGATAGTCAACCAACATGACTAAACAGAGACATCACAGTTACATTTTAATGTGTAACCTTTAATGATTAGTTTATGGTGATAAACAAGGCATTCTATGAAGTGTTTTTTTTTTTATTTCACACTGGCGCTTCACTTTGCAACTTTTGACTATAGCTATGTTGTAATTTTAATCCCACTCAAGCTCCTGGTCCCACAGAAAATGTGACCAACCCCACCTGCTTTCACAGTTATCGTCTACCTGCCTGTAAACCTTTCTAACAAATTCAGTTGGTTCTAGTTCCTGAAATAGAAATAAATAAGTCATTTAAACCACTCTGACCAGGATAAAACAGTTGCTAAAGATGAATAATTAAACAGTCTAAATGCATTTTGGCTGTAAATGCTGTGTGAGTAACATTCTCACAGCTGTGTGTTAACTGTTTTGAAGTTGAAGCAGAGAAAAACAATGCATATATATCTTCCCATTCAGCTTGAAACACTGTTTCCCTTTCTGACCTCTCTAGCTCTCTCTGTAGCTAGTCTGTGGTCCAATGAGCTTCCTTCAGCAAAAGGATCAACATAAAATCATGTGACTGGATAAACTGCAACAAAAAAAAATTGCTACAGAAGCCATGATGGTTCATGTTGAAAAAAACCACAGTTGCTGAATTATGGACAGTATTTTTTTCATATATTGGCTCTTAATGTTTGTTTTCGAATGTTCAGTTCACTCTTCTTTATAGTCATATAGTTTCTCTAATTAGCTTTAGGTAAAAATGTTATTGCACTTGGAATGTCATTAAAAAAAATTTTAATCTGTGGTGCTGAAAATCAGCTTTTCTCTTACTTTTCATACAGCGATTCCTTGTGTGCCATGTCAAACCCAGAGCTGCAGGTTAGGAGCTACTATTTGAGATTAACATGAGAGAATTAGTGATGGTTAACTGCTTGTACCTTCTTATCTGGCATTAGAAATCATTTTGCTATGGAGCTGATTTAAGATGAGCTTAAAAAAAAATCCATCCTCCCTCCTCAAGCTCAAGCAAATGAGGCTTCCCACTCTGGTCCACACTATGTTAACCCTGCTCATCTCCATTACAATATAAAATGCATGCACGAGCAAAAGTGGCCTGCCAATTAACATAATCCCACAGTTAATGCAGATACAAATGTGGATTAATTAAACAATTAGAGCTTAGAGTGGAAGGGGGCGCACCCCCCTCCCCACCAACACCCCTTCAGCATCATGTCCTCTACTCAGTAGGGGTGTGACTATGTAAAGAGGACTTAAGCTGCTTAAGAGTGAGAGTGCTACTTCAGAGAAAGGCTGGTTCAAAATAACTCAGCATATGGCTCTTCTCTTCCATGTGCAGCTCATTTGGGGCATTAGTGGACCATGCTAATGCAGCATTAGTTAACACCACCTTCCTTTCTTCAAGCCCTGTTAGCTCTCTCCATCCACCCATCAGCATATTCATTTCTATCCTTTTCCTTCCATTTCACTCCGTATATTATACACACACAAGCCTGAACATTTGATGTAGTGCGGCACGAAACGTATCATGAACTGAATAAATTCTATTATATTATAAACTTGTCTTTCCTCCAGTAATTCATAGCCAAGCATCCTGCTCTTCATTCTCAGACCCAAACACATGCCAAAAGAAGAGTATTTACTGGATGGCGGATGGGCTACAACAGTAGACCACATCGGGTTCCACTGCTGTCAGGCAAGAACAGGAATCTGAGGCTCCAGTGGGCACAGGTCACCAAAACTGGACATACATTATAGGATGCAATAGTGGCTGAGTACATCTGCACCATATCATCAAGACTGTTTTTCCACACCATCATTAAACACACTCTTCCCAGGGGATGTTTTCAGTGCAGCACAGAAAGATGAGACTTGCTTTCTGAAAGTACCCGCATTTCCTTCAAGCTCCTCATTTTGTAATAGATGCAAAAGTAGTCCTAAGGAATTAACCTCCTCTGCACCCACAGAGGAGATGAGAGTAGAGAAGAAGCAATGAGAAGAAAGAGAGAGACTCTTTAATCATTACATTAAGAGAGCCAAGCACTTGATCTCTGCTCATTGAGATGCAAAGCAGAGCCCTCCCTCTGTGTGCGTGCAGCCAAATCTCATCTCTGGCACTTGCCACTCTCTTATTGACAGGCAGGTACACGCAGACACACACACACACCACAGAACTGCTAATCCATTCAAGTCCATTTGAATGGCTAACACTCAAGCATATGAATATGTTATATACACCGATCAGCCATAACATTAAAACCACTGACAGGTGAAGTGCATAACATTGATTACCTCATTACAGTGGCACCTGTCAAGGGGTGCGATATATTAGGCAGCAAGTGAACAGTCGGTTCTTGAAGTTGATGTTTTGGAAGCAGTAAAAATTGGCAAGCAACTTTGAGAAGGGCCAAATTGTGATGGTTAAAAGACTGGGTCAGAGCATCTTCAAAACGGCAAGTCTTGTGGAGCGTTCCCGGTTGTGGGGTTAGTCCCTACCAAAAGTGATCCAAGGAAGGAAACCGTTGAACCAGCGACAATGTCATGGGCGCCCAAGGCTCGTGGATGAACATGGGAAGAGAAGGCTAGCCTGTCTGGTCCGATCCCACAGAAGAGCTACTGTAGCACAAATTGC
>JAOTRR010000055.1:27148605-27164485 GCA_028570945.1 Gogo arcuatus
ATTATCTGTCAGTATAAAGGAGTTTATTTTTTGGGTTTTGTTTGGCTTTAAGGAACAAAGAACAGCCATGTTAAGAATATTGGATGCAGTGTGGTGGTCGGTATTCATCAAACTTTCTGAAGGACAAGGCTGGATTGGTCAAACTTTCTGCTGGAGCAGTGGGTTTGATCAATGTTTTATGTAGGAGCCAGCTGGATTGGTCAAATGTTCTGCACAAATGGGCAGGATTAGTCAAATGTTTTGTTTTGAGTAGGCAGGATGGTTAAACTTTCTGCAGGAACAGGTGGGATCAGTCAAGAATATCTGCAGGAGCAGGCAGGACTCATCAAAGTTTCTGGGGGAGCAGGTGGGACTGTTCAAATTTACTGTGGGAGTGAGAGGGAGTAGTCAAGAGTATCTGCGGGAGTGGGAGGAATTGATGAAACATTCTGAGGGAGCAAGTAGAATTGGTCAAACCTGTTTGTGGGGATGAGCAGGATTGGTCATACTTTCTGCAGGAGGGGGAGGGATTGCTCAGAATGCCTTCAGAAACATATCTCTTGTCAATAGAGTCCTACAGGTTAAGTTAATCAAGGATGGTCTCCACACACACCCAAGCCGATCAAGAGAAACTCTAAAGAGGATTATGCACAGGCCAACAGATGGAGGATTCAAGCACTAATCCAATCACTCACATGTAACTCTGATGTCCTCTCGTGAGAAACAGCCTCATTAGGGTCTGGGACTAGGCTCTTAATCTCCAATCACATAATCTCACATCACAAATGCATGCCTGGGCAGCTAAGCAATGCTTTCATTTCTCAGGTGCATAAAGACATCACTTCAAATTCACACCTTAGTTCTTTGCCAAAAACACAAAAGCCTAGATACCAGAGAAACTAAAGCTTACTTCAGGATTCAGCTGCCGTTATTTATTTTTCACTTCTCAGGTTCATGGGCTTCATTTTATGCTTGGACTGAGCAGCCTGGAAAGGCAGCACAAACAAACACAAATATAGAAGTGTTTGAACAAACACTGGAGCCAAAAGATGCAGCTGACTTGAGGGGTATAGCAAGAGCAAGACAGGGACAGTTGTGCTTCATTTCAACTCAGACAGGCCAGAGGAAAAAGACAACACATACCCTCTCCCTCTGAAGAACAGAAACCACACACTAATGTGTGCACACGGCACACACTTCACACTCAGTCTCACAGCTACCCTCTGAAAAGCACACAGTTGTGGGTGAACAACAGTCGCACAGTAATGTTATGTTCCATAACAATATAAGCAGGGTCTGAAATTAAAGCCTTCCACCCACCAAATGGAGGTAAACTACAGCAGTAGCATGTGAAATTACCCACACTGGCAAGTCGAGTTTTCTTTTCTTTTTTTTTCCTTTGGCTTTTCCCCCAATTTTCTCCCCAATTTAGATATGGACAGGTCTCCCCTATCACATGACAGCTACCAACCAAGGAGGGCAAAGGTGACTCCAGCCAACCCCACCTTTTTGAACTGCTGCTTATGCAACCATAGGGGATGGCGTAACACACTATTGTAAACTCTATTGTAAAGTGCCGTCTGCCCATTTCCATGAGCTCACAGACGCCCATGATAGGCTAGTGTCACTGTAATTGAAAGGGGATGCCTCCCCTCCCTCCCTGAGAGCACAGGACAATTTTGCTGTCTTGGGCTCCCGGCCACGGATGACTGTGGCATCAGCGGGATTCGAAATCGCAATCTCCAGATGATATGGCAAACTCTTTTCTGTTGCACCACTTGGTTTTCAAACTGCAATATATTGTATATTTCACCCTGCTACTAATTTTAGATGCTGCAGGTGGAACTCTATTGCCCACTCTAAGCGCTGCATCACTTAATACTTTACTCTCTCTGGCATCCAGCTTTGGTGTAATCCAAAATGTACTTCAGTAACCTCACCACTCTAAACCAGGAAATGCCAAGTTTGTTTATATATAAATTATGTCTCTGCCAGCCATGAATCGTGTCGGCATCTTCCAGTAATTAAACCTCCAGAAGAGAGACTAGACATGGTTTAAGGAAAAGTTGTAATAAGTAAGGATCAAAACATAATGGGGTTGTGCTATTATCGGGAAATAATCAACGACAACGAGGTGTTATGTGCTACCACCCTGAAAATTGATTATTTTCCTATAACTGCACATCCTTAAATTCCTCTTATACAGAGTAATTTATCAGCAATTAAATTTTTTTTATTTATGACACCTCATACATTTTATCCATTTATAGTCTGTGAAACAAGCTGGTTCCTGTTATCACTTACATTGTATGAGCAAAGTCATCCTCACGAGCTTCTGTTTTTTCTCTCTTGAAGTTAATAAGAAAAATAAAAGACAAGCCCTCAATCCTGAAGATTTTCCAGTGCTTCAAAACCTAAAGTTACAGCTTTACCCTTGACTGTAAGAAAGCACTAAAACTGGAGAGGCCTCCAAAAAAGCTAAACGAACCTCTCCTGACAGAAAACCTTAACTTATCAACAATTACACACAGCCTCTTTGTCCGTTTAGGTACACCATCTGACAAAGGTCTCTGTACAAGTTGTTTCCATAGAAACAATAATGTATTCAAATGAGCACATTAATATAAATAAATTAACAAACAGTTTATCAATATAAATTCATTTTTATAATATAAAGGAAATTGAGAATTCAGCAATGCTGTGAATTTAAGCAATTAAAGCAAAGCTGATTAATCTTGGACAGAAATGTTACTTACTTGGCTTTAAAAGAAATAAAATAAAATAAAAGATTTCTTCTTTTTTGTCCATTTTATTCCAAAGTTCATTTCATAGCCTGTTTGGAAATGAGAGAAAAAAATCTAGGAAAAATCTACTTTGCTCATTAAATTTGGATCTGATATAAACAACTGTTAAAATGGCGTTTTGTTCTTTCGCTGATGATTTTTACTTGCTCATCAAAACAGTACAACGCTGCTTTTGTCCCAATATCAGTGTGAATTGTTTTTACCTGTATTAATCAGATTCCTCACTGTTCTTCCCTCCCGTGTCCTGTGTGTTAATGCATGGTCCTGCAAACTCAGTTGATTTCAACAAAAAGTAAAGATAAAGGATAAAACTGAACAAATTTAACAAAGCTATTAAATTAAAGTAACAAATTAACAAATGTATGCCATTTTCAGATTGCTCTTTTTCTGTAGCACCAACTGAGCAAATTTCAGTAGTAGGAACATTAAATAAAATGAGAAGTTAAGTACATAATGGGCATAAAACCAGTGGGACGCACATCCCAAGTCCCTGCATGATACTGTTCTGCCACGTCCCAGAGCTTAAAACAGTCGACAGCTATGACACCCTTCACCACCTCACTAAACCTCATCCATCTGCAACACAGCATGAATAATAAGAGTACAGTCTCAGTAATTCTGTATTTTTCTATCCAGCAACAGAGCAGATTTGCAGAGAAAACATCTTGGTGCTGATGAGATAGGACACTGTTCTACTGAACATCACTCATAAATGTGATTCATTTTTTTTCATGTAGAGGGGTCGAGAGTGTTTATTAAAATTGGGTCTTGAGCAAAGAATTTTACAAATATGAAACACCCACAGGGCAGAAATACAACATACAGTAGTATCAGGTAATTTTTAAGCTCTGAAAATACCATAGAACTTGCCTGAAGGCAGCCATTTGCAGAGAAAATGGAATAACCTGGCAGCCATAATCCTACTAACCTATAATGCACAGACATCTAGTAAACAAGAAATGAATTTTCAATTTACTGTTGGCTAAAACAACCCTTCCCGACCTACACATCGAACCAGGTCTGTACTGACACAAGACTGATGCTGCATGTTGCTCCCAAACACTGCTTCATTCATTTGCTTGGTATGAGTGAAAGGAGTAGCTAATGGAGGTAGCAGTGAGGCGATGTACAGATGGAGGATGTTAGCGTAATGCACTGCAGGACAGCGCCTTACGCTCTTTTACACTGTGGCCTTATGTTAAATAGAGGCTGTCATCTGCCCAACTGAATGAGTTTCCACTCAATTTCCCAAAAAGCTATTTCCTTCAGGTCTCAGCTGTGGGGTAGCAGGTGAACAGAAGGTAGCAGGAGGCCTGGGAGTGGGACTTGAGAGTACACAATGCCCATGGTGGCATTATCAATGGAAAGGGGAATTGAAATAAAGCATCACCATTTTAAAGAAGACAGAATAGAGATAGACATGAGATCAGACGTTAGAGGCCATGTGATGAGCAATAAGAGACGTGCTTGTTGTGCGTGCATGAACAATGATGGCGCCATCACTGCTATCACAAAGTACTTGAGCTCTTCAGAAACCATTAAGCACATCTACAGCTTGCATTAGTAGCTGTCACTGAAAGCCTGATGCATTACAATATCAACAAGGAGCACAAAAGCACTTACAAGGCTAGCTTGGACTATCTAGTCATTAGTGATGAGCATTTTGACCGTCTGTCCATGCTAATGGACAACTCACAAAGCGAAAAGTGGGACACCAGCGCAATAACGGCTGACAATTCAGCTCTTTACAACTGCACTGCCTTGTACTTGAAAAGGAAATCTGCTGTTAAGTGCAATAGGTGAGAGAGCTGGCCTTTGATTAACACCACTACACTCACTGAAGGGCTCAGTGGGCATAAACCATTCAGCCAAGCGTATAGTTATCCATTGTGAAATGGTGGCAAAATGGCAACATCATTCTCGTCATAAAGCAAAAACGAAGCATGTGAATAAAACCACTCATGCGAGCTACAATTAGTCTTTTATCTCTCTCTCTCACCCTGCTGTGTGTCTGCATTGTCCCTCTCCCTCTCTATAAACTGTCTACACTCGTGTGTCTGCACTCAAATTTGTCCTGCTCTGGAGCTAAAGGTCTACGCAGTGCCACAAAATTAAAAGACTTCACGACTTGGAAACCATTACACATAAAGCTAAGACATTCTGACACCGTACACACCTGAAACACACATGAAAGACCAACCACCTGTGCATAGCAAGCCAAGACCTTGACGTGAACCATGTGTGTGACATGCGTGACACAGTTGAAACGTGTGTGATGTGAATGTTACAGTTGAAAGAGCTGGGATCAGGTGGCCTTATGGCATGGAGTCAGCCGCAGGTCAGAACACATGACAATGAATCAGCAAAAGGGGTACTCTTCTAATGACTGCTACTATTGTTTCTCAAGCACTTTTCTCACAAACACATTAAAAAAAAAAAAAAACACCACCACCCAAACGCCAGCCATCTACTGCTTTACATCCTGCCTCTTCAGTACCACAGCTTGTACATCATTAATACATCAGGAGCCCAGCCCAATCACATGCTCTATTTTACCACACTTCCCAAAGACAAGCCATAAGTTAATCTACTGAAAGAAATCAACACACTTCTTGTCTAAAAGCAGCCAATTCCTTGTCGATTTCAGTTTTATTTTTACAAGCAATAAGATATAAAAATAATAAATATGACCCTGGCAACTATGTCTATATTTATATGCTAAGTTATTCATAGACTACAGCCCTTTTTTTTTTTTTTTAGCAGATGCTGGCTTCTTACCCAACATGATCTTTGCAGAAAGCCATGGCAAGTTTATAAAGTTAATAAGAAACCTTTCTACATCATTTTGATAAAATATTTATATTCTCTTAAACTGGAGGTGTCAAAGTATGTTCTAGACCAGGAGTTCCCAAGCTATGTGGGCAAACACACCCAAGTGTACATTTTCTGTGACGCCAAGCCTTGATGACCACATACTTTTAATTCCACCTTCATAATTTAGAACTATTGTAACAACAACAACAGTAATAAGTTATATAGCACCTATATTTCAAAGTAGAGACAGAAGAGCAGTCATGGGGAGATTGAGGAAGAGAATTCCAGAACATTTGAACATTTTATCATAGGTCAATAACAACTAAAAGCCAAAGGAATATTTCCTTGCACTTGGTTTACCAGTTTAGTGGTAAGGGTGAGCTTAAATTTCTTGACCCTGCTTTTCAGTCAGGAGATGTGTTTGAAAGGGCGCTCTTCATTTCCACTGTAACATCCAGCTTCTAACAATACTTGGATTTAATCCAGCTTCACACAGACAGGACACAGACAGGAGCTTGCAAAGGGCATAATCAGTTTCAGTACACACAAAGAAATATCTGGGTACTCTTTCTGCAGTGTACCAAATTTCTGATATACGAGGCATTTTGGTTCCTCTTCGCTATTTACAGTCACACTTATAAATCCACCTTCATCTAGAAGGGCACTCGGTAGAGTCCATACCTCCACCAAGCCACATATTCGGATTTGCGTCAAAATCTAATCAATTGTTCCTTGGCCCATGGTCCACCTTTCCTCAAAATTTCATCAAAATCCGTTCACTACTTTTTGAGTTGCATTGGGAACCGACAAACAAGCAAACAGGCAAAAACATAACCTCCTCCAACAAAGTTGGTGGAGGTAAAAAACATGTAAGTGTCTTTTCGCGTCCGTTTATTTGAATTCTGTTGTTCCACTGAGTCAAAGTCACATATGTTGAGGAACTGGCAGACGTAGATGGAAGGAGAAATTTGTCTATTTTTATTGCTGAGCTTCTGTGCTAGTGTAGCATGGCCAGTTGCAAAAAAAATAGCATTTGCACTTTTAATTAAAACATGGCTTGTTTAAATGCAACTCCCAGTAACTTTTCAAAATAGTAGCACTAACCCCAAAATCTGTCAAAGTTAGAGTGATATTAGTTTGAATAAAACAAACGAGGACATTGAGAGTTTCTCTCACAGCCATATTTGTAAATCAAATCTGACTCCCAGTTTGGAAACCACTGCTCTTCACAGAAAAACCCTATTTTTTTTTCAAACCCTGATTTTTCATTCATTTATGGCTGTTGGCCAGAATTCAATCACATTGTATAACTCACAACTTTGTTGTAGACTATGGATGCTTCTTAATGTTGAGGAAAGATCCTTAACGGCTACATTTCAAGGATGCCACGTCATCAAATCCGCCCAAAGGACTATTCTGATGTCTAGGATCCTTCGAATTCTACCAAAGGACCAAATCCTTCATTCATCCAGCACCCACTATTCCATATGCATGTACAGGGCGGGACCTTTTCAACGAGGCACACCTGCACACTTGCTAGACTGTTCCATTCTGTGTTCTCCAATAGCTAGGAAGGAGTCTTGCCTAACCTCTGAAGGACCTGACTTGGAAGAACCCGTTCTATCAAGGAAGCATCCTTGACCTTGAGAAATACCCTATGAGTTCCAATTAATTTCACAACTTATAAAAAGTAGGAGTATGTGATATGTAAATTATGGGGTGTAGGGCTTATTCACACACATGCAAAAAGACAGGTGTAGTTTGAAACATTGGTTAAAATGTTAGCATAACTGTTCTACAAGACATGTGAGAAATAAAAAAAAAAAGAAAAAGAAAAAAAAACCTTGTCAGATATTCATTTGGTGTTAACTGGCAATTACAATTACTGGTGCAAAGCAATAGTTACCAAGCAAAAGTATGCCACCCTGAACTTGTTTCCTGTTTTAACACATCCATGTTGACTCTGTAAACATTTGTTAATTTACTGATGCCTTGCATCAAGCAAATTAGATCAGGGAAACACTACAGGAATAAACCAGGACTGGAGTCCAGCAAAACTGAACTGCTGTTCATCCCAGGTGATTCATCCCCACGTCAGGCTCTTGATCTTCCTAGACAACTCTCAGATCTCACCTTCCATCACTGTACACAAACTTGGGGTAATCATGGACATTCAGTCCTTTTCCTCTCACATTCCTAATGTGTGATGCTCATGCCAAGTTCTTCTTTACAATATCAGAAGGATTCGTCTGTTTCTATCCACACAGGCCACTCTGGACGGTGCTTGTACAGCCCCTTGTCATTCCAAGACAGGACTACGCTCTCGCTCATGGCAGGTCTGCCCCTGAATGCCATTTGACCTCTGCAACTGATCTAGAATGCAGCTCCACAACTTGTTTTCAACCTTCCTAAGCTCCCCCACACCACCCCATTGCTACGCTCCCTCCACTGGCTTCCTGTATCTGCCCGCATGAGATTTAATACACTGATGCTTGTCTGCAAAGCCAAAAACAGACCAGCACCCACCTATATTAAAGCACTTATCACACCCTGCACAGCGTGCACCTCACTTCTTCTGATTCTCTAGCACTGCTTGACTGGTCCCACCATCTCTCAGGGTACAAGGAAGGCATGCATCAAACACTTCTCTGTTCTGGCACTGAGGTGGTGGAACGAACTTCCCATAGATGTCTAAAAAGCTAAGTCACTGGCTGTCTTCAAACAACATCTAAAGACCTACCTCTTCCTTAAGTATTTAAATTAGCAGACAAAACAAAACAAAAATGTGTTGCCTGGGTGCTTTTCTTACTATATTACCTCCTCAACAGAGTTTCTAGACTGATAGTATTCTTTGTCCGTGACCTAATTAACTAATATTTTAAATCAATAAATACAGGATGTGTTTGTTGATAGAGAAACCACTTCTATAAGGGCATCTGCCAAATGCCATAAATGTAAATACAGAGACTATAAACAGAGACATGTAGTATAGGGACATAGATGTCTTCTCTGTTTCTGAAGAGTTTAGAAGCCCTGCAGCATGGGCCTTATGTATGCGCACGGACACGCATACACAGGCCTGTTCTCTTCCACTTCTGCATCAAGTTCATGTTTCACTTTCCCTCAAAGGACCACAGCATTTTATTATATACAAGTTGGGAGCATGTTATCCTTCATTGATTTATGTCCCTCTCTGGTCCACTGTACATTTGGCCTCATGTTAGGTTCTTGGAGCTGCACAGGAGCAGTGTGTGGTGTATCCACAAACTGGGTGCAATGGATGCCAAGGCCACATCTGTACCTCCCATCCCTGTTCCAATACTTCTCCACCTACCCTCATGAATAATTCTGAGCATGAGGTGCCCCCTCCCTCCTTTTCCATTCCATCCATCAACACCAGACATGTTGAAATATTTAGTGTTTATGGGCAATCCACTGAACCATAGCCTAATGCCCTTTCTGCAACCCAGTCCCTGTCTGGGCTCTTAGGGTGTCTGATGTGGCCTCCCACACACACCTGCTCCACTTACACCACCCTTTTCTCCTCTTTTCTAGCAATCTTTACATCCTAACATCCTTCACGTCTCTCCCATACCCTCAGTCTCTCCATGTCCATTAGACAGAGTGGTAGCTTATCATCAGCAGCCATGCATTAGGAAGCTGGATCTGCTCAGTAAACCTATAAGCACACAGTCTGTACAGAGTAAACATATCACATAGGAGCAAACAGCACTGTCACACACAAGCATTTTTTGCAGTTTGGTTCAGTAAACATCAACTCTAATTGCAAGTGCGTGTGGACTCTGTGAATGACAGCTTTTACTTCTGTGTTCAGAATTTCCATCCGTACATTTGTAAATCCACCCTCAGCTTATAAATGAAGCTAATTAGGTATTAATTAGTCTCTGGTTGGTGGTGTGTTTATTATTTGTGGTGATTGTTAGTCACACTGCTTTTGTGCTGCTGTGGGGAGTAAAATAAGCAGCAACCCTGTTGGGAGTTAAACCCCCCCTTCCCTCCTTTTCTTGTCCTTCTCCTAAATCTTTAGTCATGCTTCTGTTCCTGAGGAAATCAATCAGATAGCAGCCATCTGACTACAGTTAATGAAGGCCTGCTCTAGCCACAATGCTGCATTCACTAACAAAAATAATTTTATTAGTTGTGTGGCAGCTCTTTACACTTTCATTTTTTGACATTTTTTAAGTATAAATGCCTTGAAGTTTTGAAAACTACAGGTGACATATGTTTCTCCTTTGCATGCATCTCAACCAGAAGTTACAGCATTTTAAAGTCTGTTTACCCCAAATGTGAAAAGTTACGTGTGAAAAATCACATTTTAAGAGTTCATTCCAACTTCACTGAAAGACACACTGCCTACCTTTACCTTTATAACCTAATCTACTTATGGAGAAACAACATTACTGCCAAAATGTAAAGAATTATAAGTTTAAAGTGGAAAATGTTAACTGAATTGATCAGGCATGTGTATGTTTTGCTATTGCACATAGCTATCCAACAACTTAATCAAATTGTGAGAAAAGTACACTTAGCTAGCAAGGTGTTCGCCATTTTTGGGTAGACTGGCTTAAATTATCGCTGTCTTCATTAAATTATCTCCTTACTTGACATGATCTTTGAAGGCAGACAGCCAAGGCAGGGATGTAAAGCACATCTTTTTTTAATAAGTTGTTTAAATCATCAGTTGTAACTTAATAACCAAATTAACCTCCTGAGATCTGGTTGAAACTTTGCCATAGTCAGATGGTATTCTGTCTCAGTATCTCATTAAAAAAAGGTGAGATATTGCTGTGGCTGAATTATAGCCAAATAACCACAAAAAGCAACAAAAAAGAAAGAAAAACAAAGATGAAACACTGGCTTTTGACCGAAATTGAGTTTTTCTACCAAAAATTTGACATCTCTACTTCATGAAAACATCAAAATATTTTACAAAAACATAACCTATGTAACAAACATTTCCATATACTTATTTAGGTTACTTTTTCTTGTAAAAATCTGACACACAAAAAAATGTTTAGTCTTAAGGCTGTTTTCCAGAATTCAGTCGCAGTAATATCTGGTTTGTAGACATACAGGCTATGGAATTAAAAAAAAAAAAAAAAGCCCCTCCTGACTACAGCAAAAGTCTGAGTATCAGCTCTGTAGTGCATTTACTGATGCTTCTGCTGCTTTCAATAGATTAATCGAGTTACATATGTCCAGTGTGTTCTTACCTAAATAATAAAGATATTTATTATTACCTTTGGATGATTACATCTGGCATGGAGAAATCCAGACCATTCCAAAGCATTCACAAACACATTCCTCACAACAGCAGGAGTGATCATTTCGATGCTATGGCTTAAGCTCTAACTGTACTTATAGTCTTACATGTCTGATGTCAGCCTACATTCTAAGAAACGGTGTTAGTGACCAGCGTTAACTCGGTCTAATCACTGGCTGCAGAAGAAAGTCAGGATTCTGGAAAATCAGGAGACTATAATATGTTATCTTTCATTTTAATTTAGGGAGGGTGTAAAGGCACTGTGGTTAATACCTTACATGACTAAAATGCTCTGAAGTCTCTCTGGGGATAGAAACATTTCCATATGGTTGTGTGGGTGTGTGTTTGGCATCAGCTTTGAATACAAGAGTGTATGTTCAACTGTTCTCTGACAAATGCACATACCAGGACTTTGTAAAATGTAAGGTTATAAAAAAAAAATAATAATAATAATCAGGCCAGTCATTAAAGATGACCCCCTGCTCAGAAATGAGCGTGTTGAGGAAAGTTTTACTGCGGGGGGCGTTTTGATGATGCTTGTCTCTAACTGTGAGACAGCCTGAGGCAGGGAGGGGATTACAGGAGGTCGGAAAAGGATCCTGTTTACCAGCCAAGGGGGAGGAACATGTTTACACACACACACACACACACACACCTTATCAGAGCCTCTTCAGGCAAACACACACACCCCTTTATCAGAGCCTCTTCAGGCAAAAAAACAAACAAACAAACAAA
This sequence comes from Gogo arcuatus, assembly GCA_028570945.1. Lineage (NCBI taxonomy): Eukaryota > Metazoa > Chordata > Actinopteri > Siluriformes > Anchariidae > Gogo > Gogo arcuatus. Next base: position 27,160,222 of record JAOTRR010000055.1, read on the forward strand.
CACACACACACACACACACAGAACAAATGCCCAGTGCTTCTCATTTACCTGTATACAAGACAGAAAAAATAACTTTAAAAAAAAAAACAAACAAACAAAAAAAAAAAAACCCAACAACACACACACACACACACACACACACACACACACACACACACACGCAAGGGCAAAGACATGCACTGCACAAGCTCAGCCTTCAGGAATTACGTTCATGCACAGAAAAAGATGAGGCAATCGGGATAGCAATACAACTGAGATAGAGATCAAAACACACCCAGTTCAAACAACCAACCTACTCAACCTCCTCTGAGGACAAGTCCAGCATCAGGAACAGCAAGAATTTTTAAAAAATCCTAAAGCCATAACACGCTATTGTTATACTGTATTTGTAACTAATTTGGGCTGAAAAAGAAAGAAAAGAAAAGCACAGAAGTACAAGCATGCTAATGAGAAGAGAACATTATTAGCAATACATCTACATGCTGTGAGTGAATGAGTACAACTAAAGATGCACACAATAGCGAAAACGTCCGACAGTGACCCAAATCTGGACTTCATCATGTCCTACATGTTAAGGACAAATTAAGAATAGTGTAAGAGTCTGGACACTAATATGATGTTCTCACAAACATACACACTAAGGAGCTTGGACTCATTTGGGAGACCAGCCACTGAGAGTTTGTCATTAACACCACATTCGTGGGTCTTCAAAAGACAAGCGCGTTCTCACAGCATCTGACAAATGCTCAAAGGTTCCTGACCTGACCAACGGACTACAAATATCCCATTTATGTGCAGAACAGGGAGTGACTGCACATGTTTGTGTGCGCATGTGTGTAGTCTGAAGGTACTTTGCATGAGCGCGGGATAGTTGAGTGTTCAGTGTAAAAGTAGTGCCGAATGCAGGTGGTCCTGCTGAGGCGAACGGCTCCACTTTGCTCTGTGCACAGCAGGCTCTCACTCTGAGCCATGAAGTTTGAGCTGTCGGGCTGAACACAGTTCTTCAGGCCTGTTCCTCACACAGCAGGAGAAACAATACAAAAAACACAGACACTTCAGAGACACAGAAAGCGGAGTGTGCTTGACAGAAGAGCACATGCTAACTATGCTCCATTTGAACGTAATGACGCATTTTCTTCTCACTATGAAATGAATATGAATTTCACTGGTAATAGATTTTTAGAGAAAAGTGAACAGAACAGCAGTCAGTGTTAACATACTAGTTTACTGGTTTGTGAACCTGAAGCCCACTCAGTTTGACCTTATTACGCTCAGTGTTGTAGGCTAAAGGAAAGTCAGAGCCAGGTCTCTCTTTGACCTCCATGATATCTAGTGCAAACACTTAATAAAGACTTCAGGCATAATACATTTTGGGTTTTTTCACTGAGTTAGGCTTGTGAGATTGTGTGTAATGTGCCATTGTCGTATCGTGCCCCCTAACTATCACCAACTGACGATAGTATTGCCTGTGGCTCTGAGGGGAGGAAGGGAGTGGAACTGGTTATGAGCTGGCTGTAGCTGCAATCGCTAGCATTAGAGTTTAGTCAGTGGTTGTTTTGTTTTTTTGGTATGATTACAAAACTGAAGTTGGGACTGTAAATAAATGTGACAATTTATTAGCTGTAGCCTAGCTCATAATGAAATGTAAATAAAATAGTATAAACTACACAGGAATGTGCTCTGTGTTGAACAGCAGCGGAGATGCTTATTGAATTCTTGTATAGTGAAGTCGCCCTGGTAAACAACATATTGTGTTATTTTCTTTAACTTAAATCTCCATTGACGTTTTGAGAGTAAAAACATTCACTGCTTTATCTATTTGGCAGAAACAACAAGGGAAGCGAAGATACATCAGAGAAAGATGTTTTGTTGCTCTGCTCCAAAGCGAGACAGCAGGCTGTTAAGGTTCATATAAGATACAAAACAGGTGAAAAGGAAACTCATATTACGAGATACAACACACTTTATTTTTGTCTACCTTAAAGCTGCAGACACCATGTTTTCTGACAGACAGTTAAATCATCCAACTTGATCACTATCATGACATTTGGAACCTATCAGCGATTCCTGATACTTCCGTCAATCTTCCTAAGCTTTCCTAAGTTGCATTCTCCTGGTCATTGCTGAACTCTCTCTCTCACACACACACACACACACACACACACACACACACTATCCCTCTCTCTCTCACACACACACACACACACACACACACACTCTTTCTGTCTCTCTCATACTCTCCAAGCTATATCTAGTGAACTGCCATGAAACTTTTCAGTTGCTAATGGATAAATATGTAAATAGATGCAGACAAATTATCACGTTGACAAACAGTGACAAACAGCGAATACAGGAAACGGCATTTCTTCATTTTGATAACAGAATCACCTGTACGTAATCCGAGGAATTTAGCCTCATTAGCTGCACTATCAAACATTTCAAGTACTACTGTTAGGAAGCTATTTATACATGACTGCTCACATTACTTGTATATTCTCACAGCATTTTGTGATTCTCGGAGGACTGACTTCAAAACATAAGGCAATCTGTTTGCAGTTACCTTGTAAGAGATTAGAAATTAACGTATGTAAAACAAGACACTGAACCAAAACATATCACACTTAATGTTTCAAAGACTATTGTAAGTTTGCAGCTCAGTTCAAATTCAAACAGTGGGCTGCATGGAGTGAGAAAAAAAAAAAAAAAAAAAAACACATTATTGACCAGTCCTATATCAAAACAAATAAAAATGAAAAGGTTTTCCATTTGGTTTTCATTTCCAAAAAAATGATTAGATGCCTTTATTGTAACATTTCGTTTTTTTCTTTCCAATGAATGACAACTAATTATAACAGAATGATGTACAAGAAAAGCTTTTATACTTGCTTGTAGTATTTTTCTAAGCCTACAAAGTGTGTGCAAATGTAAATGAGAAAGCACTTTATAGCCTCTCTTGCTGATTTGTGAACAGATTTAGAGAATAAACTAAATGAAAAGAGAACAGAGAGATGAAAGAGAAGTGGGAGTGGAAGGGAAAGAAGCTTTCGAAGAATGAAAAAGCAGAATTTTTCCTCCTCTCTGAGAAATGCACATTGGATCTGAAGAATGACTCAGATCCACAGCCATGTTCTCTCCCTCAAATTCTCCTGTCTACCTGCTTAATAAAATCAACCCTCAGCCACGTCTGGAGTGTCGAGTATGCCACTTCTAAATTCCCTAGATCACCTGCAGCTCCGCCAGTCTAAATTCAGCACAGCAGTCTCTCTCTGATAGGTTCGGTCCCAGCCAGACAGAAGGCTGATTTTATGATCTGGCAGGAAAAGGTGATGCACATCACAATACTGCATTTTGCTGAGGTTTTGTGAACAAACCATGGAGCCACATTAAGAACAAACACAATCATATTGTCATATCAGCCAGCCCTGTGACACGGTTGTAGCAAATTCAACGAACTTACCTTGAGATTTCACATAGACATTTTAAGATAGCAACTCCGTAGCACTTGACAGTGTTAGGTCTCACCACAGTGCCTTGTGGGAAATCTGGCATATTGTTTAGATGCGTACAATCATAATGCATTCAAATTAGCATTAACATTATCTAGGTAGTTTCAAGTCAAATTCAGTGTCATTGTTGTAACGGTGGTAAAGAAAATAAACAGAGGAATAGCACTGGAAAAAAGTGAAGGATTCAAGGTCTCTAAAGTGAAACAGAGAAGTTGACTAGTTTGGGCATATGGAAGATCGATGCTCATTATGAACTGTAACATGATAATGATTCCCAAGCCCAATACGCCAAATAACAAATAATTTGGCATATTTAGCTTTTTTCCTCTACCAGAGTGGAAAATTCAAACAAACAATCTCTATTGAATTTTAAAGAAACAGGTGATTTAATAGTTCATTTAAAACATGTGGGGCCATGTATTCAGAAGAAAGTGGAAATCTGGCAGCAGACGACAAATCTTTGATATGTTAGGAAAGCTCACAGTGGGGACAGGCTCCATTCCCACCTCATCTCCTTCCTCTCTGCGGAACTAACATGCCTCTTGTCCAGGAAAGTAAAGCCATCTGTTGTTTGTTTAGATGCATGGAGTGTATTTGAATGGGTGTGAGAATGGGTGTGTGTGAGGGGGAGGAGTGTGTGACTGAGGTAGAGAATATGTAAATGATGTATAATAATATAATATTTATTATATAGACACGAGTATTTTACTGGGAAATACGCCACTCGTATTTTTCATACGAACTACATCCGGGACATT
>JAOTRR010000055.1:27252804-27264405 GCA_028570945.1 Gogo arcuatus
TTCTGGCGCATGGCATGCAGTGTCAAAGAAAGGAATAAATATGTATTCGTAACTGTGACGCATATAACTATTGGTGTCACTGTCACAAGACAATCCAGTTATTTATTGATGTGAAATACACTACACTACACAATTTGATGGTTCATATGCAATAATATTATTATTCTAATCAGGTTGATTTCATGCCCTTGCAAATATTTTGCTCATACACTCATCGGGAGCTCCACTTCTAGGCAGTGCCTAAATATCTATATATCTATCTATATCTATATCTATATCAATCGATCGATCGATCGATAGATAGATAATATACTTATACAGAGGCAAACGAATAGCTGTTTGAAAACGTTCCATAACATTTGGATTGTTTTTTTGTGTTTTTTTTGGCCAATTTAAACAGCATAGCACCGTGCTTGGTAGCCTAGAAGCTGCTACATGCTACAACGCTAACAAGCAAGCTATTTCAGTTTTGTGAGGTAAATTATCAGCTTGAATCACCACAACCAAAACATTTGCCAAACAAATAGGCTATAATTAATCCACAAGGGCACTCATAACTTACAACATGAATAAATATTCACCACGTTAGAACCGAAGCGTTTACCCATGGCAACAACCACCTTAGAAAAAATGAATGCTTCCAGAAATATCCGAAGGTGGTATTTGCCGCTGGGGGAGATATAAAATTCCCTCAAGTCATTCTCTATGGAAAAATTAGTTATTAAAAATGGCAATTAAAAATAAAATGAGCGGACCGATCAATTAGCTGTATACAAGCACACTACCCAAGCACAAGATTGATGGGTTAAAATTGGTTTGGGGTCAAAAGCTCAAAAACCGTGGGCGAAGAAACAGTCAGAAAATTGAGGGAATAATAAAAAGAATAAAACTTAAGAAGAACAATAACAGTCGATGCATAATGTTTTCAAAGAGGATGCTTACCTGGACTTCAAGTTGAGTGTTCATGGTCTTGTAGATCTAGAGCGATGAGCAGAGTGGAGGATTGGTACCAGTTTGCCAAAAACTCAAAGTTTTTGTCTGAAGTAAGGGTTTATCTATCGGAGTCTTCATGCATATTAATGTTTTGCACATGACCCTCTGACCAATGGTTTTAACATCCCTGCTCCTCATGAGGGGAGAGCGGGGGGTCATGATGTATGACCCCACACTGTTACAACTTTTAAATCCATTTACATCAACTATACAGGGCTCATATCAATCATGCGTACAAACTGAGTTTCTATTTACTGTATAATAGGCTGCTTACCAACTTGTGAGTTCTCCATCTGGTGCTGGCCCTCTCACATCAGGCTACCATGCTATCATGGTACATGCTACACACAGGCTATCATGCTCTGTATATAGTCCATTTCCAGTGCAGGCTTGTGTGCGACATACGTTTCCAAACCAGGTTAATCCATGAAACAATTCAGTGACTGTGCCTGTATTATATCGTATAAAAGTTTGTGCTCTTTACAACAAATACACTCAATGTCAGATTTCTGCTTGGCACACTTTCCACAGCGGCACTAGATAGCTGCCAAACCCTTTTTCCCGCCTTCCCGACATTGCACTTGCAAAGCACCACTGATTTCATCATTAGAATCATCTGCTGATTCGCTGCTGAAATAATTTACCAGATGCGGATAGTCCTTTTTCTGAGGTCCATACTGACTTGAAGATAACTCTTTTTCATCTGACCAAATCCAGGCTAACAAGTATGTTTACATCGGCTACACTTAACTTCTGGTACCTGGCTATCAACGACTTGACGTCACATCCTGGGCACCATATTGGTTGCCCATGTGCAATAAAGCTTGACGTGCTTTTGGACTTTTAAGCACTTAAAGCTACTTATGAGAGCTAATCAGGTGGCTGCACTTGTGCGCATATAACCAGGGCTTGTACTATCGATATCGATCATGTTTAAATGCTGTACCGGTATCCTGTAACTAGTGATAGGTAGATGGAGCCTCGTGAAGCACGACACGTTCTCCTCCGTGTCGGGAAAAGTGTCGGCGTGTCGTTGTGTCATGTAACACTGACATCTAGTGGATTATAAAAGTAATAGCAGAATGTTGTTCTTTTTTTTTATCTAATATATGGATAAAAGACATACGTAATGCATTGTCATAAACTAATGAATGTGTTTATTGATTAGAGTGCTGAAATACGTTTGTATGAGTTTCATTTTTAACCGAAAATATGGATAACTAAAAAGTGTTGATATTGTATATATGTGAATATTGGAGTGTAAAGAAATATTTCCATGCACACACACTGGTATGGGAATTTGGTGTTCTTTACAAATAATACTTCCTCACTGTACTGGACAATATAATCTCAAATATATATATATATAATTTCAAAATATAAAACTGTTTCTTTTCCTGGTAGTTTCCATTTCTTAACACAACTACAGACGACAAAGGCAAGTCTCACACTAGGCTCTCGGCACTGACACTTGAAGTCAGTCAAAGCTTCGCCTCCTTATATACCACACCGACACCTCTGTCTTGTGACCGACACTCCGGCTGTATCGGTCATGTGATTCTCCTTAAAGTGATACACGCTTCAATACGGGGCCTCGGCACAAGTGCTCGACCCACGCACCGGGGCATGAGTGTCAGATGGACCATCACTAGCTTTAACTGAGTACACAGAGGACCGAAAATCCATTGGTCCCATTAATACATATTCTTAAACCCTATTTCTTTTAAGAAAGAAAATCTTTGTTCAGAGGGTGAGACACCTGTGTGGGTGAGGGTGCATGTGGAGGCTGGGGTGTGTGTGTGTTCAGCCCCACTGTGTAAAAGGGGAGAATTTATTTATTGGGGAGTCTCTGTTTTTAATTAATAGTTCATGAAATTTTGAGTTAGGTGAAACTAGTGCCATTTTCAAGTAGTGGTCCATATGTAAAGTTTGGAATTGTTCTGGGGTTTCTGAGCCATGTGTGTGGAAAATTCTATTTAAGGTCAATTGGTGGTAAACTTAGGAGTAAATCATGCCCCCTCTCCAAGTGTTAGCACCACTGAGTCTGATGATCAGGTTGTAAATTGAGTATTTGTATAAGTTAGCAGAACAGTGTTATCCTGTAGGCCCCTGCTGGGCATTGTCTGGGAGTCAGGCACATCTGTGAGAGAGACACAGGAGGTCCTTAGGCCAGAACTCTTGGGGACCATTTGGACACCAAAATGGGTGGTGGTGGGATTTCCTGCAAGTAAGCCTGCCTCAGTTTTATAATCTGAGGGTTCCAGATTGTCCATTGATGGATTGATATTTCACATGGCTAGATTTGATCCTACAATGAAAACATTTAGCTAAACTCAATGTTATAAATACTTTAGACAATCAATACTCATTATTCGTTGTGTATCCACAATTTTCTTAAATATCTTCAAATCTTGTCAAAATGTTGTCTTAGTAAAGAATTTGAGATGACAAGTGTAATGTGCCTAGTGAAATCAAAGATCATCTTTCAACAATACTGAAGACTTTTCACCAACAGCATAATAACAGCACCAGCAATGTGGATACCATAAAAGATGACAGTTATTACCTACTTTCATTGGGAATAAGGGTCAATTATTGTGGGATAAAGTGTCCATACAATAATTCAAATGGGGAGAACCTCATGAAGGCTTGCGGGCTTTCTCAAACTGCAAATAAAAGGGGTTCAAGCCATTTATCCCCATTCTGCACATCCCTGTGATCGAACTTACAAATCATGTTTTTAAGCGTTTGATTAAACCGTTTGACCAGGCCATCCATCTGCGAATGGTAAACACTGGTATGAATCAATTTATTCCCCGATAATTCATACAGTTCGTAAAGAGTGTGATATAAATGTAGTGCCTTGATCAGTCAGGATCTCTTTTGAGATCCAGACTCAGGAGATAACATGGAAGAGTGCCTCCACAACACTGCGTGCAGAAATATTGCATAGAGGCACTGCATCTAGGTAGTGTGTTGCATAATATACTAGGACTAATACAAAGCCATGCCCTCATGCAGTCCTGTCTAATAGCCCAAAGAGATCCATGCCAGTTCTTTCAAAGGGGATCTCGATCAATGGTAAAGAGCATAATGACACTTTTGGGGTGGTTGGCGGATTCACAAGCTGACATTTGCAACATGCTGCACCCCACCCATGAACATGGCTGCGAATGCCTGGCCAACAGAAACGGCCCATGAGACAGTTCAATGTTTTATCCTGTCCTAAGGTAGATGGTCCTGGGACCGCCTCCCCAATCAATGCCAGGAACCATCCACAAGCACTTCCCTCACTTATGCCTGAAACCCTGGCCAGTTTGTCCCAAGAATTAGTGGATGAGTGAGACAAGGACTAACCAATGCCTCTATATTATGCTTTTCTCCCTGGAATTTAATTAGGATGGGCAGCACTGGATAATCAAACATCCCCATGTACACATCTCACTTTCACCAGTCGTGCATTTCCCAATGCCTTGCACTGAATCAGGCTTTGATGGACTATAGTGTGGTTACAACCCCTGAATCCACCAAGGCCTGATGTGTACCCCTTTAATAATCACAGCCACATTGTACGTTCCTGCTCGATTGGGGAGGCCCGAGCCATGTCAGGAACACAGATCATTATCACCAGGTCTGCGAGAGGACACTGATCCTGGAACTTCCTGGCTTTCCCACCATGCCTACAGACCTGCCTGGGCTTTGCCCTGGTCTTGGTGAGCATGGATGGTTCCACCTGTAGAGAAAGAGAGGGATTTAGTGGAGACATTGAGATTGAAGAACAATGGGGTGTGGGAAAACGGGGAGGGACAGAGGTTCTGGGAGCATTGGCTGCTGTTTCTGTGGTGCAGGGACAGGGGGAGGGCAGGGAAAATCAGGGGGAGAACAAGAGAGAGAGAGAGAGAGAGAAGGGGCGGGGGGGCTCGTCTGCCCCCAGAATCACCTCCAAATGGTTTTCTCCAAATGGTGACCAGTCAGATCACCTCTTCTAGCTATGCTGGACGGTGGCACTGGACCCACTCTGCCATCCCTTCCAGCAGCTGAGTGACGAACTGCTTCAGCATCACTCGGTTGATGACGTCATCAGCGTCTTGCTCATCTGCCAGCAGGCTCCTTCAGCAGGTGTTGCAGAGCTGTTGTGCTCACCGAGTGTCAGCGTGTGGAAACACTGATGATGCTGTTCCGGGGTGCGGCTGACCTGTTGCAAGATAGCCCACTTGAGGTCTGGGTACTCCACCATTTTGGTGAAGAGCTGGTGGGCTGCTTGCTGGGCTTCCCCCAACATGAGCAGCAGTAGACAGAATGCCCACTTTGAGGGTTGCCAAACGTACGCTTCCATGGCATGCTCAAACAGCTCCACAAATGCTTGAGGATCATCCTGCAGACCCATGTTGGTGAGCGTGATGTAGGGTAGGGTCACAGCCATCGCTGGGGCTGGAGTACCTTAAGGCATTTTCTGATCATTTTTTTAAATGCTGAAGGGATTTTCTGATCATAAGCCTATGAAAAGATATTAAAAATAGCACAAAATACTGGTAGTGTATAGGGTAGGGCAATTTGTCAGAACCAGCCTCTCTCACGTGCGCTCTCTAAGTTACAAGTAGTGGCACGGTCATATTTTTCTCCAAAAGAATGAAAGTGATGGCACATGCCAAAGGAAGGTACTGCAGGAGGATTGAGATACCTTTTGCAAGCCTGCTCCTGGGAGAGTGCCACAACAAATTTTAATCTCTTGATCTTTATCTACAATTATTTGAACTGCAAATTGTTTGGCTCACCTAGTTTTTATAATTTAGCACACAATCAATTTGTCTGAGACCTGGGTGAAAAATGGCATGTTTATGGCCTTCCTATAAGTCTACAGAGGTTCCAGGTAACCGTTGGGCATCCTTCATACTCAAGGTACAGTAATACACAGAACCTAGACTTTGAATACTTAATATAGTTACATTACACCCTTTAATTAAACTTTAATGTGGTAACTGTTGTAAGTTTGTGACTATGGTGATATTTTGCAGGCTTTTTTTCATTTTTTAAATGTTGTCTTACAATTAATAAAATTAGGGAAAAGGAAATTCAACAAAAAATATCTAAATAAATGCATCCTCTCTCTCCTATCCTGTCTTAAAGTCTTCTCTGTTTTGTGTGTTAACGAGAGAGCGAGAGCGAGCGAGAATGTGTCCAAAATAATCCTCGTTTTATCCACATTAAAGGGATTAAAATGAGAATCTTTGTCCAAGCAACAATTAAATCTGCCCATCAAATCATGCAAATACAAATTACTAGCCTAATGTGCTCTAGGAAACTTGATGCTGATTACCCAGAAAGATGCCTAGACTCTAAGAAACCCATACCATATTCAGGTGCATCAATAGAGATTGCTCTTTTCCAAAAAAAACAGAATGTATGATTTTCTACAAATGCAAATTCATTAATCATAAGTGAATAACTTCAGATCACACAGTCTTATTAAACACAGGACCAAATTTTAAACATTTGCTTAAATTACTTGTTTTAACTTCAACTGTATAACGTTATGAGAATTTATCCTCCAAATTACTTTCAAAAGTGGATGTTCATTTATTGACATTAGTTTCACAATTTTTTCACACTATATTTTCCCAACTGGACAGATATAGGAGAGGATCAGATTAATCATGTTTTTGATGATGGAGTGTGGTGGGTGTATGTCATGTGGGAGGTGGTGGGCCAGCGTCATCTCCCAGGCATCCAGCAGCTGCACTCGGAGTCCTCTGAACATGGCACGCAGCACAGCATCCCTCTGCAGAGAGAACCAGTCGCTGTTGAACAGGCTGATCTCTGAGTCAATCTTCTGCAGGTTGGCAGTACGGATCACCACCAATGTATCTGGCTCACGGTTCAGCAGCCGTACCACGGCCCTGCGGATGTGTCGGAGGCGCCGTATATATATTTCAACAGGGTAGGTGCTGAAGTGAGACCACACACTCACAAGAACGACTGTGTCCGGCCCACCCTGGATCTTGTCTAGCTCATTTGCTACATAGCGCAGCTCAGAGGAAAGCACTGAGCTGAAGCGGATAGGCGGCCCATGGCAGCGGTAGCTTACCAAAATATTGTTCCTGCTGTCCATGGCCATGAATGGCCCCGTTTTTTTAGGACTGTAAAGAGTTAACTGTCTGAGATCTGTAGAACACAGAAAATGGGCATCGTGTGAGAAAAATTGATTAAACATGAAAGAATAAGCAATTTAGCTTAAAAGTAATGCACAAAATAAATGAGAAAGGTTGCTCAAAAAGAGATATTCAGTAGTCTAATGGCTTGCTCTTACTAGGAACAGCAGAGAGGTACTCAAACCATTGCCGCACAGTGGAGTCTCCAAACATGTAGACAGCCTTCCCTCTAAGACAATGTGTTATAGCTGATGAGTCATTAAACTGCTGGATAACTGCACCATTCAAAGGCATCCAGGTATCATGAAAGTAGTAGCCAGCAGGAATGTAGTTATTTTTTACTTTGGCTTGTCCTTTGAGGGGGAAAAATTAACATTGTTCATCATAACATAATATACTGTTTGATTTTGCTGGTCAGAACTCACTACAGGTCCTCATTTGTCAACAGTGTTTGTGTGCAAAAATCTGTGTATAAACATTTTAAAATGATGTGAGGGATTGATCAAAGTTTGTTTCGATTTGTGTTTATGGTCAGGGTTAGCCCATAAAGTTGGAGACCTTTTTAAATACTGTTTGTAGCAATGCCTACATACTATGATTAATTGTGGGTGTCTGTATTTAAAAAAAGATTTAAAATGCAAATCAAGATTAGTAGTTATTAAGCTTCACTGCTTACACTTATATGTATGATATTCATACGTACATTTGAGGAATTTCGATTTTATTGGAATTTATTGGGAGTTGGTGAGTTAAGTCCAAAGGTTTCATCATTTTTTTTTAATGCAGGGAAAGTTACTAATATTCAGAGCTGTGTTATGTAGGCACTTAAGCTGATTTTCTGTGCGGCCCATTCAGATTATGTAAATCGCCTGCGTGTAGTTCATGACTGAGGTTAACAAGATGTTATTTGAGTAGAGGTGTCCAAGACTCAAGAAGATGGCAAACATTCAGAGACACTTCAAATATGAACCAGTATATTGCGGCAGCTTGTAAAGTATAGTTGATCCAACTCATCTTATTGTATAGCATTTTATTTTTATATTGTGTACAGTGATACAATGGGTAGAGTTGATGCCTCTCAGCCCCGGTATGGGACCCCCAGTACGTTCCTGAGCTCAGGTTTATGACTGTATGGAGTTTTGCATGTTCTCCTTGCATCCAAGTGGATGTCCTAAGGTTTCTCTTGTACCCTCCCTCTTCTGGTAGGTGGATTGATTACTTGAAATTAGGTGCAAATGAATGTGTTAATATGTGTGTCCATCATGCTCTGCAATGGACTGGCATACAATCCATCGTTCATTCCCGTCTTGCACCCAGTGTTCTCGGAATAGGCTACAGATTCACCGCAACTCTGACTGGACAAAGTGGCTACACAAGATAAATGAATGAATAAATATAACCTGCACCGAAAGTTAATTATGTGAATAACTTAATGTAGTCACGAGATACTAAGATGAGATCATGAAATTATATTTGCATATGATGTAGGCTATTTTATTGCAAATATTCAAATTTTTATCCATAAAATATTTTTTACAAGACCTTTATATGTGCAAGAACTAATTGTGAATCTTTTCTATGGCAATGATGATAAATGAGGGCCTAGGTTTTACTGTTTGTAGTATAAAGGAAAATACATCAACAGATTTTCAAATATTTTCACAGTAAAACACACAAATGAAGTAGCTACATTTTCATTGAACCGGGTTACAAGGATTTACATAGGCTTTAATACATTTAATAACTTTTCACTAGGCTGCAGCCTATATTTTCCAGTGAATTCACAAATAACTTTAGATTTCATAACTATATTTCCAAAAAAATAATTTTCTAATGTACAGTGTGGTGCTGAATTTTAAAACAATGCTGAATGAACTAAATATAAAACTTACCTTTTTCTACAGGTAATACAGTCACTTTGTCCATCACTGATGCAGGTATAGGAATTTTGATATTTACATCACTGAAAAAAAAAAATGTAGAAGTGCATAACTGTCCCCAAAACACTGTTTAATAGCTACTGAACAATTTGGTCTTGTTTTTTCTTTCATAACATTATTTTCTCTCTCTTAGAATGTGATAGGTGGCCAGTCGAACAACATGTTGCAATTTTTCCTTTCAACTGTCAGTGGCAGCAGACTGTGTTAACACAGTTAGCTGAATTCCAAGAGCCTTTTTTCTCTGACTACACCTGCAAATTCATTTATTGAAGGATATTTAGTCATGGCTACAGACAAAAAAAATGCTAAATTAACAGTGAGCAGGAGCGATTTCAAAAGAGCTGGAAACAAGAATACTTTTTCATCAACAGCCATAGCAAATGTATGTGCCTTGTACATCAAGAGACTGTTGCAGTAATTAAGGAATTTACTATCATGAGACATTATGAAATGAACAGTTAATGCAAAAGAATCTCAGTGGATGGGAGGGCAGAGAAATTATCCTAGCAGAATTTTTTTTTTAAATCAAACTGAGCATGGAAATTCTTTAGTGAATTCTTGAAAGAGTCCATAAAGTGGATTTGCAATCAAGTATTAAAAATGACTATTTAACTTAATGATTATATTAGTTTTGGACCCTTGAATAGTGGGGTACCACATAAAACGTGCTGTATCTTCTACACTGGTCTCCCAATTTGGATGTGTATACACACAAACACACACGCACGCACGAACACAAGAAGCAGCTATCTAAAAAGATTTGTCCAAATAGACACCAGCTACCACCTCACCTCTGGAAGAACTGTGCTTCATATTCAGTAATGAGATTCTTCTTGTAGCCCCCTTTATAGTGATTTATTCGTGTGTCACAGCCAAGCTTTTCAGGCATGTAGCAGTACCAGGGCTCTCCAGTTAAAGGGTCAGTGTAGTTGCAGAGTGGTTTCTGGTTGAGCGGCAGACACAGGTTGCAAATGGTGGTCTCTGAGACGTCACCAGAGTTGAACAAGCTTTTAAAAAACACTCTGTCAGGTTGCTCCTCCTGCAATCTGTTAAGCACCACCACTGCTTCACTCGGGTGCACCATGGTGATTTCCACCCATGCTACACCAGCCCACAACAGTGGGAACAGCACTGTATAGGTGCCATCTTGGTGGTCATGCACCTTCCCTGCAACACCGGCACCCAGCTCAGGTGAATGCAGCCGGGCTATCAGGAAATCTCCTCCATGATCCTTAGGCAGGCCCAAGAGGTTCTGCACATGGACATTGACCAGAAGCTGACCACCTAATCGTTGTTTTGACGAGCCCTGAATCACAAAGTAACTCTTGGCAGGATCGCTGCTGAGCTCCACAGGAAGGCCTTGCACCAAGGGACCTGGCCATGCAATGGAATTGAGCAGATATCTCTCTTCTTTGGCCTCTTCTGCCATGGGCTCCTGGCCGAAGCGTGCACAGTAAGTGTTGTTTATCTCCAGTGGCCACAAGATTTCAGGAGGCTTAAAGACTGTGTGGATACTGCTCTGTATTTGGTGGAAGTAGAAAATTAACTTATCAAATACTACAATCTGTGAAAAAAAGAGCATTTTTTTCAATCCAGCACACAAAGCAGTAATCACAAATCTGGGATCTTGTATGCTCCAATTGTAGGCTCCAATTTATTAATAATTAACTTTATATAAATTATTTTTAAATACAGGGTAGTGCCACTGATAATGATGAACCTTTACCTGGGCATTTATATTTAATATGGTTTAATATGACACTAGCATTAAAAATCTGTAAACCCCCTATTTATTGCAGAATACTTGGCTAAATAACTGTGGTATCTTGGTCACAAAAAATGCAGTATGTAAGGCCAGGGTGATGTGATATGGCCTGTTACAGTCTTACCACCCTGAAGTGGATTATTATTTGTGTATAACAGCACGGAATGAAGTGCATTATTCTACTTATACCACGGTGACTGTAATTTCGAATTTATTGTATAATACAATTTATACAGCAGTTAGTTCTGGTTCACTAATTTGACTGGTCAAGTGGCGTTCCAAGAGTGCTGATATTTAGTATAACAGCACTGGTACATTTCCAAGAGTGCTGATCCAGCATATCCTATTATTTTTAATTGTATTTATTAATTTTTATATTGTGCACAGAAGGCTAAAACTGTGTCCACAACTTAATGAATATACTAAACCACAAGATACTACAACCCCAAATTAGAAAAAGTTGGGATGGTATGGAAAATGCAAATTTAAAAAAAAGAAAGCATTTTTTTCTAAATTTACTTTGACATATTTCATTGCAGACAGTATGTACCCAAGATACTTCATGTTTTGTCTGGTCAACTTCATTTCATTTGCTAATATACATCCATTCCTGTGTTTCAGGCCTTCAACACATTCCAAAAAAAGGACGGGGGCAATTTAGGGCAAGTAATGAGGTAAAACAATTTAAAAAATGATGTAATTTGAAACAGGTGATGTCAACAGATGATTGTAATCATGATTTGGTACAAAATCA
>JAOTRR010000055.1:27264505-27278220 GCA_028570945.1 Gogo arcuatus
CTCTCAAGGTTTCTTCCTCATGTTGTCTCAGGGAGTTTTTCCTTGCCATAGTCATCTCAGGCTTGCTCATTACGGATAAATTTATTAGTTCATATGATTAAAATCTTTATTTTTCTGTAAAGCTTCTTTTTGTGACAATGTCTATTGTTAAAAGCACTATACAAATAAATTGACTTGATTTGACTATTTGTCCACCTCCTGATTTCCAGTATTTTTGCACATTTGTCACACTAAATGGTTTCAGATCCTCAGACAAAATGCAATATATGATAAGCAGGATATGAGAAAACACAAAACACAGTTTTAAATGATCATTTCATGCATTGAAGGAAAAGATAATGTAACACCTATATCACCTGTGAAAAAGTAATTGCTCCCTAAACTTAATAGCTAGCAGCAACAACTGTAACCAAACACTTCTGCTAACAGGATATCCATCTTTCACATCTCTGTGGAGGAATTCCAGCCCACTCTTCTTTGCACAATTGCTTTAATTCAGCCACACGGATGGCTTTTGAGCATTAACTGTCCATGGGGTTCAGAAAAGGACTTTGACGAGACCATTCCAAAACCTTAGTTTTAATTCTTTTGAGCAATTTAGAGGTGGACCTGCCCTTGTGCTTCAGATCATTGTCTTACTGCATAACCCAACTGCACTTGAACTTCAGATCATGAACTGATGACTGGACATTCTTCTTTAGGATTTTCTGGGATACAGCATAATTTATGGTTCAAAATGAAGAGATTTGATTAAATTTCTTGCTTTACCTTATTTTAAACTATGCAAATTGCATGTTACTCTCTGAATTACTACGAAAACTGATACAAATGTAATCACATGATTAATTCATGGCTGTGTGACGCAGCTGTAAAGCAAGATTTTTTCCACCCATCACCAAGAGAGCGAACTGTTTTAAACTTGTTTTAGACCTATTTCTATCCCTACTATTGTACATATTTTAGTCTTTTTTAGTATGTTCTTTAAATGAACAGATGTGGGAGAGGATCAGGTCAATCATATTTTTGATGATGGTGGGAGGAGAGTGTATGTCATGTGGGAGGTGGTGGGCCAGTGTCATCTCCCAGGCATCCAGAAGCTGCACGTTGAGTCCTCGGAACATGGCACGCAGCACAGCATCAACCCGCAGAGAGAACCAGTCACTGCCAAACAGACAGTTTCTTTCATTTACCATCTGCAGGTTGGGAGTGCGGATCATAACCAAAGTAGCCGGCTCACGGTTCAGCAGACGAATCACTGCCTTCCGGATGTGCCTGAGGCGGCGTATATACACCTCAATAGGAAAGGTGTTAAAGTGAGCCCATACACCCAAAAGAACTACCGTGTCTGGCCCACCCTGGATCCTGTCCAGCTCATTTGCTACATAGCGCAGTTTTGAGGAGAACACAGGGCTGGAGCGGAGGGGTGGCCCATGAATACGGAACTTCATCAGTATGTTGTTTTTTCTGTCCACAGCAATGAATGGCCCCACTTTTTTAAGGCTGTGAATGTTGAACTCTGCAGTTGAGAAGGACAAGAGAAAAATAGGTGACACATGAGTGCATAAGCAAATTAAATCCAATGAAATAGAGATTATTAATAACCTGCTCTTACCAGGAACAAATGCAGTGAGGTATTCAAACCATTGCCGTACTGTTGAATCTCCATACATGTATACAATCTTCCCTCTAAGACACTGCGTTATGGCTGCTGAGTCATGGAACTGATGCATAACTGCACCATTTAGAGGTCTCCAGGTATTATGATAGTAATATCCAGCAGTAGTATAATTTAATTTAACTTGTCCTTTGAGAGAAGAAAAAATTAAAATTTATGTATGTCAAAAGATTATATACTGATAGACTGAGTTTGTTAATCAGAAGACACTACGTCCTTTTTAAGTGTTGAATTTTTTTTTCATAAATTGTAAAATATAAATTACATCACTGTGTTATTACTATAAGACATATACTTTTTTTCAACTCTACTGTGCACTTAAACCAATGTATTTGTTAAACACCAGTGCATTTGAAGACTACATGAGTACTTTTTGGCAGTTTCAGCTGCCCTGTGTAGCTACAATTAAGTTTAGATTTCTTAAATATTTTTTCACTTAAAAAGATTTGCCAAACAATGAATACATGGAAAACAATGAATAGGCATAAACATTGATCCTATTCCATGTTGTATGAGCTACAAATTTAATACAAAATTTACCTTTTTCTGCAGGAATTACAATCACTTTTTCCATCCCCGAAGCAGGTATAGGAACTTTGATATTTACACCACTAAAAAACACACACCACTGAAAAAGCTGATACTTTTATGCTTTGTAGCACTGGATTTCTGAGTTTTTAAATATTGCGACTTTAAAATTTTTCTATTATTATTATTATTTATTATAATTTAATATTATTAGATAATGCAAATTCAAGCTAACTAAAATATCCATAAAGTCCCAACTGCCAACTCACCTCTGGAACAACTGTTTTTCATATTTTGTAGTGATATTGGTTCTGTATCCACCTTTGAAATGATTTATTCGTGTGTCACACGCTAGCATTTTAGGCTTGTAGCAGTACCAGGGCTCTCCAGTTATAGGATCAGTGTAGTTACAGATTGGCTTTCGGTTGAACGGCAGGCACACATTGCACTCTGTGGAGTCTGAGAGGGCACCAGAGCGGAACTGGCTTTGAAAAAACACTCGGTCAGGATGTTCTTTCTGTAATCTCTTGAGCACCACCACTGCCTCACTCGGGTGGACCATGGTAATTTGAACCTGCACTGCTCCAGCCCACAGCAGTGGGAACAGTACTGTATAGTTCCCGTCATTATGGTCATGCACCTTCCCTGCAACACCAGCGCCGAGCTTGGGTGAATGCAGCCGGGCTATCAGGAAATCTCCACCATGATTCTTAGGCAAACCTAGGAAGTTCTGTATATGGACATTGACCACAAGCTGACCACCTACACGCTGTTCTGCTGGGCCCTGAATCACAAAGTAGCTCTTTTTAGGGCTGCTGTTGAGTTCCACAGGGAGGCCTTGTACCAAGGGACCTGGCCATGCAATGGAATTGAGCAGATATTTCTCTTCTTTGGCCTCCTCCGGTGTGAGCTCCTGACCCAAATGTGCACAATATGTGTCGTTTAGTTCCGTCAGCCACAAGATTTCAGTGGGCTCAAAGGATGATTGGAAGCTCTTCTGGATTTTGGTTAAGGCGAATGTTACATGCCCACTCAAATTCTACAAGCAGTGAAAAGAGAAACATTTGAATTGCATATACAGTCAAGGCTCCTGTTATTTATAAATCATATGTCGGCATCATTATTTTTAAAGGTTTCACCAATATTTTGGGAAATTTAAAATATGGTATGAAAAACAAAAAACATCCTGTGAACAGTCTGCAGCATGGAACACCTTGTTGAGACAGATCAGAGGAGAATGACCAGACTGGTCTGAGCTAACGGGAAGTCTACAGTAACTCACATAAGCACTCTTTACAACTGTGGTGAGCAGAAAAGCATCTCAGAACACACAACACATCAAACCTTGAGGTGGATGGGCTACAACAGCAGAAGGCCGCATCAGGTTCCATTCTTGTCAGCCAAGAACAAGAATCTGAGGCTATCAGTGGCACAGACTCACCCAAACTGGACAGCTGAAGATTGGAAAAAGACCAGGTGATTTATATTTTTTTTAAAAACCATCAACTGTCCAGATTGGGTGAGTCTGTGTCCATGATAGCCTCTTATCAAAGTGTTTCCACCCACAGAACTGCCACTCACCATTCTATGTAAAAGTTCTAGAGACTGTTGTTGTTGTTGTTGTTGTTTGTGAAAATCCTAGGAGACCAGCAGTTTCTTTAATACTCAAACCAGCTCATCTGGCATCAACAACCATAACACAGTTAAAGTCAGAGAGATCACATTTTTCCCCATTCTGAAGGTTGATGTGATCTGAAGCTCTTGACCTGTATCTGCATGATTTTATGCATTTTACACATTGCGTTACTGCTACATGAGATAGCTGATTGTATATACAATCATTGGTCAACTCACACAGATGCTTACACACTTCTCTCTCTCCCTCTCTCTGTATACATGCAGGAGTGTTAAGGAGTGAGTGGAGTGCTGTGAGCTTGGGTACGAGTGGTTGGAGATTATGTCTAATTTCTTTCTTCATATGTGTTTTCAGTTAATTTTGATTGGTGAGTTAGTTTAAAGGTAAATTGAGTGGGTTGTGAGAAAGTGTGTGTGTGTGTGTGTGGTCTGTGACCAGCAAATTGTGTTGGAAGGCATGCCGACTCCAAGCACCAGTGTGCATGAGAAGTTAACATGCTGACAAGGCATGAAAGTTTTGTGTAAAATGTAGAAGAATGCTGCTAGGCTGTAGGGGCAGTAGTGTAGTGGAGCACAATAACATTATGTCAGCATCATGAATGAACAACGCCATCGTGACCTTCTTAAACACAGTCAAGAAAGTAAATTAAATTGTGCGATGTGGAGTTGCAATTCAGGATTCTATTACACAGGTGCTTCCTCTCATTACTCTGTCTAAAAAAAAAAAAAAACACACTGTCCAACTGTTTTATTAAAGATGAAGCAATTTCAAAGGAGCTCTCCCACTATGGTAAAGTGGTCTCCCCGACTGGGGAGAAAAAAATCCCAATGGGGTGTAAATCACCGCTGGTTAAACATCTAGTATCTTTTAGGAGACTGCTTTACATGGTGCTAAATAATGGTGCAGATGAGCTTGACTTGGTAATGAAATTCTGTGTGGATGGTTTTGTTTATGTCATTTTTGCTAAACGTGGAAGGGGTGACAGACAGGCATACTGAGCGGACTGGGCCAGCCGCAGCTGAGTCCAGCAGAGCTGGGCCTGATGTACCCACTCCAACCACGGCCACTGCTGAGACTGGGATAGCTAGGCCGATTGTACCTGCTCCCCCCACAGCTGAGTCCAGGAGAAATGAGCCCATGGTACCTGCTCCCCCCATGGCTGAGTCCACTGTAGCTGATCTCCTAGCAGCTGAGACTGCTGTAGCTACCCCCTCCATGAAGGAGCCCATCGACATCAACCCCCTGCCGCCATGGTTGGGCATGTTGGAAAGGGCCCTGCTGCTGCAGCACAACCCTTGGGGGACAAAGCAGGAGACAGCAAGCCCGCTGTGGGTGAACTCCAAATGGGCAAAACAGCATCTGAGCTCTCCATGCAAGTAGAGTAGGCAAAGACAGCACAGGACAGCTGTGCAGCTGACATAAAAAAAGAGGCAGACACTGAAATGGAAGCAGAACTGGTTTTTAAAGTCCCCATTAAAAGAAGGAAAAAGTCTCAGAGCAAGAACAATAAGCAGGATAAAAAAACTGATGTAGAAGAAGAGAGTGATGACTATTCCACTGATTAAAGCTGGTCATGGTGTTCACAGACTGATGAATGTGCTTTACATAGTTGCAGAGGTCAGTCAGCTCTTAAAAGACACTAAAGGAAAAAGGGTAGTAGAACCCAAAGAATATTTTCCAGACCATAAAACAAGATGTTGTTCATACAAGATATTAAAAAGCTAATGCAGAATGGAGCCTTTGCAGATGTTGATCTACTCCTTAAAATGATGGTGAACAAACTTTAAAAAATACATGGTTATACATGCACAAACTAGACTGCTTAGCCCTGCTTTAATAAGAATGTCTGTTAACTGCATTTAAATGTTGCTTATCTATTACATACAGTGTCAATTTTGTCAATAATAATTTTGACAATAAGTATTCATTGATGACCATTTATTTCATGACTAAATTATAATGACAACATAAATGAAAAAATATTTAAACTTTGTTCAAACTATGGCAAAATCGCTGTTCATTATGCCCTGATGAATAAAAACGAGACAAAATAGCTGGCTCTGTTCAGGCAGACAACCTAGCCTACTTCTCAAGGTAATTTTTACAGTCAGGAGAAATTGATGTCCTTCAGCAAAATCCATTACACTATGTTACCTTCTCTGTTTCACATTCCTGACTGTAGTTGGGAAAATGGGGGATCCGGCTCGCTAGGCTCACTCACATGGCTTTCACAATGCTCCTAGATTCTGACAGGTCTGTGAGTCAGGACACACAGCATTGGTCTGAACGAAGTAACATCTTTATATGAAAATAGTGGTTATCAACATCACAGTGAACAAAATGCCATCTTCACTTGATAACTATCAAAACAATAACAGTAAGTAGTAGAGTCGTGGCTAACTCCACATAACTTCCACATTGCAACAACACCAGTCATGTCCCAATAAATAAAAACCTACGGCAATACCCCTCTGGCCTCCCATCTTAGGCCGGAGATATGGTTGACTCATGCATCCTGCATCCGTTTGGAGCGTCGGTTGTGCATGACCTCAAAAATTAACGCTACGCGTCTGCAAGATGCAATACGCACATGAACGGTAGGGGCAGAGTAGGGGCAGTATGGACATGTGATGTGTTGCTATGCTTATTGTTTACATCATTGAAATCTGTTCTTGCAAATGCAAGTTCTATAGTGTGCCCTCTAGTAGAATCCTCCAGTAACACATGTATTACATAGGCAAGTATGCGAACAATTACGTTCACAACGCAACCAGTTGTCTATGTGAACGTGTGCTTAAAAAGCAACTATATCTCTGGCCTTAAACGGGCCGGCTCACCCTTCCCAGGTAGTGGTAGTGGTCATGTGCTTTCAAAACAAAAACAACAAATTGGATTCTGGGAAGTGTGAGCCGGCCCCTTTAAAGTTACATGGCACATTTTACAAGTATCATGAAACTGTCTGAGAAAATGATGACTAAAAATTAGACTAAAATAAAAACTAAGTTCCACTGACTAAATCTTGACTTAAACGTATATTATTCCTAATAACAGAGACCTATACTTTTATTTTCTCTGCAGCCAAACTAGCCTGTCAAGTAGAAAGAATCGTGGTTTTGTAATGACTACATGGGAATGAAAATACTGAATTAGAAGCACTTTAGTGTTGTGTGAGTCATTGAGGTGTGGACCTGCAGCCAATTGCACCAGTAGAATGTAAGGTCTAGTTTGAATGTAAATACCACTGCATTAAATTTACTGACTACTAAAAATTAAAGGCTGCACCAAGTAGCATTGATTTAACAAAGTTATAACAAACACTTTCACCTATCCCCTCATAGGTGAAACAGCTGCTGTAAACAAAGCAATTCTGTTCAATATGCACCATGTGTAGAGTAAAAGAAATGTGTGTTTACTGTCAGAGAGATTATATAGGTTAGCTTTCGTCAAAATTTTGACAGGTGGTGACGTCACATCCTGAACCCACCTTATTCTGCCCCTTCCTTCCGCTCTCCCTCCTCCCCACATTTCCCCCACGCGCCCTTGACATAATATGGATTACAAGAGTTGTGGAATAGGGCTATTTACTGTATTTTTATCATTTACTGTTTCCCCTCCAATTTTCATTTTACATTAAATGAAAAATGTTGTTTTAATTTCAGGTCAGAATTTTGAATGAAACGTGCGTCGAGTTGGATGGAAAATGGCTAAAATTCTGGGTTGCATCAGCGAGGTACGCTCCTTTGGAGCCGCTGCGTGTGGAAGGAAGCGTGTATCTATGCTGGTCACAGATGCCTCCTTCAGAGCCCCTGTGTCAGCTGCAGACTGTAGACATGAGGCAAAAGGTTAAGTGTCGGGGGGACGTGCGATTGGTGGTTTCATTTGCAGACGGTAGACATGAACCATAGGGTGAAGTGTCGGGGGAGGTGTGATCGATCGAGGTGAAAGTCGCCAGTCATGTCCCAGTCGTGCAGAGTTTTGGTGTGAGAAAGAGATCATCTTTACCACCGTTCTTTCAACTTTTTTCAAAACTTTTTCAGGGGTGTCCCCTTAAAACATGAGTTACAGTCAGAAGACTCTCGTGTTTGTTGACCATGGCTTTTGGTACAGTTTCGGTACAGAGAACACTGTTCTCTTAGTAACAGCGTTCATTTTTACAATTATTTTTATCTATGTTTGTAAATATTGATCCCCCCCTGAGTGCGCGCTGCAGGAGCTTTAACTTACCCCTTGCGTTGACTGCAACAGAACATGTCGTTCCCTTTTTTTGCATGAATGCGCACAGAAAATGGAAATGGCGTCCTAAAGCTGAGGTATATGCCAGCGAATGCAACATGTTTAAAAAATGTAAAATAATTCTGTGTGTAAACGCCATGCCACACGAATGCCCCATACATCCGTGTAAAATCTGTGGAGGGCCGTTAGAGTCTGAAGAAGAGATGCACCAGTGTTACATTCCACCTTTACTGCCTGAAGTTAAATATAACAATAAATTAATTTTCTATGACTTGGAGACCTTTCCGAACGAATCCAGGGTGCACACTCCCTTTTTCGTAAGCATTAAAACCCTGCAAGGTGATTTGTGGTCGTTTTGGGGCCTTGACTGCACGAGAAAGTTTGTGCTGAATTTTAGGAGGCCCAAGTACAGAAAAGCAGTGTTTATAGCGCACAAGTCTGAAGGGTTTGATGGCTACATCGTTCTCAATGCAATGATTGAGTTGGGCATAAAGCCGTCATTAATTATGCAGGATAGCAAAGTTATTTGTATACAGGAATCTGACTACCATCAGAAATACATAGACTTGCTTTCGTTTCTGACAATGCCGTTAGCCGCCATGCATAAGGCCTTAGGCTTTGACAATAAGGTCAGTGTTTTTTTCCCCCATCTTTTTAGTTCAGAGGGGAATTTGAATTACATCGGTCCATACCCCTCTCCCGAGTTTTATCAAATAAATGAGAAACAGAAGGGGGAATTTGAAATTTGGTACAGCAGCAGGTGTTTTCCCACACACATCTGTCCTATAACGGGTAATACCTTTGAAGATTTGAACGAAGCGTGCGAGGACAAATTACAAAAGCTACAATCGCTACACGCGTTAAAGTCGTGGTAATGAGAGAACACGATTGGTTAGAAGTGAAAAAAACGCATCCTGAGTTGCAGGATTTTCTAAAACGATCCAGTCCTCCACAGCCTCTGTCACCTCAAGATGCTCTGTATGGCGGTAGAACGTGTGCTATTCAGCTGAGGTACACAGCAGCAGCGGATGAGAAAATAGAGTACGTGGATGTAACTTTGTTGTATCTGTATGTAAACTCTAATTTTCTGTACCCTCTCGGTCACCCCAAAATCATTTATGAGAATTTTGACGCTCCTCAGAGTTACTGTGGTTTTATCAGGGCCGTTGTGTTCCCTCCTAGAAGGTTATTTTTTCCCATGTTACCTTACAAAACACACAGAGATAACCTGGTATTTACGCTATGCCACACCTGCGCCGAACTGAATTTCCAAGAGGGTCCTTGCGTGCACGTCAACAATGCTAGAGCATTGACTGGAGTCTGGGTGACTCCCGAATTCAATAAAGCCCTGGAGATGGGCTATAGAGTCACCAAGATTACAGTGGTCTGGCACTTGGAAAGAAAAAGCAACTCCATATTCATCAATTACATTCATAGTTTTCTCAAGGGGAAGCAGGAAGCTTCAGGGTACCCCGCTGAAGCCGTAGATCAGGAAAGCAGAGAAAAGTATATCGAGGATTAACCTGCCAAACGACAGGTTTCTAAACTATGTCTCAATAGCTTTTGGGGAAAGTTTGTGCAGTGAAGTAATCTGCCTCAAACTTCTAATTACAGACACCTGTTCATGATGAAAGCTAAATCACAGCGCGTGCAAATAAAAACTCAGACTGCACACAGGACTTTGCAAAGTAATGCGCAGTGCCTCGTGTCTGACCTTACCGAGCCTTTGTTTGTTCTATTGTTATTCTGGTTTTGGACTCAAGTTTATATTTTGGATTCTGCCTTTTGTCTCTGCCTTGTCTATTCTGTTTGTGCCTCGCATGACCTTTGCCTGTCCACTGTTTCTGATTCTGCCTAACGTTTTGGACTTGTATGCCTGCCTGTTGTTTTTATAATAAACACTCTTCCAGCAATTACATCCGTTCATCCGCCTCCATCAATACGGACAGATTACTTTACATCACTACATGGATGTAGTGGAAGACAGCAGGCACACTGCTCAACGCCATGCCAGGGTTCCGCGTTCCGCACATGGATTTTTCCATTTTTGTCAGGCTTATGGGCATATTCTAATAGTCTTACGGATTCCTAGTTTTTTGCCAAAATGTTTTTATTCTGCAAGTACTTTGTCCGTGTGGTCACAATGTGCATTACGTGCGAAACAAGCAATAGACAATCGAACTGGAAACCATCGTGTTATGCAGGCAGAGGGTCTCGTTTGCAACATCTTGGCTATTATCATCCCACGACCAGGTTTGCTAGGTGCTTGAAAGCTCAGACTTCGATATCATACTCGAAAGTCAAGTGTCTGCATGAAATCGAATAACATTTCGTGCCATTGATTGTTCCCGTGAAAGACGAACAGTCTGCTCACTGCACACTGTGTAATCGTGACGTGAAAGTGGCGGCGTCTGAGGTTTACGATGTCAAGGACCACATGAAATCAAATCTCCACCAGTGAAATTAACACCATCGCCAGAATCAGCCGCAGATGACTATGTGAAACCCAACGCTCAGAATACACTGTCAAATGTTCTGCGTGGCAAAGTGTTGAGTAATTTTATTGCTCAACACAATCTACCGCCTGCCATGTCAGATCATTTCTGCGACTTGATTAAATAAATTTGCCCAGACAGTGAAATTGCAGAGAAAATCACTTGCAAATGCACCGAAACCACGCAAATAATCAAGAGATGCCTGGCACAGGATGCAACACGGAGTGTGATTGACCAATGCAAATCAAAACCATTTTCATTGATGATTGATAAGTCCAATGATCAGAAATGTGAGAAAAGACTTGCGATTCTAGTCAGGATTTCCGACCAAGAGATTGGTTCCAAGGCTAGGATTTTGGACATGCCTGTCTGCAAAATCGGAACTGCAGAAGCTATCTTCACCCAACTCGATTTTGTGAGTTTTCATGTTAAATCACAAAATTGGTTCACAAGATCACAGTCTCCGAGTACAATCAGGAGCATTGATTTGATGGACTTCATCTTGAACTTCATGAAGTGAATTATGGGATGGACATGATCGTGAACTTCATATAGCAAATTATGATGTGGAAAAAGTGCTATTGAAGTTTTTCCTTGTTTGTTTTTCAATATATTATGCCTCAAAAACAACATATAGTTGTCTCATTTTTAGTTTGTAAGGATTTTTTGTCTTCAATAAGGGTTTTTGTGAGGGCTTATAAGGCTGGACTCTGAAATGGGTTGACAGGTATGCACGCTTCGAGTCTCTACTCATGTGCATGCTGGACTCTGGCTGACAAGGACTAGTTACAGACACCTGTTCATGATCAGAGCGCAGTCACAGCATGTGCATATAAAAATTCAGACTGCACACAGGACTTTGCAAAGTAATGCGCAGTGCCTCGTGTCTGACTTACCGAGTCTTTGTTCTGTTGTTATTCTGGTTTTGGACTCAAGTTTGTATTTTGGATTCTGCCTTTTGTCTCTGCCTCCTCTAGTCTGTTTGTGCCTCTCATGACCTTTGCCTGTCCACTGTTTCTGATTCTGCCTAACGTTTTGGACTTGTATGCCTGCCTGTTGTTTTTATAATAAACACTCTTCCAGCAATTACATCCGTTCATCCACCTGCATCAATACTGACAATATGTGATGGATTTAATGCCTGAAAATATTGTTTGGATTTATACCTTGTATCAACCCATGTATGATGTGCAAAAGATGAATAAAAATATCAAGTTTGTTCACAGACTGCTTGACTCTTTTGAAGATGGAAAAACCTTTCCCTTCTGATCAGAGACACTTGATTATTCTGGATGATATTATTTTTCAAGTGGTTGACCATGCTGAAATTGTAAGAATTTTTACACAGTACAGACATCACAAATATGAGTGACAAGTTTTTGACGTGGAATATTTTTCACCGAGGTAAGTACAGCCACACCATCAGCTTAAACAGTAATTCTCATTTTATTTAAAAATCCTCGTGACAAGTTACAGATGAATATTTTAGCTCACCAGGTTTTCCCTAAACAGAAAGCCTTTGTTTATGGAAAGTTATGAGGATGCTACCAGAAACCTGCAAGGCTATATAATAATAGATTTACCTCATGCATGTCCAGAACAGTTTAGAGTAAGATCAAGGTTTACTACTGGGAGAAACATCCTGTGTGCATCTGCCTAAAAAATAAATAAATAAATAAAATTTCCCCGTGTCTTCGGAGAAACCTTCTCCTTTTGACGGGTCTGCTAAACACCCCAATGCGCAGATGCAAAGCCGCTCTGAGGATTTCATTCAGGCTTTAGCAGAAATTTGCATTAATCGAAGGGAAACATACCCATTACCAAGAGTCAATACAAGAAATTAAAACGCCACAAGAATCATATCAGGGAACAAGTGGCTGATAAAAAAAAAAAAAAAGGGGGGCATAACCAGGAAGTGAAAGTTAATTACTCAAAAAGGCGGATTCCTTTTTCCACTGCTCACTTCGGTCTTACCCTTCATAGGACAACTAGTCCGTGCACCAATTCCTAAGAACTGAGTTCTTTTTTTTTTTAAAAAGGCCTCGCAGAAAATGTATCTGATCTCTCCTGAACAATTAAACCATCTACAGGAAACAAGATCTGAGAATATCAGACAAAAGGCCGAACACAAGTTGGATGTAAAAATGAAAGAAGTTCTTAATCAGAAAGGTTTATTACCTGACGAGAAAGTTAAAAATTACAACCTGCTTCTACAAAGATATCTTAATCTCTTGAAATAAAAAGAAAACGAATCAAGAGAAATTACTCCCAACCTTCCTATGGAGACGAAAGAGAAGCCCAAGAAAGAAAAAAAGTTATTTTTAATGAAGTACTTAGGAATGTTAATCCTCATTTTCAGAAGAATACCAAATATTTTGCGTAAAATATTAGACTCAAAACGCGCAAGAGGTTGGAACATGGACGGCGAATTTATTTATCGAGACAGCCCCATCAGAGGATCTCACATGCTAGATTTAATGAAACATTTATCATCCACTCATAAATCTAGACACGGTCATCCCCTTGTAGGATGGGACGTGTTTTTGAAAGCGCTGTCTGAATTAAAAATTCCTCTTTCTACCATGCCTAATAGCCAGGCATGTCGCCAGATTCTAAATCTGAAGGGAGAAGGAGAGCGCCACAATTCCCCGCACGAGAGATCCGCTAGCTGGCCCGGTCCGTCTCGGCAACTCATAGGAGAGAAAAATAAAATTTCTCTATCGTCCTGCTGGACACAATGGCTAACCCCAAAAGAAGGTGATGTGCTCACCCCAAATCCCTAAAAATCCCCAAATTAGATAAAAAAGAAAAAAGAAAATTTCTCTATTGCCCCGCTGGTTGAAAGTTTAAATAATCAGACCATTTTCTGATCAATAAAGAACATGTTTTATTTAAAATCAGTGGGTTGTTTTTTTTTTTAACACACAAGCAAATGAATTAATACACGATGGCACTCATTAAACATTTTGTTTAAAAAAGAAAAAAAAGAAAAAAGAGCAGGAGAGTCCGAATGATACCTGCAGCAAGGGAATCCAGTATGTAGGTCTCCATGGCCTCCAGTTCTGGTTTGGATAGATTGTATAGATGGCTGGGGGGCAAAGGAGCACCAGGGAGCAGATCTATAGCACAATCATAAGGTCTGTGAGGA
>JAOTRR010000055.1:27583260-27594685 GCA_028570945.1 Gogo arcuatus
GAAAGCCAGACCTTTAGAAAATCATTTCATTTGAGAATAAACTAAGTTTAATTTACATATAAATTCTGTGCATTTAATATATAATATTTTTTAATAAAAATCATTAAAAATGTATTGAATCTAGTGCAAAGGGCCATTTTGTTCACCATGCAGAAGTAAATCAAATGGCCTTCAAGCTTTAAACAGATATTGAAGACAAGTAGGTCCACCAAGTAGGATGTTTGATAGATAACAAAGCCCATTTTAGTTAGACTGAGTTACATCTAGGCCTAGAATTTTCTTGAATTTTACAATAAGGATTATTGAATAAATTGAATATCTTAAAATATTAAATTAAGAATTAATATCTTTAAATATTACTAAATTGCCTGTGCATTGTCTCATTTATATGTTAACATTGTTACTGTGATTGGATGTAAAATGTTCCTGCTTCAAATGCGACCAATAACGTGACTCATTGCTAATTTGAAATTTTTTCTTCCTGTTAACGGCTGTCACAACTCCCCACCCCCTTCACACACACTGCTCTGGTCCTGGTCTTGACTTGATCTCAACCTCTCAAAGTCTTGGTCTTGTCTTGGTCTCGATATACTTTGGTCTTGGTCATGACTTGGTCTCGGTTTAGGTGGTCTTGACTACAACACTTTCCTCTACAATTTTTCTTTGCATGTGCCTAAGATTTTTGTACCGTACTGTATATCTGAATATACTGTGCAAAATGATAAAACCTGCAGCTCACGACTTTCTTCATGTAAGGATAATTGGAAGTATGTGCTCTCAAAGTCTATTGTAGAAAAGACACTTTCCCCTTTTAGCATAGACAGCATGTGATTGATGTGTCGAAGTGCATAGCTGTCAGTAACAACAGCCTTATTAGGCTCCGCAAATCCACACATATTCTAATGCCACCTGAGTTCTTCTGAATAATTACGATAGGAGAGATCCACAGTGAAGCATCAATCTTCTCTATAATTCCTGCCTTGAGAAGTCTATCTGATTCTTTACTCACAGCATCTCACATGATAGTGGCAAGCAGTGTAGTTTCTATCCCACTGGAGCAAATGAGTCTGAGAGCTTAGCTTTCTGTATGAAGCTTTTTGCAAAACCCAAACTTGATATTAGTACGGGTGCAGCTGACAGACCCATTACTGAAGTGAATGAGGCTTCTGTGTATCATCCACTGTAGTTGCGTTAAAGCACAGCTGTAATCCTTTTATAAGATCCATCCCAAGCAATGCAGTCCCAGATTCAATGACAAATAGTTTGGTGGAGCAGAAAGTGTCATTTTGTGATACAAGGACAGGGAGACAGCCAAGTACTGGAATTCAAGAGTGGGAGTAGGTAACCAGACTGATAGTAGGGGGGTATTAAAGCATCGGTTTTGAAGTTAGCCTCATAGAAGGGTTTCGATATAATGGAAACAGATGAGCTTGAATTCACAGTGAACTCTACAGGCACAGTGGCAGATAGTGTTGTAATCATGCCTGTTCTGTCAGATGCGGCGTTGTTATTCAAGTACAGGATCTGAACCTCAAGTGACTGCATGCACAGAATGTGTTTGAAAGGAGCGACGTGTGAAAGTGTCCCATCTTTTTATAGTTTTAACACTTAGCTGTAGCAGCTGGACAGCTTTGGTGGTTTGTAAGGTGTTTGTCAGAGCTGCCATGGTAACATGTCTGTACAAATGCAGAAGCGGTAGAAGGCTGTGAGCTGGCAGGAGCAGGTGTTCATTTAGAACGTGGTCTGTGGGAGTGTCTGTGGCCCTCCGTAGAAGATTTTGTTTGTATAGTATGGACAGGAGCCGTGTGAGTATCAGAGATTGATTTAGCTTTTTCACCTGCGGCTTCAATTTGAGTAGCAAGGATGATGGCTTTTGCCAAAGTCAGATCAGTCTCTAGAAGCAGACGTTCTCGTATGCGGTGACTAATGACATGTTCTAACGAGTGGTCCCTTATCATATCATCTTGCTTGTCAGCAAACTCACAGGTGGTTGCTAAATCCCTTAAAGCGGCAACATACTGCAGAAGACTTTCATTTTGTGCCTGAGCTCTTTTTCTGAAAGCATGCCGTTCAGCAACAGTATTTCTTCTCAGATTACAGTGAGCTTGCAAAGCCATAAGAGCCTCCTCTATTGACTGGCCTTGGTTTGGAAGAGTATCTCTGACCTTCACTTCCCAGACTATGCAGCAATATTGCTCACTTCCTCTTTCCTGGCCAGGCCTCTCCCAACGCAGCAATGACCAGCAGACCAGCAGAAGTTATGGGGATGGTTGGCATAATGTTAAAAAGGCTATAGTTAAAAAATGAAGCAACAAATAGAAATAATCAACCCCTTTTTTAAACCAGAGGTACAAACATTTAATGGTAACCAAATAACGTTTCTGAATCAATTGAATATTAGGAATGTTTAACATTCACTTGTATTGAACAACAACAAAGAACAATACCAAGCAAAAGAAACAAACAAAAAAACCCCTAAACTGCTATATCCATTAATTTTTTTCTTTCTTGGCCAATATTAAAACATCACAGGTCATTATAAACAATATGGTCTTTTCTATTCTACAATGTATTTACTGAATTAAATATTGTCTTGTTAAAATGATAAGAAAAACTATATTCAATACACAGATAGTTTGTGGGTTGTTCCAACTGTAATATAAACAGAAATAGTGTAAATTTCTGCATTCTAGTTGTGTTATTTAGTATGCTATTTAGTATGTGTGCAGCTTATAAAATATCATTGCTGTCGGGCCTCGCATCTCCATATTTCATCATTTTTATTTTTTTCATAAATCAATGCTATCAGTCACTCTTTATTTCTGACTGTGGGTTTTACAAATATTAAACCAATGAAAAGTATTAAAAAGGGCCACCCCAACTCCATCTGAATACACAGCAGTAGTAGCCAGTTGTTTGGAGACAGTCTCTGGTTGTTTACAGTGAAAGAGCTGCAATGCAAGGCTAAATAAAGAACTGGTTCTTTGAATAAGTACAGATAGAAAGAGCTTGAAAAAACTCATCCTAATTCCAAATGTCCTCATCTACTGAACATCCAAATTGTATTGTTAAGGGTTTGATTAAAACACTCGACCAGACCATCCGTCTGAGGATGGTAAATGGTGGTATGAATTGGTTTAATCCCTTAGAGTTCGAATAGTTTGTAAAGGGTGTGTGACATAAATGTGGTGCCTTCAGCAGTCAGGATCTCTTTCAGGATCCCAACCCAGTAGATGATTTTGAAGAGTGCCGACGCAACACTGTGTGCTGAGATGTTGCGGAATTGCATGGCTTCAGTGTATTGTGTTGCATAATCCACCAGGACTAACACAAAGCAATGTCCTCGTGCAGTCCGTTCCAGTGGCCATACCAATGAGGTCCATAACCAATTCTTTTGAAGGGTATCTCGATTAATGGAAGAGGGTTCAAGGGTGCTTTTGGAGTGGGCGGCAGATTCACCAGTTGACATTCGCGACATGCCACACACCACCTGCGAACATCGCAGTGAATACCCTGGCAACAGAAGCAGGCCATGAGATGGTTTAGTGTTTTGTCCTAATCTAAATGCCCCGCCATAGGATTATGATGAGCTGCCTAAAATAACATTTCCCAATGGCTCTTTGAGACCAATAACTGGGTCATTTATTCTTTTGTCTGATTGTCCTGCATCACTCAGTATAACCTATCTTTATTGACTGCAAAAGAGGGGAAGGAGAGAGCGACATAGGGCTGAATCTGCCAACCATATCAATTACTTTCACTTGGTTGAAGGCGGGGCAGCACAGTAGTGCAGTGGTTAGCACTGTTGCCTCACAACAAGAAGATTCTGGGTTTGACCCTCGTGGTTGACTGGGGCCTCCCTGTGCCTATGTGGCTTTCCTCTGGGTACTCTGATTTCCTCCCATGGTCCAAAGACGAGCGGCTTACACCAGCAGATTCGCGACTGGAGGCTGTTGGGCTGAGAGCTGGGCTTACCCTGACAGTAGCAGCAGTAAGCGGATCGCCCACTGTGTTTGACCAGCCCAACACTTCGGTATACTTCAGAGTCCCATCTTGGAGAGCATAATGTGGGGCATGGCACCAGCTGGACCTGGTGTAGCACCTGCCAGTCCTCAGCCTGGGTTTAGAGGAGAGCCTGGGTGACCTGTTCCTGCTATGTCTGTAGCTCAAGGAAAGCCTCATGGATGGATTTTTTTCTTTTTATGTAAACCCTGTCACTATGGCCTGGAAACACTGGAAAACACTGAAAAAGAAAGGGCTGGTGGAACAAGACATTTTTCATTCACAATTTTTCACTTATTATTATTATTATTATTATTATTATTAAACTTTATTAAACTCTTGAACCAGATATCCTATAGCACTTTCTGACTGAATAAGCAAGGTAACTATGTTTTAAAACAATGTATTTTCCCAAATACATTTACAGTTGACAATAGACATCTAATATTATTTTCACACATTTACTTAATTTTTGCCTTTGTTACATTCCAGAAAATCAGAAAAAAAAATTCACTGCACATGCTCTAAGAATCTTTTATAAAGCTGGACGAACTTAGAGTGCTTCTAGGGGCTTGAGCTGCATTTCATTATATATGCTTGTATGATTTTCCAGGAAGATTTTCTTTTAATAACACTGGAGAATGATCATTTAAGAATGACGAAACACACACGCACAAGTCAATATTTTTTAAATTATTTAAATTAATATTCTTTAAAGAGCCCAGCAGAGATATGTAGATCTGTGCATAGCACAAAATCTGTGTGCGCTATATAGAGCAGTCACTCCATAAATAAAAGCATTTCTATTGTTTGTACAGAAATATGGTAGAAATATGGTTTTATTTTGGAGCTCAATAAGGGAATATTTATGATGGGTTACTGGAACAAACCACTGACAAAAAAAAAAAACAGTGCATCACTGTATTCATATAACATTAATGACCTTGATATTTATTCCATGGAAAGGGTTGCCAAGCATACAGTAACATCACACAATGGAATTAAACGTTTCAGAGACAATAAAGTGAGCATATTTATTTCTTAAAGCCAAGTACACAGTTTAAATTTCATTGAATGAAGTCAAACTATATATTATGACAGAATAATATAAATATTGACACAATAATATATAGATTGACAAAAAATACTAGAGCACCTTACAAATCACAAATATGTATATAAAAAAAGTCACTCATGCATTTATGGCTCTGTGTGTGTGTGTGTTGAGGGGGAGATGATAGGGGAGGTTGGGGGGTTGTGTACATGTCTAGCAGCCATGACCTGCTTCTTTCTGCAGAAGGGCCTCTTCAGTGCGCAGGGGGAAGGTGTCAATGATGGTGAAAATCTCTGCTGCTGTGACTGGATATGTGTAGCGCTGTTTGTCCACTCCCTGTTTGTCCAGCAGCACCAGATTAAATGAATTTTGAGACAGCTGCAGCAGCATTCTGTACAACACACACACAAATACACTGCTCATGTGCAGGTTCTGAACACTTTGAAGACAGTGTTGATTTCAAAGTCTAGGAAAAGAAACACTTATTATTATATTAAGCAATATGGCATGAGATTACCTTCTGCCAAATCACAACCATGCTGATAAAATTGCATTATTGTGAGTGTGATAACAGTTCTATATACAAGGAATTAATATCAAGAAACTGACATTTCGGACATAATATGGCCAAATATTTTGTTTATGTTACAAAAATAGTTCCCAAAGAAGCCACAGCTGGATAGAGTGGTGTGTATTGCCATGCAAAACACAGACTGACGGACTGCCCATAGTAAGTGTAGTAATGAGTTCAATGTAACGAACTATTGCTAGAATTGAATTTTATGTTGTGAACACAGACAAGCAGAGTGTTACAAACAGTGAAATGTACCAGTGCTGTTACACAAAATACCAGCACTCTTGGAATGCCGCTTGTGCAATCAACTTTGTGGATCAGAACTAACTGTTGTATAATTAAGTTTGAACATCAGGAAAACTAGTTTTCAAGAAAGCAAGTACCAGTTGCAAATGAGCTGCTGCTATGCAAAAGAGTTTGAGGCCATTTTCACACAAGTTTTTTTCCAGGCTCGGGATCAGTACATTTGGTCATGTGCAAAAGCTGTTTTTGAGCTTGGGAGCAGTCCAGAAAACCATTTCTTGGTCCTTGTACTTCCATCTGTGCTGCAATCCACATCAAGTGTAAAAGCTATGAGCTCTCTGCGCTGCATGCCACGTAATGTTATAGGTTCAACTTATGTTATTTTGCATTTTAAGTTTCATTATTGCAGGGAAAGGGTTGATATGGTCAGCAGAGGAAGGCCTTATTGTCAATAAGGCCCTTTTGATGCATATATCAGGCTCATTAGACTGGAGCACTGCAATTAGTTTACCTTTGTGGTGTAAGCGCTTGTACTGAGAGCATCATGAAAAATGCATAAAATTGATGTCTAAAAATCTTATAGGATTACGGCTCTTCGTTTGCAGGATTCCTGTACAATGGCATGACATGCATCCAAAGAGTGCCGGTCATTGCCAGTAGAGTGTTGGTACCAAAATATTTTTTTTTTTCAAAAAACAGCAAGTTTGAACCTAGTACCTACCATTTTGCAAATCTGCAGAAGATTTCAGAAAGAACTGCATGTGAAAGTAAACCACTCCACTAAAATCCTCTTCCCCAAATGAGACTAGAACTGGCTCTGGGTGAGGAAGTATTCGGACCAATTGTGCTATTCTTTGTGAGATCTCACTATTGTGCGCCTGATTTTGAGGCATATTTGACACTACATGGATTAGTTTTCTGTTCAGTTCTTTTTTTTTTGCCACCTGGGAACCCTTGTTCATGATATTCAGATATTTATTGTTAGGGTACAGCATACCTGAGTTGTAGGGCCAGTCCTGGAGGGATGAGTTGGTATCTAATACGTCCTATTTGAGCTGGAAACCTTCCCACTAGTTCAATCACAGTCACATGTCTTAAATCCAAGCCACATTGTGCTTGCTGAAACACACATATTTACACACTACATCTCATCAGTTTTAAGTAATATATTTCAGTAATCCATAAGGTCACCCCACAGGGCACAGACATGATGTGAAGAGAAAGATCTATTACCTGTAAATTAGTGATTTGGAATCTGTAGTAATGGTTGGCTGCTGTGGGGGTGGAGATTATAAGCAGACGACGTTTCTCATAGAATTGGTCCAGTAGTTGAGCAGCAGATCGCACTCCAACATTAATGTTCATGGCTGTAATTAATAACAGGTAAGGAGAAATAATTTAACAATGGTGTTTTTGTTGTCACTGTCTTGTTTAATGTCAATTTGTAATATTACTATCCTCTATTAATATGTAATCTATTTTGCAGCTCACTGGTTAACTTGTGCACATCCTGCATCTTCTGTTGTAATGAAAAGACAAAGGAGGGATGGAATCTATCAGAATGCCTTTCAATAAAAAAAATCTCAGGATCTCAGGCTTTTTAATAATCATGAATTTTCTCTCCTTTTTCTAGTAAGTGTCTTACTGATATTCAGCAGCACATGCTCTAACCTGTAAGTTACCTACATGTTTTAACACTAAAACTTGTGAAAGTCTAGCAGCCTTCTCTTAGGAAAACCTAACAGTTTCCTTCACTGAGAAAACTGAGAGAAGCAGAGAAATAGATCATGCAATCAAGGTGCTTTTGATTTTTTTTTTGCAGATATAAAAGTCTATTGTATCATATGGAAGACTATATTGGCAAATTATGTGGGTGGAATTTGGAAGGCTGAAATCAGATATTCTCTACTGCATCCTTAAGCAAAACAGTGAAGTATAAATTTAGCCTCTAAACAGCATTAGTTACAGAGTATGGTAAAGTGTAAGTAATGTGATCAGTTTTAGAGTCTATTGTTAAAAGCGCCGTACAAATAAATTGACTTGACTTGACTAGACTTAGAGTGAAAAACCAAACTGGTTTTGGATTTTTGATTTCAAGTGGTGACATTCTTTAAACGGGCTGTTCTAGCTGTTGTGTAGTAGCAATGCAATGAGGAAACCTTTACTGTTGTTCATCTGTACCTGTTTCATGTGCAACACTGAATTTGATGAAATTATGAAATAGCTTGTGTGCAAATACATAACATTTTCTTGTAAATAATATGTGATTTATTCAATATAGATGAATGTTGTTATTAAAATTATTATTAAATAAATATTATTTTAAAAATGATGATTATTATTAAAATGTATTATTAAGAAAGTTTTTGTAAGTAAATTACACATAAACCAAAACTCCCATTTGGCTGCGGTAGCTGTGAGGTGTTGACTTTACTTGCTCTACGTACGTGCACAGCTAGTTTCCAGGCCAGACCATTCCATGTTGAACTGGCAAACACGGGCAGCGCTGCCTCTCAGCTCATAACCTCCCAGGCAGCGGAAATCACATGTTGCCCCATAATTATCACCTGCACTGTCACACTTCATCCAGCCATTTTCAGGCACTGAGAGTGGAGTGCAGCGGCGGACTGTAACGGGGAAAACATTTTAAAAAATGTTCAAGGACTGGGTGCTAATAACAAGTCTTAAAATCAAATAGAGTTAAAACATATCTTCAATAGAATGTATATACAGTATACAGTATAAACTCCCAATATATACTTTAGTGCGCCAACCCTGGTCCTGTACATTTTAGTGTTTTCCCTGCTCCACTTCAACTCAGGAAGGGTTTGTTCATTAGCTAATCAGTTGCATCAGGTGTGTTTGGATCAGAGAAAAGAGTTCGCCATAACTTGGAATTGAGAAGTCTGAACTTGGAATTACGTAATATTCAAGCTTGGCGTCATCAAGCTACAAAGTGGGGAAAAAAGATGGACACCTCCATGAAACCATGTGTTCTATTAACAAGAGGCTAGCCAGCTAATGTTAGTTACAACACTATAATCATGAGTTTATGATGTGTTTACTTTCTGAAAACAGCAAACTCTATGGTCAGTGTTATAGACAATTTAGTTGGTTAAATCTATGTTGATTGAACTAAAGTAAATACTAGTATAAACCCTCCCTTTTCAAGTAATGAAGTGACATTTTATTTCCTTTTGGTGTGACCAGCCATGATGTGATATGCTGAATTCGGGTTTGAGGAGACCTAGCCAAATTTCTGAGTAGGAATTTTGATTTAAGGAGGCATTTTTTGTTTTTTTCCTAGTCAGAGTCTGGAAATTTGAGGCTTTAGCTGAATGCAGCATAAAATGTGTAGGACAGGATTAGGGTTGGTAATATGTGCTTTAGTGTATAAATTATAATGCACAGTCCACTATAAATTCAAACATATTATCTCGTTAAGATCATTTATTGTGGAAAGTAAATTATGAATGTGCTAAGGTACTGACCTGAGACTACAGATCAAGACCAAACAGACTTAGACTACCAGTGCTCACAGCAGAACCCTGACCTTTTATAATCTAGTGTACAGGTTGGAGATATGTCTTTTTGGGGGGGCATAAGATACTAAATATGTTCATGTATTATTCACCTTTTACTCTCATGTTGAATTTACAAGTAGCTTTGTTTCCAGCCCGGTCAAATACAGTGTACGATTGTTTATGGTTTCCCTCTGTAAAGTGTGTTCCTGGAGGCCTCCCCTTTAGTATTACACTGTAAAGCACAAAAATGTTCATGGTTACATGGGACGTTATTGGACCACAAGAGCTATAATTAAGCACATACTACTCAGCATATCTCCAGAATACAGTGTAGCCTGTAATTTTTGCTGTTTTGGCTTTGTACTTAATCATACTGGATTTGAAATAGAACACTAAAGTTAAAGAACAGAATGTCAGCTTCAGTCGGATAATATTTAAACCATTTTTATTTTTACCTGTGGATTGTATTTAATACACAAGAGATCTAACAAAAGGAATAGAGCTGTGGCATGTGTGCAGGTGTAGGTAGACCACAAGTTGTATCATCAAATGCGAACCACTGGTAAGCACCAAGCACATAACAAGTAGGTTACAGACAAAAGTAAGGCTCCTGAGTGGTGCAGCAGAAAAGTGTTCACTCTGCTGTTGGGAAAACAGAAGTTCAAATCCCAATGATGCCCAAGCCAAAAGAGAAAAAAAAAAAAAAAGAGTACAAAAGAGAAAATAATCAGAGTAACATTAGCCAACTGTGAGAGTCTGTAAGATTGTGTATGTGAAAAGGGGCAGATAGTGCTTTTCTTCAACTGTTACACTGCCACGTGATGCTGCATGAACAGCAGTTTGAAAAGCTCAGGTGGCTGTCTTTACCTGTCTAGGAGGAAGCATATGCTGACCCAGATCTTTCCTGGTTTATAGTGGTCGTGTAAAAGTGTGATAGTTATGTAGTGGTTTGAAATTGGTAAATGACTAAAATGGGGAGAAAAGTTGTGGAAAAATCCTGTGCATTTCTAGGGCAAATCCTGAGGTGAGATAAATAATTTACTTTGTACCAAAGGAATAGAATTATATAAGATGAATGGGGTGTGTGTGTGTGTGCATGTGCATTAGGAATTTCTCCTCTCGGCTCGAACGTGGCGCACGCTTTGACTGCTGCACACGCTTTGTCTGCAGCGTGAGACGCACACTTCCGCAAGACTTTGTTTATTGACTTCACCATGTGCTTTAGTTTATGTCTCGTCTCCGCCCTCGTCTCGTCATTGGTTGTTATCCCTTTGTGTCATTATCTGTCTCACCTGTTTCCCCCCTGATTATTATATGTATATATACCCGGTGTTGTCTTGTGTTTGTTGTGAAGCATAAGCACAGTGTTCCATACTTGTCTTTTGCCAAGCCTTTGTTTTCTGTGTCTGTCATTCCGCTGTTTTGACTGTTTTTGTTTTCCTTGTTTTGCTCTCTGCCTGTTCTAGTGTATGTTATTTGTAGATTGCTCGACCTTTGCTTGCTTATTGACCATGTTTATGGCTCTTGATTTGGATTTATCTGCCTATTCATTTAATAAACTGTTTTCCTGCACTTGCATCCTGCCTCAACCAGCTCATTCATGACAGAATGCTTCGCCATAACATGGCTGCAGCAGAGAAACAGGAGCTATACAACGCCAGGGTCACCGTGCCTAAGCCTTTTGTTCAGTATGATTTGTCCACTATACATTTATAGACACCCCGGCACCCTATGATGGCATAGTCTACCCCCCCAAATGGATTTCTACTACAGTGCAGGCTCTTTTACGAGAGCCTGGTGGAACACAAGCCCGCACAGAAGCCCTGCCTGTTCTAGTGTATATTGTTTGTAGATCGCTTGACCTTTGCTTGCTTATTGACCATGTTTATGCCTCTCAATTTGGATTTGTCTGCCTGTCTTTTAATAAACTATTTTCCTGCACTTGCAGCCTGCCTCTACCAGCCAGGTGTACCTGTGTGTGCGTGCGTGCGTGCGTGCGTGCGTGCGTGTGTGTGTGTGTGTGTGTGT
>JAOTRR010000055.1:28084127-28094460 GCA_028570945.1 Gogo arcuatus
CTCACAGGATTGGGACTAAACAGCTGTGTGGCCATAAGAAAACCACTTGTTAGTGTGACTAAACAGAAGAAAAGGCTTCAATTTGGTAAGGAGCATAAAGATTGGACTCTGGAGCAATGGAATGGAATTTTTCCTTCCATGATGGCACGGGCATAAAATTAGGGCTAAAATTGTGAAAGAGTGGTTCAGGGAGCATGAGGAATTATTTTCACATATGAACTGGTCACCAGAGTCCCGACCTGGCAAAGTTTGCCAAGAGGAGACGTTTATTTACATTTTTGAAAAGAGTCAGTATCCATGCTTTATAATAGTCAGACGTTTTCCACCACAGGAAAGTGTTTGTGGTGTCTTGGTAAAAAAAGAAGCTGGTGAGAAAACAACTACTTATAACTTGTATAACTTTAGTCATAATTTGAGCTAACTTGGTAGATATTCCACAGCATGACTACAAGGGTATGTCAAGTGAAAAACATTTTTCCCCATTGTTAATTGCAAATAGGTGTCACAAAAGTATATCATTTTTCTACATGATGTCCATTTCTTTCAAAGCAAGGGTTCCAGTGGTTATTCAGATTCCTAGGGTTAGGGTTAGGGATTCCTAACCCTAACCCTAGATTCACATTACTAATCTAATTGGGCTTTCATCTGACTAACCCTCATATCAATGGTTAAAAAGTATGATGTGATACTTTAATGAAAATTTTTTTCATTGTTTGTTGTAATCATTGGCACTATTGTAAAGTGTGGTATAAGAGGAATAAAACACGTAGAGGCATGCTGCTATTAGAAAGTAATCAACCTCGGGGTGGTCACAGGCAATAACTCTCATCGTGTTTTATTCCTTGCTTCTTTTATGAAAGATTCATGTTATTTTATTCAAACTTGACATATATTCTGATTTTATTTCAATTTCACATATTTTAAACATGTAAAATTTAAATGCAAAGACTGGTTTTTATAAATGTATGTGATAGGGTGTATTAGTGCACCTTGTAATAACAGATGCCAGTATATCTTGTATGCACTTGGCCATATTTTCCATGCTCCCTCCTTTCCTCCACACATCTTCTGCCTTGGTACAAATGCCAGAAGCAAGGCTGGATGAATCACGGCCAGGAGGAAGCTGCTGGTCAGAAGGCGAGGCACTGAGGCCCAGCCCACTGTCTTCAGAGCGGAGGGATGGGAACATGGCCACTTCAGGTTCCATCTCTTGTGCATCCTGTCCATTTATGGTTACTTCATCTTCTTGAATTTTATCGCCACAGGTCTGGTTATCAGTCTCATCATTCTTGATGTCTGTCACTGTAGCCTGCTAGTGCAAAGAAAGTGTGTGCACTTGGTAAAGTATTCAAGCAGCAAAAAACATCTGAAAGACTACAGATATGATAAAAAGCTGGCATTTGTAACAAAAAAAATTAAATCATACCTTTGTTGCCTTTACATCCTGTATCTGTGATTCCACATCCATGTCCATATAGCTCACAGGCATCTGGATCTTACTCAGAACTTTAAAACATGCTCTAACGGTCTGTGCAAGTTCTGCTAGGCCGAGAGATGCCATGTGAGAACACAAAGACTGCAGCATGCTACCCAGCATCTGGGGCAGGTACTGTGTTTGGATTTCAGCATAAAACTCCTATGGGACAATTTAGAAAAAAAAAAGAAAATAAAAAGAAGAGAGAAACAGAATACAGAAATAAAGCAAGCAAACTCTATCCAATTATCGTACTGCTACATTATGAAGGTTTAATGGCTAATAGAGTGGGAGAATATGTGTAGAGCAATATAAGAGAGAAAAACAAGAACTATCAAACCCAAAAGTGACAAATACCAAAGGGATAACGTCAAGAAGGAAGATGATGAGTGTTGAGAGCTCAGTCACTGATGGAGAAGGACTCCAGTCTTTAGCTGAAGATGCCCCCGCATGGTCATTTAACCCGCTGAAATACAGGTTTACATCATAATTATCAGCATCTCATGTATACTAGTAAACTTGTCATGTGTGTGTGTGTGTGTGTGTGTGTGTACCTGAGACAGGTGTGGAAGCGTTTGGTCATGTAGTCCCAAAGGTATTCACTGTTCATTGCTCCCACCAACATATTGACTGTCTTTATGATCTCAGAAACATTTTTGTTCTCTTTGATTTTACTGCATAAACAAAAAGACAATAATACTTCATTCCCATGCTCTCAGAAATAAAGGTACGAAACCTATACTTTTCCCTTGTCGCTGGCGTGGTACCATTAAGGGTACATGTTTTTTTGCATGAATCTATGAATCATTCCTGCAAACATGAATATAGTATCTCTTTACCCCTCTATTACATGGTGTTGCGTCAGAGTAACAGACCCTTTTTCCCTTAGTATCACAAACACAAAAAACACAGACACCAACTGAAAATGTCCTTTGTAAAAGGGAGGAAGTGACGGAAACCAACAGTGTGCGTACATTTGATCACATGACCTTTCCCACCTTTTTTCCCCCAAACTCTCTTCCTCAACTGACTTCATTCGCAGCAAATATATTTTTGGTCTCCACAAAATTGTCCATCAACTAAAATTATTTTCATAATCATGGGTTAGTTTTGATTTCATTTTTATGATTTTTTAAATGTTAAAATAATAAATATATGATAATCATTTTATTTAATTATTTAAGGTATATAATTGGACCTTACGGACCTTTAAAGCTTTACTGTAAAAGTGACTTAAAGCAACACCACACGCGCTTTCTCAGGGAAAAGATGAAAAGATGAATACTAAAGGTACAGAAGATGTACTTTCGCTGGTACCACTCCAAGTACAGTTCGGTAGCTTTATCTCTTT
This sequence comes from Gogo arcuatus, assembly GCA_028570945.1. Lineage (NCBI taxonomy): Eukaryota > Metazoa > Chordata > Actinopteri > Siluriformes > Anchariidae > Gogo > Gogo arcuatus. Next base: position 28,086,953 of record JAOTRR010000055.1, read on the forward strand.
GACTGAAGGTATTTCAAAAAAAGACATGCATCATGTACCTCAATTGTTTAGAGACAAGCTACAATTGTGGGAACTCTTATATGCCTACTTTTATTGTGATTTAGCTTATCCTTGGCTCAATCTTTTATACATTCACTCTTATTAACATCATCATTCTGACCTTGTGAGCTGGTTGCCAGAGTGACTGGAGTTAAGCAACTCCTCTCCCAGCAACTCTCTACAGTAACTATAAAAGGCCCTGATCACCTCCAACAACACATCTGACACGACCAGTGGCCCTGAGAAAGAAAGAAAGAAAGACAGAAAGAAAAAGGTGAATGTAATAAAAGTGTGGCAGCCTAAGAAATTTTGACCCTTTCCTCTACAGTACTGTGCACAAGTCTTAAGCACCTTTTTTTTTTTTTTTATTAGAAATGTTTTTTTAGATGTTTATGACTTCTTCATTACTGAGTCAGTTCAAAAGCATTTTATATTTCCAAACATTACATTTCCAACAAAAAGGTAAAATGTTACAGAAAAATATTTGTATGACAGTAAAGAAAGGAACATATTAATGAAACAGACCACTTTTCAGACAAAAAAAAAAAAAAAAGCATGCAAAAAAAGAACAAGTGTGACAGTCACATTCTCCAGGATGCTCAGTAAAACTCACCAGCTAATTTCCTTATAAAGCTGGAAAAGGTGTAGCTGGGATTAAAATTTTAAAAAGTGCAGCATAAAGGGTTGACAGCTGTCACACCAAATATTGATTGTGTTTATTTTATTACCTTTTTACAGGTTTTTTTTTTTAAATGTAGAAACACTTAATTTCGTTCTTTTTGAAGGCATCTTTGCTTTTGCACAGTACTGTATACAAACTGAAAATTATAGGTTGACCTGAACTCAGATTTACTTAAGACCCACACAATGATCATTTGGCATTTTAATGTTTGTCTGCTCCCATAAACGAAAAAGAACAATGCGTTAAAACATTCACTCTATTTAAACATTCCACTCTGCTGTCACAGGCCTATTACTGGCCACTAGACACACCTACTTAGTTGTGACCCCTTGTAGGTGTACAGAAAGCTCATCTTTTTTTCATGCACAGTGTGTGTTAATCTCCCTCTATGCTGTCCTAATTACTGGACTGCTTCTGTTTCTCAACCCAGTAGCAGCACTGAGGTGTTTAAAAGTTCCAGCAGAGCTCCTGCGCATAATACATGCATACCAACACTGCACACTACCATGACTCCACCAGGCCATGGTCACTGCTGATTTATCATTCAAATAACATTGTCAGTAATGGCCTACAGATGGATAGAATAGATAAACTGTGCATAGCAACAGAAACTATAATCAGTAATTACAAAATCACATGGTAGGTTTACTTAAAAATGGCTAACAGCTAATTGCGTTTAGCCAAAAAATTAGGTATACCAAATAAAGTGGCAGGTCATTAGGAAAAAGCTTGTGATCCTGAAGAGTTTTAAGCATGTTAATGAGTGTGTATGTCCTTACCAATCTCTGATTTGTCCAGTAAACTGATCGTGATGCGGAATGGTCTGAGATAGTTCATGACGTTATCTGGGTCTTTCTCTATGTCTTTCTGCTGCAGGATATTCACTAGGGCCTGTTCAGAGAGAGGATTACAAAGTGTACTGGGAAACACGGTGAGTGAAGTGGTTTTACAACAGAAGTCAGAAGAGTGGAGTATTTTGTGGTCAAGTTATTAACACTGATCAGTGAAAGCCAACTGGTCAGAAACACCTTCATTTACTAGTGTGTGTGTGGGACAGAGAGAGATCAACAGTACCTGCACCAGTAGCTCTCTGGAATGTGTGTTAAAGTAGTATGCAGTATGTTCTTCTACTGTAGTGTACAATGTTGTATTTGGAGCCACCATGCCCCCTTTAATATCTAAGCCTAAACACACATACAAAGTTTAATGCAAAATGTACAATAAAAAGGTATGTACATTCCTTAATCCATGTAATATGTAGACAAAATTAGTACGAAGCATTTGTGTTACCTAGAAGCCATGCATAGAGGCGCCGGTTGAGTGACATGTCTCTCCTGAGCAGAGTGAGTGAGGCAGCGGACACCAATGTGATTATCTCTTCCCGTTTAAGAGGAATGGAACACATTACTGGGTCCTGCAGAAACAACAGGCAAAAGGAGCACTCAATGAAATGGACATCTACTAACACTACGCACTAAACATGCATTCCTTTGGACAGAAGAGCAATGCAAGGAGAACAGAGAAGGAAAAGAAAAAGACAAACTGACCAGACATGCTGCGAAGGGAAAGAAGTAGAGAAGGATCTCCAGCATGTTTCGCTGGACCAGTACATTAGTGTCCTGTAGAGAGAGACAGGTCGCCTTCACCTGAAAAAAGTAAAAGTAAGAGAGAGCACAAAGTGACACTCACTTGATATATTCTCAGTTGATCCTCATGAAAAAATAAAATAAGATATTTATTTTCATGATAAATATTGTATATAATATATATAGTTTTCACAAACATAAAAATTATTACTATTTTTATTTACAAACACTTACAGCTAGTCTGTGGTCATTGCCCAGCATATATTTCTGCTCACGGCTGGTGGCCATGCGGTCAAAGTGTGTGACGATGAAGAGTGAAGCAGGGAGCCGCACAAGTGGAGACACAAGGGCTGAGCCCCACAGCGCACCATAAAACACTGACTGACCCACCAGCAGGGACAATTTCAACAGCAGTGCATCTGTCCTGAAAGAGAGAGAGAACGAGAGAGAGTCATACAATATCCAGGATTGAAGGAAAGAGAGTTAGTTGTGAGCTGTATTCACACTAGCTGTTTTGCATAATGAGCTTTTTGGTGCACATATTAGATAAATTGTTTTCATTGTTTTAGATTTCTCAGCGTTTAGCATGTCTGTATGCAGCTAAGTATAGCATAGGCACAAAAAATGCAAAGAAATGCTGTAGAGCCTTCAAAAATAATGAAATTAAATGTTTCTACATTAAAAAAAAAAAAATACTATAAAGAGCAGTAAACAGTAATAAATGAAACACAGTAACTAAATCGTCTTGCTGGGACTTCTCATGCGATTACATGTGAAATATTTGGTAGTTTAGGAAAAATGTCTTTAAGCATTCCTACAAAGGGTGAAAACTGAAACAGGCTATTACATTTTCCCAGATGCTTCCAAGATTCACAGCCACTGTAGCTGATGATTCAACCTTTGACATGTACCTGTCGTAGACCTCCAGGCCCTCTTCCAGGCCAGGCAGAAGGCCCATGATGAAGGCCTGCAGGCTTGGCAGCAGAGCTTTCTGCAGGGGCAGGAAATAGCGCTCATATAGGGCCAGCAAACCCATTTTCACCGACATTGCTGCATGGCCGAGCAGGGGGAACAGTCCTGAGCTGCGCACACACAAAGTTTTTTTTCCTATGATGGTACAGCACATCCACAAACATCTGATGCATTCATACAACCAACGAAAAACAATAATGCAAGATTACATTTGTTTTTCATCCCAAAAGCTTGGCTTCATTTACACTATTGCAAGGAAAAACCCAGCAACTGTAGACCAAACAGTTTTCCCCAGCTCTTCTGGTAAATTCTTACAAGCACACCATCCTTTACTCTGTCTGTATTTATTTGCACCCACCTGTAAATAAACAGATCTCTTGCCAGCCATTTTGTGCCAATGATTTTGAAGATGATCTCATAGGTCTCCAGAGCTTTGAGGTGGACGCCGCTGGGCAGAGCCGGGTGCAGGCACTGAGCCAATCTCTTTCCAATGATCAGCCGCCTCGGCAACAGAGAGTACTTCAGATTACTCTGGAGGGCCTAATATAAGGGGAGGGATGGACAGACTAAGTGAAACATAGAACATTTTTTTAATGACCTTTCAAGCCCAACACTTTCTTCAGCAACCAACATTAGATGCTACAATGATAAGACAACTATCTAAAGAACTGTACTAACACACAGTTTTGTAGGTCGTACTCGTGTTTCTTAACTAGGTAAACTCAATCAATAAGAAAGTTATAAGAAAGTGTGAGAGCCAAAAAGAAAGAGAAAAAATTCAGGAGGAGGAGACCTAACTGTAGGTTTCTGGTTATGTTCCCTACAGTTGTGCTGAGCCATGTGAGTGAGAAATTGTATGTTTTTTCATAACAAGGGCATTATTGAAGAAGTGTGAAGGTGGCATAAGGTTTGTGGACTTTCATTTCTCTGTATTAACTGACTGTAAGCTAAGCAAACTTCCTTCTGCAAAAGGACTGTAAACTAACACCACAGCAGAGCAACAGATCAGTCAGTAAAGCAAACTCATTGTTCCTATAACCAACTGAAATGGCACGCAACATAATAGTCTCGAGTTCTCTCTCACAATTTAACACAACCTTAAATACTCCACCAAGGAAGTCTGTAAATTCCAACTTCTCAGCACCTGACCATTTCATGTGCTTGTATTTGGATTGTATCCTCATATGATTTTCACCACATGAGAGAGACAGATGTATTTACACTTGTATGGTGAGAAAAATCACATTCAAATCTGTAGTAATTGTATCAGGTGCATTTACACTTTCATTTTTATGTGCACAATCCTTATCCAGATATCATCTTGATACTTAAGGTGCATAAAACAACCAAGTGTAAATGGGGTCTCACACATGGTGGAATTTAAGCAGAATCTCTATAAAATGCCTTATATGATGACAAGTGGACTATTTTTTAATAAGACAAAAAGAGAAGATACAAGAACAAACGGCCTACAATAATACTGCAATAATGGTAACACATGCTTACCAAATCATAACTTTCTATTACAGTTGCAGTCAGAAGTTTTCATACACTCATCACGGACATGAACGTCATGGTAATACTGGGCTTTCAATGTTTTCTTTGAACTGTTCTTTTTCTGTGGCAGAATAATTGTACAAAATACATCTTCAATAGAAAAAACAACAACAACAACAACAACAATAATTTGGTGCATAAGTTTTAATTAATTTGGGTTTTTTTTTTTAAATCAACACAGGGTCAAAATTATACATACAGGTGATGCTGAAAGTTCTAAAATGTCTTAACTTGCCAAGGCCTCTTCACATCCTGCTTGTGAACATGACTGACTACAGCTGGTAACTTCTCTGCGCCTACATAAAAAAGGGTTTGTTTGACAAGTACAGGTTACTGGGAGGTGTAGCCACTCTGCCAAGGTCTGAAAGAAGACCCAAACTGTCACCCTCAGCTGAGAGGAAATTGGTTTGGATGGTCAGCAACAACCCAGGTTTTTAAATCACCATGGACTAAGAGGCTGCCATTCAAGAAAGAAGCCCCTGCTCCAAAATTGACACCTTCAAGCTCGACTAAAGTTTGCAGCTGACCACATGGACAAAGAAAAAAGTCTTCTGGAGGAAAGTTTTATGATCAAATGAGACAAAGATTGAGTTGTTTGGCCACAATGACCAGAGGTAATGTTTGGAAGGGTAAAGGTTAGACATTCAACTCCAAAAACACTGTACCAACTGTCAGGCAACTGTTAAGCATAGTTAAATAAAGTAGATGGGATAATGAAAGAGGACTACCTCAGAATTCTTCAGCATAACCTCAATCAATTAGCTAGACAGTTGAAACTTGAACACTATTGGATGTTCCAACAGGACAATGATCCCAAACACATCAAAGCTGGTTGTGGAATGGATAAAGCAGGTTAAACATTAAGCTTTTGGAATGGTCTTCCAAAAGTCCTGACCTCAACCCTATTGAAAATAAACGGATTGTGCTTAAAAGTCAGGTCCATGCCAGGAACCCAGCAAATTTAATTGAACTTTACTAAATCTGCCAAGAAGAGTGGTCAAATATCCAACCAGAATCCTGCCAGAACCTTGTTGATGGTTACCAAAAGTGTCTGGTCAAGGTGAAACTTGATCAGGGACCATTAACAATATTAGGTTGTACAATCATTCGCCAGAAAAGAACAGTTAAAGAAATCACTGAAAGCCCAATATTGCCATGACATTCATGTTCATGATGAGTGCAAACTTCTGACCGCAACTGTATATATAGGACATGTACAAATATTTTTTACAGGACAAATTACATTTTATAAGGGACAAGACAGTCCTTTATGGATGCTGCAATCACTGTCCAGACCTACACAGTTACCTATTCTGCATTAATAATTAATAAATACAAGAAACCTAGTGAACCTCATTTCTACCTTTGACATTTGACTAACCTTATTGAGTTTTCCAAGACAAGAGATGAGGTCAGCCCACTCACTGGAAGACTCAAAATTGCGCAACGCCTTCTCAATGACGGCTGCATAACTACGGTAACGGTAGTCATTCTGGAGTTCTGCCTCCTCAGGGTCCATCATGCTTCAGTGCTGTCCCAGCATGCTCAGTGTCCGTCTGGGAAGCAAGAGAGACAGGCATTAATTAAACCAGTATTTTATTAAAAGGAATGACTTTATATAACTGAATTCATGATCTAAAGTATAATGCAGTCTGCAAGTAAAGACATTTTTAAAAGATCCAGTAAATGCAGTGAAAGAGTAAGTGACAAAGATAGACAGTGAGAGAAATGTACACTTTCTGTATGTTGTACAAAGCACAAACATTTTATTCACCATATACATTTACATGTATTAGGAATTTTTCTTGGTGTTTGGTCACAATACGATACATTCAACACACATCTCAGACAACACAACACGATTACAAATCCTAACATACAAATATTGCACCTTAAGAGGAAATGGTAGACTCATAACAGTGAAGGTAGAAATAGCAGCTGGATGCAGTTCAGGGTGCATTAAAAGGAGTGGAATATTTATGATACATAAATATTGAATAAAACAGTAGCATTTATTAATAATGTTTAAAATAATAATAATATTTAACAGAATATAAAAAGATACATGCATCTTTCCACATATGTTCCTTTTCAACTTGTGACCGGTACATAAACAGCAACTCCAGTTAATTTCATTTAAATGTAAGAAAAGCACAATCTTAACTGTTAAATGGTATCATTATCATCTTTCATCATCTGTTTGGGTTTAAACAAAAATAAATGTTCCATTAACAAATTAAAAAGTCAGCAAAACTGTGGTAAGTCACAAGCCATTCAATTCTGTTAAAATGGGGAACAGACTTAACACACTGACTAACACGCTATGAAAATGCATCTTCATGCTCCTCAGTCTGACCCTAGCTACACATCAGCAAAAACAGGCCTTATAATTGAATAGATCTGTAGGCCAGGGCATAGTGGAAGGTTTGCAGGTCTTAATGAGAAATGTAAAGGAACATACATTATATATATATATATATATATAATGTTTGTGTGACACAAATGTTGTGTCCTTCACAAACAAAAATCTGCCCCATTCCAGCGTTGCTGAAGCACCCCCAGATCACCACCCATCCTCCACCAAATTTCACAATGGGTGCGAGACACTGTGGCTTGAAGGCCTCTCCAGGTCTCTGTCTAACCATTAGATGACCAGGTGATGGGAAAAGCTG
>JAOTRR010000055.1:28166353-28180744 GCA_028570945.1 Gogo arcuatus
GTGTGTGTGTGTGTGTGTGTGTGTGTGTGTGTGTGTGTGTGTGTGTGTGTGAAGGTCATTATTAGTGCTGGTCATTAAGCACTTATATTTTGATGGTATTTCATGTCCACTCATTCACTTATAATCTAATCCTTTATTAATTTACATACCTGTAGGAGTGTGTGCTATATGTAAGAAAATAACTATCCATAACTGTCCACTCTAATACATAATGCTTGTAGCAGCTTAGTAAAATCCAGGTTCTGCTAAGATGTTGAAGTTGCCAAATAGTTGTGTTAGATCTCCCTGCTTCTCACCTCCCAAACTTATTCAGCTCTGAGCTACAGAAAGGAATACTAACACAGTTCTCTACTATTCTTAATTGCTATTCTGATCAGGAACTCCAGTGAGTGCTGTATTTTATTCTTAGGACCTCCTGAATACTTTTATATACATGCTTCAGTTGGTACACATTGTACCTAGCTACTCATGTGTCTGTCCTTTCCCACACACAAAAACAACATTTTAGACCAACACTTACTGGCCTTCACCTTGTGTACTTTGCATTACCTTCCAGTTTTCTCTGCATGGCTTAAGAATAGTATTGTTTTTATTGGACATTTTCTATTGGTAACTGGTAAGAACTAAACAATATGTGCCGAAGCCAAAAAAACCCACTTAACATGCATTGGTGATCACAGACTCTGGGGGGGCCCCAGCCAAAGAAGCCCATCGAGGACCCAAAATCATAATTTCAAATACAGGCTAAAATTTTTTCTTTTTATTTCATTCTGCTGATAGTTACTTTTAAAATTGTATGCATAACACTTACAGGTGCTAACTGACTGTCCTAACTAACAGTATCCAGCTGTCATATGGTAGCTGGAAGGGGCTCGACTTAGGTTTTTTTTGGGGCAATGGTGTGCACTGTGCGCCTTTATGGGAGATTTAAAGGGTTTATAGTTGTCATTGCAAAAAATGTGCCAATATAAGTGGCCTTTGGGGTCCCTTTTTCCCCAAATTTTTTTGCTTGGTTTGCCTTTCCTGATGGTGCACCCCTGTTAACATGTAACAAACAATAAATTAATAAATCTCATTACATTTCATTCAACTGTGCGGTATATTGACAATACAATATATTCCTAAATACACTATATGGCCAAAAGTTGTGGACACCTGACCATAACACCCATATTTGCTTTTGAACATCCCATTCCAGATTTAGTCCCTCTTTACTGTTATAATAACCTGCACTCTTCAGGCAAGGCTTTCCTCTGGATTTTCGAGCGTGACTGTGGGGATTTGCTCATTCAGCCACAAGAGCATTAGTGAGGTCAGGCACTGATGTTGGCCGAGGAGTCCTGGGGCACAGTTGGTGTTCCAGTTCATCCAAAGGTGCTCTGTGGGGTTGAGGTCAGGGCTCTGTGCAGGCCACTTGAGTTCTTCTATTCCAACCTTGGCAAACCATGTCTTCATGGAGCTTGTTTTGTGCACAGGGACATTGTCATGCTGGAAGTTGTTTGGGCCTCACTGTCCAGTGAAGGGAAATTGCTACAGCATACAGACATCTTATAAAATTGTGTGCTTCCAACTTTGTGGCAACAGTTTGGAAAAGAACCACATATGGGTGTGATGGTCAGGTGTCTGCATACCTTTGCAGTATAGTGTATATTAAATTCAATTTGTGTTCAGATGTATTCAGTATCAGGACTATTGTTCTGTATGGTTTGCAAGCACCTAACCATGTAGCCTAATCTAACTGGTCTGACTAGCTTATCCTAGTAAATAATTGACTTGAACCCTAATACATACAGTGTATATTATATTCCACACATATTATAGTATAATTGTTTAAGTGATCAGTTTATTTGCACATAATACATCTTTAATCTTAATGTTAAATATTTTACATAGTAAATCCTATAGCCGATAAATCATACATTTAATCAAATAATTAAAGAAATAATGTTAATGGTGGAGAAGATAACATGAATCATTCTTTAAAAAATGCTAGATGATTCACAGCATAAATAACTGAGTTTGTAAAATAGACACATGAAGGCATTGTTTTTCTGGCATTTACAGTACAGTGTTATTTAATTTTTTGGCGTTATAAATGGTAGTAATATCTTTATAGAATAAAAAAAAGAGAAAGCCACTAATACCATTTTTTAAAACTTGTACTAAAATTACTTTTCTAAGTAGCATGTCCTGGTGTGTGGATCTGCAGATGGCTGCTCAGATCTTGCAGGAAAAAGACATTGGATTTGGAATGGTTGACTCTGAAAAGGATGCCAAGGTCGCTAAGAAACTAGGTAAGATTGAGAAAAGCCTTCAGACACTATAATTAACTCATAAAGGGTTTGCAAGTCTTCACTTCAAGTCTTCCTTAATTGGACAGTGAGAGATAAACCTGGAACCAGAGAACCTACACAGATAGCATACAAAGATCTACAAAACATTGGTATACAGCTTGCTTACTAATTAGGAAAATGTTAGTGTAATGTTTATTTTATTCATTGTCAATTCATGTTTTACTATCCAGTTTTCATTGTTACAAAGGTCAAATGGTTCATTCAGTTGCTGCCTGACCTAATCAGCCAAGAGAAAAAAAAAAATGCTATGTTGATAAAGCACAGGAAGAAGGTTGCATGAAGGTAACCAGAGACTAATCTGTTTATCACATGGTGAAAATGTGAAGAAAAAAATATTATTATAATTATTATTATTACTCTTTCTCCCACAATATTAGTTAAAGTATTAACACTGATGGGCATTTATTTTCAGGCCTGCAAGAAGAGGGCAGCGTCTATGTTTTTAAGGCAGACCGTGTAATTGAGTATGATGGACTACTTTCTGCAGACATCCTTGTGGAGTTCCTGCTGGATGTAAGGATTCAGTTTCCTTCTTACTGTTTCTCTCAGTCCATTTAATTAGCCCTTCTCTGTTGCATGTTGAATGAGTGCAATGTGCAATGTAATAGTACTATGACTTTTTTTTGCAGCTGTTGGATGATCCAGTTGAGGTCATTGACAATGCTTTGAAGCTGCAGGCTTTTGACCGCATGGAAGAGGACATCAGAGTGATTGGCTACTTCAAGAGTCTGGAGTCAGAGTGTGAGTGTGTGCCTTCAATGTTTGTGTGTGTGTGTGTGTGTGTGTGTGTGTGTGTGTGTGTGTGTAGCAGCTGGAGAAGTTGAACACAATGCTAGGTAAAGCAAGACAAAGGTTTCATATGGTTCATACACACTTCCCAAATTAATACACATTTATAAATACACATAAAATGTCTAGAAATGGTATTATATGTACACAGAAAATCACTTAAACACAAGACTTTATAAAGCCAAGGTGGAGTTTATGTGACAGAAGTTCCACACTGATATAGCAAAGGAATTGCTTACTATCAAGTGTCTGCATAATTCATTTAGAAATAACTGATTAACTCTTCTCTTCTCTTCTCTTCTCTTCTCTTCTCTTCTCTTCTCTTCTATTCTCTTCTCTTCTCTTCTCTTCTCTTCTCTTCTCTTCTCTTCTCTTCTCAGATTTTCTGGCTTTCAATGAAGCTGCCGAGCAGTTCCAGCCTTTTATCAAATTTTTTGCCACCTTTGATAAATCTGTGAGTGCTGTGTGTACATGACAACTTTTTTTTTAACCAATTTCTCTTCCTGCCCTACTGTGTCTCCCTTTAAAGGAGATCAATCCCTGATCAACATATTTAACTATTAAATGATTTTTATACCTGGCAAGAGGTCTTTTCTGTATTGCATGGCCCTATTACCTACAACTATGCGCACCTCAATGTGAAAAACTAACAGACAAATGTTCACCAAAATTGTCTATGACAACATTTTATTTAAGAATTTAAGAATTGTGCATAAGAAAACATTTCTAAGGGAACACGGAGATCTTGCACCTATTCTGTGCTTGGCATTATGTTTTGTTCTGTCATTTTTCAGGTAGCAAAAGAGTTGACTCTCAAGATGAATGAAGTACACTTCTATGAGCCTTTCATGGAGGAAGCAGTCACCATTCCAGACAAACCTTATACTGAACAGGAACTTGTGGCTTTTATCACTGAGCACAGGAGGTGACTGGAGTGACTGGATGGATGGATAGAAAGATGGATGGATGGATGTTTGTGAGTGTGAATGCATAAATGGTTGAATGGCTGGCTGGATGGACTGATGGATGGATGGTCACAAAAATGAACATAAAATGTTCATGCTTGATTTTGAAGGACAGTTAGAAGACATTGACTTAGAAGGACAGTCGTCTGATGACATTTTCTTGACTTTCTTGTTTTACTTTCACAGACCAACACTGAGAAAACTGAGAGCTGAGGACATGTTCGAAACTTGGGTGAGGATTATTCAAATGTTTCAATTTAAAGGAAAGAAAGAAAGAAAGAAAGAAAGAAAGAAAGAAAGAAAGAAAGAAAGAAAGAAATCAGTGTATATAACATATTGGTGTGATCAGCATCACTTTTATTTTGTAAAGATGAGTTCTAAAGCAGGGGTTCTCAAACATTTTGCAGCCAGGAAGCCGTTAAACTGTAAAATAAATTCCACTGGCCCCTCAGTACAGATTTATTTATAAAATAGCATAATCCTATATATATATATATATATATATAATGGAATGAGATTCAGCAGTTTGTGATATAGGCTGAGTGAATCTTAAGCAAAAGATCCTGTGCTGGCTGCTGCAAACCCACAAAGGTGATTATTTAATTGATTGACTAAAATGTGCTGTTCTGCAGGACGACGACTTGAAGGGCTTTCACATTGTAGCCTTTGCAGAACAGGAGGACCCAGGTACATATAAAACATGTAAAGCTTATGGTGTTAGATATTTAACTACTGATATAAGTGTCTAGGTGCCATCATGTTTATGCATATTATTTTTGAGATGGTTTTGAGTTCTTGGAGATTCTGAAAGAAGTTGCACGAGACAATACACAGAACCCTAACTTGAGTATTGTCTGGATTGATCCTGATGACTTCCCTCTGGTTAGTACCCCAAACTCTTACTCATTCAACAATGATACACATGAGAGAAATGGAACTAAGATATAGTATGTTCCCACTGCTTTTCATTTTTCTCTCCTCAGCTACTTCCATACTGGGAGAAGACATTTAAAGTCGACCTCTTCAGGCCTCAGATTGGAATAGTTAATGTCACAGATGTAAGTACAGCAATAAACTCTTGGTGTCCACTAGAACATATAATTAAAAATGTTTTAACAGTATGTTGATTTGATTGCAAAATTATTTTTTGTTTTTATAATAGATTGCTTGTATATTACATTTTATATTGTTTATAATGTGAGTTTTTATATAATACATTGTTATATTGGATTTTAAGTATATATATTGGATTGGAAGTATATAGTGAAAACTACTTATTTCAGAATGCATTTAAAGAATCAAATCTATATACAGTTGCATGCAAATTTTAGGCACCCTGGCCAAATTAAATATTTTGTTGATTTTTTAAGTAAACAAAGCTCTTCCGCAAATTCCATCCACCAGTCCATCCATTTTCTGCTACTTATCTGGGTCTGGATCACAGGGGCAGCAGTTCCAGTAGAGATGCACAGGCCTCCCCGGCCACCACCTCCAGCGCTTCTGGGGTGACACATTGGCATTACCAAGCCAGCTGAGAGGTATAATCTCTCCAGCATGTTCTAGACAGAAGCCCAAACCACCTCAGCTGGCTCCTTTCGATGTGGAGGAGCAGTGGCTCTACTCTGAGCTCCTCCTCAATGTCTGAGCTCCTCACTCTGTCTGTAAGGGATCTTGTTCTTTTGGTCACTATCCACAATTCATGGCCATAGGTGAGGGTAGGCACGTCGATCAACCTTTGTCTTTTGGCTCAGCTCTCTCTTCACCATGACAGATTGGTACAGCATCTGCATCACTGTAGAAGCTGCAACAATCCGCCTGTTGATCTCCTTCTCCTTTCTTCCTGCACTGATTCTGCTGATTCTAATTCACACAGTGCAAGCTGGAGGTCACAGCTTGATGAACCCAATGGGACCACATCATCTGTAAAAAGCAACGATGAGATCCTGAGCCCACCGAAGCGGACACCCTCAACCCCTTGGCTGTGCAAGGGTAGCACTGGCAGAAACCAACACCACCGGGAATACGTCTGACTTATTGCCAGCAATGCGACCCAGGCTCTCGCTCTGGTTATTCAGGGACCAAATGGCCTGAAGCAGCAGGCCTGGTACCCCATACTCCCGAAGCACCCCCCACAAGATACCCCACGGACATGGTCTTATGCCTTTTCTAAATCTGACCAGCACATGACTGGTTGGACAAGCTCCCATGCAACCTCCAGTACCCTTGTGAAGATAAAGTGCTGGTCCAGTGTCACACGACCAGGACAAAAACAGACTCTCCTTTCCAGCACTCTGGTATAGACTGTCCCAGGGAGGCTGAGGAGTAAGATCCCCATAAAGTTGAAACACAGCCTCCATTTCCATTTTTAAAAAGGGGGACCACCACCCCAGTCTGCCACTCCAAGGCTTCCTCTATGGAAGGTGTGTCAGAGGGATTCAGGAGATCTTCAAAGCATTCCTTCCATCGCCTGACTATGTCATAAGTTGAGGTCATCAGCACTCTATCCCCACTGTATACAGTATGGGCAAAGCACTGCTTTCCCCTCCTGAGTCATCTGATGGTTTGCTGGAATCTCTTCAAGGCTGACTGGAAGTCATACTCCATGGCCTCACCAAACTCCTCCCACACAGTTTTTGCTTCCGCAACTGCCAAAGCCACACTCCGCTTGGCCTGCCGGTATCTGTCCACTGCCTCCAGAGTCCTACAAGTTAACTAAGCTCAATAGGACTCCTTCTTCAACTTGACGGCTCCATTTTCCACTGGTGTCCACCACCAGGTTTGCGGGTTGCTGCTGAGACAGGCACTGAATGACATTGAGTCTGTAGGGGCCATGTTCTGCTCCTCCATTGCTGAGGTGGCTGTACAGAGCTGTGGCTGTAAGGTTGTTGGTGCCTGTCATAGTGCCTATCTACAGCAAACTATTTTGAAAAAATAAAATTTTAATTATAGTGTGTGCAAATGTTGTGGGCAAAAGTTTGAACAGTCTTTTACCCTTCCAGTTGTAAAGTCTCAGAAGTTAGGCTTTGACAATTACAGAGTGTAATAAATTCTGACTCTTCAAACCTTGCATTAAATCTCAACAACCATTGCCTCCTTTAAACATCTGACTGGGGATCTGAAAATAAATGTAACTGATGCCTACAATGCGGGGAAAGACTATAAAAATATATGAGCTTACAATTTCCACTGTCCAAAATTTCATTAAGAAATGACAGTTATGGGGAACTGTGGAAGTCAGGGCAAGATATGGATGACCAAGAAATCTCTCAGAAAGATCTGCCTGTATGCTAGGCATAAACGCAAAACAAACTCTACAAATGACAGTAAGGACCTGCAGGAAGGTTTAACTGACACAGGAATGGTGGTGCTCCATTCTACTGTGCAGCATTACTTGCATAAACATAATCTGCATGGAGGAGACATCAGAAGTTAACCTTACTTCCAACCTCATCACAAAATGATAACCCAATATGCAAAAAATGATAAGCCAGACAAAAATCTCAATAAACCAGAAGCATTTTGGAAAAAAAGTGCTGTGAACTGATAAGAATACAACTCTTATCTACAATCACCAAAGGTATGTTTGGAGAAAAAAAAGGAGAAACATTTAATGAAAAGTATATGCTACCAACTGTTAAGCATGGGTTGGATCTATTATGCTTGTGTGGCAAGCTTTATTGTGTGGCAGTCAGGGCCACAGGGATTATTTCACAGGTAGATGGAAGAATGAATTTCAGTAAATATCAGCAAATTCTGAAAGTAAATGTGATCAGTCAGTCAAGAAACTAATGCTGAAAAGAAATTTCATGACCCTCAGAATCCCCTCACTTGAACATCATTTAAATTCTGTGGGTAGAGCTTAAATACAGTGCCTTGTGAAAGTATTAACCCCCTTGGGGTTTTTCCTGTTTTGTTGCATTATAACCTGAAATTAAAATAGATTTTTTGGGGGGTTTGTTCCATTTTACACAACATACCTGCCACTTTGAAGGTGCAAAATACTTTTATTGTGAGACAAACAGTAATTAAGACAAAAAACAGAAATCTGTTTTGAGTGTGCATAAGTATTCACCCCTCCAAGTCAATACTTTGTAGAGCCACCTTTTGTTCAATTACAGCTGCAAGTCTCTTGCGACATGTCTCTATTAGCTTAGCACATCTAGCCACTGGGATTTTTGCCAATTCTTCAAGGCAAAACTGCTCCAGCTCCTTCAAGTTAGATGGGTTCTGTTGTTGTACAGCAATCTTCAAGTCATACCACAGATTCTCAATTGGATTGAGGTCTGGGCTTTGACTAGGCCATTCCAAGGCATTTAAATGTTTCACTTAAGCCACTCCAGTGTAGCTTTAGCAGTATGTTTAGAGTCATTGTCGTGCTGGAAGTTGACCCTCCAACCAAATCTCAAATCTCTGGCAACTGAAACAGGTTTTCCTCAAGAATTGCCCTGTATTTAGTGCCATCCATTTTTCCTTCAATCCTGACCTATTTTCTAGTCCCTGCCAATGAAAAGCATCCCCACTGCATGATGCTGCCACCACCATGCATCACTGTGGGAATGGTATTTTCCGGGTGATGGGAGGTTTTGGGTTTGCACCACACGTTGCGTTTCCCATGGTGGCCAAAACGTTCAATTTTATTCTCATCTGACCAGAGAACCTTCTTTCATGTCTTTGGGGAGTCAACCACATGCTGTTTGGTGAACTCCAAATGTGTTTTCTTTTTTTCTTTTAATCAATACCTTACTTTCTCTGGCTACACTTCCATAAAGTCCTAAAGATTTCCATAAAGACTCCTAGCTGGCTACAAAATATGCTTGCATCTCCCAAAGGGGCTATTACTCAATACTGAATTAGTAGGGTATCCAAACTTCTGCACATGCAACAATTAGTATTTTTACTATTTTTAAAAGTTAACCATATATATGTTAACTATGAATTACCATTTGTAGACGTTATTTTTTTTAAATAGTTGGCTACAGAGGTTGTGTTTACTTTTTTTTTACTTAAAAAATCAACAAAATTAGTAATTTGGTGATGGGTGCCCAAATCTTTGCTTACAAGTGCAAAAAACTACTTCTCTCTTGCTAGTTTACATTTGTGTTCTATTTGATTTTATACATTTACAGAATGTGGGTGTATATTTTGTCTTAGCATAAAAAGAACTTAATCATGTTAATTTCTTAGCTGATTATTCAGTAACTACATTTTATATTAATTTGAAAGGTATGCATTTATAAGAATGAGGAATGTAAGAATCTGGGAGTTTAAGGACTTAAGGACAGTACAAATCTGCCTTATGATCACAAATGTGGTAAGATAGGTGAATGGATATATACTGTAATATTTTGCAGAATCCATTAGTATTAGGAAATAATACTAACAGGAATCCATAGTGAGCACAGGCTCACTGAAACTAGACAGTCAAAGACTGGAAAAGGCACCTGCCCACAGGATGCCTTCCCCCCCACCCCCTTTTTTCCTCCCAATATCCTTCAGACAATTTTATGCAATCTTTACTGTGCGTGAAACTCTGGGACTCTGTCCCGTCTGGTGCCAATGGCCATGCCTCAGTCAGAGTCACTGAGATCACATTTTACTCCACCATGATGTTTGTTGTGAATATTAACTGAAGCTATAGACCTTACCCACAACTCACAAAATGTTCTAAATGAAGGGTCACAAATCCCTTCTCTTATGGGGAGATGCAATTCCACTCACAACAGATGTTGCCTTCTTTTGCCTGCTTTTTGGTCACTACCAAGTGCTTTTGTATACTTTTCAAATGTCTTTATTTCTGTTAAAGTAATGTCACTGTATCTGTCCTGCTCTTGTGGTTAAAATAAATAAACAAACTATCGTTTGTTTATTGTTTACTAAAATAAACAAACAAACAAACAAAATATTGACGAATGCCCTAGATGAATCATTACAAGGATTCAAATGAAAAGTCTGAAAAGTAAAGTAAAATCTGCACTTTAAATCAAACTGATCAGAGTCAAATATTGACACTCAAGGTTTAGCTTGTAAATATATACAGTATACCTTGAAGTAGAAAGACACAGTAGATTTTTTTTTAATATGATTGTGACCTTTGACCTCTCTGTGATCCACTGCTAGGCAGACAGTGTGTGGATGCAGATAGATAGTGATGAGGATTTGCCCTCTGCTGAGGAACTGGAGGACTGGATAGAAGATGTGCTTTCCGGAAAGGTCAACACTGAAGATGATGATGATGATGATGATGATGACGACAATGATGACAATGATGAAGATGATGATGAAGACGATGACGACGACGATGACGATGATGATGATGATGATGACGACGACGACGACGACGATGATGATGAGTAACCTGTACACTTGAATTCTGTGGAACCAAAATGTAAGAGGTCTTTACTCGCTCAGGGACATCTAGATCCTGTATGAGCACCTTAAAACAATAATAATTTTGCATATTTTTGTGCACAATCTCAATAAACGTCAAACTTTCAGTCTCATAACTGAAAAGAACTCAGTGTAAAACTACTGGCAGCATTAATTTATTTGACATATAAATAACAACCTGCTCAGACTGAATAAAAATATTCTAAATTAAACACTATGCTTCAGGGTTCTTTTAGAGCGGTAAATATTTTTCATGGTAAATAAAATTGGTAATTTAAGCTTAAAAATCTTAGTCTAATTAAATGATAGATATTCTATGTATTGCCCACTGGTATTCATACAATGTCCTGCTGCCATTTATAAAAGCCCTGAACTATACCTGTTTACCTGCCTGTTACCTTACAGATATCCATACTGCAACTCCTTATCCTCTTTCCCTTCTTTTAAATTTTGTTAATTCTGTAGATCTACATTAAAAACCTACATCATATGGCTGTAGGTGTTCATTCATTCATTCATCTTCCTTAACTGCTTTATCCAGTTCTGTGTCATTGTGGATCCAGACCCACAATGGAAGGTGGGTAATGTATTGTAGCTCCCTAGATTGTAAACATGCAATGTGAGGTGGGTTGGCCCGTTTATGGGGCCTACAAATACAGACTGACATCAGTACCAGTCTACCAGTTTAGTTGGTTACCATTAAATCGGCCAGTGCAAATTACGATTTCTGCTAAGGCACACAGATGGTAGGGTCAGAATTTGGTGCCAACAGAATGAATCCATGGACCCAACCTGCCTTGTGTCAACAGTCCAGGCTGGTGGAGGTGGTGTACTGGTGTGGGGAATGTTTTCTTGGCACACTTTCAGCTCGTTAATAACAATCATAGCTTGAATGCCACAGTCTATTTGTTGCTGACCATGTGCATCCCTTCATGGCCACAATTTGCCATCTTCTAATGGCTACTTCCAGCATGATAGTGTACCATGTCACAAAGCAAAAGTCATCTCAGTCTGGTTTCATGAACGTGACAATGAGTTCAGTGTTCTTCAGTGGCCTTCCCAGTCACTGGATCTGAACCTTTGTGATTTGGTAGACCAGGAGATTCACAGCATGAAAGTACACCTGAAAAATCGGCAGGAATTGTGTGATGCAATCAAGTCAACATGGACCAGAATCTCAAAGAAGTGTTTCCAACATCATGTGGAATCCATGCCATGAAGAATTGAGGCTGTTTTGACAGCAAAGGGAGGCCCTACCTAGTATTAGTATAGTGTTCCTAATAAAGTGCTCAGAGAGTGTATAGGAACAGCAACATGTCTGCAATAAACTCAGTAATACAGAAAAGGAATAAAGTGTTGATGCACATGATAAAAATGAACAGCTAACAGGAAATCTGATTAATGATGGCTTAAATATTGCATCTGACCCTCTAAAGGCATGATACTGATATGGGTGTGTAACATAACACATTGTATATCACTTATTTGTCTCAGACAAAGTTTTATTAGAAACCAGGATGAAGTTCTGTTTTAAGAGCAAATGTATGTGATGATAAGAAGATAAAGGAAAACAGTGTAAGATCTGAAAGGAGTTCATATTAACGATATCAGAAGAAAATGACAAGGGAAAGGGCTACAACAGCAGAAAAAAAATTAATACTGTTATATGAGTATATACATGCAAAGGTACATACAATGTTTGTATATATGGTCATAAATTAATTTCACACAGACATATGTACACAAAAATATCAGTATAAACAATATAACATATACAGGATGACTGCATTTTTTAAATAAAAAAATTCCTATTGTTATTGAAATTGGCAGGATAAGGTGACGGCTGCCATATTCTTCACAAATGGGCAACCACAAACATGTCAATTTGTCAGTGATCATATATCATCACACAGAAAGGACACAGGGAACAAAAGATATTCATAATCCTATAAATACATGTATAAAAGAGTTTTCATGGGCTGTAAAAAAGTTAATTAGGTAGTTATTCTGCTGCATTTGAATTATTAATGAATCCTTTTGGTGAAAAGGTTTCAAGCCCTCTTAAATTAAAAGCTTTATCAAAGGTTTAGGCAGCATTCCTGGGCTTGTGTGTCTTACATGGTTTGTGGTTTTGCCACAATGACTACATTACAAATGAGAAATCGGTGTATTAGAAAAAAAAAGTTGTGCACTAAGATGACACTGTGCCTCATCTTCTATGAAAACGGGGTATTAAAATCATCCATCATTTCAAATAAAATTTCAAAAAGTTCCTTTAACTGTAGGTGATGTTTCTGTGGCTGCTCCTCCTTCCTTAGTGTCTATTTTGTTTGATTGGCAGGCAAGTTACATGACATGTAAGACAACACCTCCTAATGATCACAGTTCTGGTTTTACACTTCTGCTTGATCCCTCCCTTAATAAACAGCAGCCTTTATTTCTTAAACACTGCACAGCACACATACCTACACACATAAAACACACTCTCCCACTTGCAAATACAAGTATCTGTCTTGTACATAAATACTTTTCATTTCAAAAAGAAACACACTGCTGCGTATCAAAATATGTCCAATATGAGAAACGTGATTGCTAAAAAAAGTGAAAAAAGAAACACTGTTTCTGAGTTTATTGTGTATAAAAGCGATGGACACAGCAGAAGGTCAGACGGAGGTCTCCGACTGCACTTGCAGCACGAACTTGTGTGATTTGGGGTGGACGTACTCCTCGCCGATTCTGAGCTGCGGGATAGCCTTGCTGCTGACCACCAGGCAGAAGTGGCTGTTTTTGAGCTGGAACTCGGTGCCATGACGCAGTGGGCTGGTGACTGATGCCTCGCTGACCAGCGTCCACTGCAGAGCCTGCCAGCACTCACTGTTGTACTGCAGAGTGGGACCAGGAGTCAGGTAGCTCTCCAGAAACGCCTGTTGACGAAACACTGCACTGAGCACAAACGGAAGACTACACTTTGTCTTTAAAAACAAACAAACATTTTTTTAATGGAAATTTGCCTAATTGTCTCCAGTAGTCAAATTGCTTTCCCACAATTTTAATGATTGATGAAAACCTTTATACCAGTCCCCATCAGAAATATTTGTTTTTCAGGGTTATTTGTTTGTTTGTTTGTTACACTTTATGAAGTTATGCTACTGCCAAGAGCAAGACACATACAGTAGTTGAATTTGTTGATTCTTTCTTTCTTTCTTTCTTTCTTTTGAAGACAGTGTGACTGAATTTTAGTGTGCTGTGGGAACATAATGTTCTGGTAGGCGGGTACCAAAAACATTAAAAGGTACCAAAAAAAGAATCACAATGCACAAAATGATTTAGTTTGCAAACTAACTTGAAAACACACAATCACTAACCAAGATGCAAGAATTGCATTTATACTCTGAAGTAACAATTTTTATAAATCCAGAAATATTACCTACAGTCTATTACTAATGATGTGCTTTCATAAACAGCAGAGATTATCCTTCCAATGAATCTACCATTGTGTATGTGTGTGTATGTGTGTGTGTATATGTATCTGTACCTTGGGGCTCATGTTGTTGGTAATACAGAAAGCAAGGTGGCTCTGGATGCTGTCCATGCTGTGGCAGTGCTGCTGACGTGTTGTGCGCAGGTACTTCTGTAATGCACGTGCCATTGAGGGGAAAATGGCCTGTGCTGCCTCACGTGCCTCCATCACATCTCCTGGTGGCTTCTTTTTTTCCTCCTCCTGCAACCGCCGCACGTGCGTAAATGCCTCTTCTACTGCCACCACCAGCCTTGAGAGCACATTAAACAAATATTAATATTAATAATATTAATTAAAGTTATTATTTTGAAAAACTCCCTTTTTCAGTGCTTGTACACATACATTTGGGTATCTGGAGTGCCTACCAACCCACAAA
>JAOTRR010000055.1:28449391-28460368 GCA_028570945.1 Gogo arcuatus
GCAGCCATCACAGCAAAACTGTAGGTGTCCAGAACCATCTTCGAAGTGTGTCTTTCAACTGTCCATATGGGGCCATCCTCCAGTGGAGACACACTCCACACACTCACACAGTGGAAGCACAGTCAAGTGTGTGCATACAGGAGCATCTATCACAACATGTTGCATTTTTCTGCTTGAGAAACAAAGAGAAAAAGACAGAGAGATAATATGTGCAAAGAGATTGCGTTTGTGTATATGAGTGTATATGGATCAGTAAACATAAGCTTAAGCCAAGCCACCAGCTTCCCACAAGAAAGGCCATCACAGAGAACAGGAATTTTAATGTGGCAATTGAAACAATGGTTTGAAGAGGGGAAGAAAATACCAAAGAACGTAAGCTTTGCAAGTTAAAAATGATTCATTAATGCCCTTACCACAAGGTCTGAGTGTGTATTTGCGTGCTGTTTGTTTTGTGTTAATGAAAGTACATCTGTGAAATATTCTGTCAAATTTTGTCCTTTTTAGTTTCTCCTTTCAGAAAAGTTGCAGTTGGTCCAAGAATGGAACACTTTCTTTGTGAACTCATTTGGTCAGATCATCACGAGGCTAACTTTAGGACATGTGTTGGTTTGATTACTTAGCACTGTAGTGAAGCTATATGTGGAGAAAGATTTCCGTGTGTATGCCAGCTTTACTAAGCATGGTTGTGTGTCTTGTATAGACTGTCAGACTGTGGCCAGCATACATGCAACATTGCACAGTGAGACAATGAGCTAAACAGGCTCGTCCCACAGAAATCAAAGCTCGCCAGTAATATAAACATGGTCTGAAGACACAAAGAGAGGGAGAGGAGATCTGAAGGGGGAGTGGCACCACACAAATTGTCTTCATCTGTTTCACTTAGTCCTCGAATTCTGTATCTGGGGAATACATTTGTACAGATAACTTTGGAGAACAAATGCAAGACTCCCCAAAGGCCTGTTGGTATGTAAGTGAGAATGGAGAGTCTCAGGGGTGGTCAGGCGTGTGTCGTGTTAGTTTTTCTCTAGCAGTCAAAACACAAACTCGCTCACAAACTCGAGAAACACAAATGAGCGGACTGTCTGGCTTTTGAATAAAAGAGTTAGTTGTCCGAGGCTAACAGGTTTTGGCAGTGGTGTATTGGCTGGGGATAGGTTAGTGTGTGTCTGTTATTGAGCCTCTTCTACAGCTGGAGCTCTTCAACTTACAGAAACAGCCTGAAGCACCAGAAAGAGAGAGAAGAAGCTAGGCCATACCATGTCTGTCTCTCATTTAGTGGACAGTAATTCGATTTGCATTGTTTAGTTTCATGACTTCAGCCTGTCCTTAATAAGCCCAGGGGAAGTTAGCATCCACCTTTCCAGCTGGGTATTTTATTTATGTGTGCTCACACTAAGTACATGCCTACACAGTGTGTGTGTGTGTGTGTGTGTGTGTGTGTGTGTGTGTGTGTGTGTGTGTGAAGGAGAACTTTGCTTGTGTGTGGTGGCGACAGTGTGGGTCTCTTTGGAAAATAGGTAAATAATGCGATAAGCAAAGGGTTCAGTTTCCATGTGCAGCACATAACAACAATGCTTGTGACATCTGGAAATAAATAGAGCAAAGTCAATGATTGGGCCAGCTCATCCTCTATTAATGACTCAACATAGTTCTTAAAAAAAAAACCTGCAGCTTTGGCATTTGGTGCTACCAGAGTACCAATTTTGCCCCCTCACATGGCATAACTGTAAGTGATTAGTCATTCGTAGAAAAACAGGACAAGTGCATCTATGGCCCTGTTTACACTTGGTTTTAAAATGCATCTTGGGCGATCGGATCACAAGTGGACAGCCAAGACGCATTACCATTTATACCTGTGTGTATCATGCGTCTCCAATGTGTACAGCTGGCCATTTCTGTTCAGTTCTTTTCTGCCTACGTCACTTCCGCTAGAAGGTCAAAGGGCCCTGTGCACAATTATGTTAAAAATGTTAAACTTCCAACATACTGTCATTATTTTCTTGCACTCCAACCATGTACATCAGTGCTCCTCTCCATTTTTTAGCGTTGGTGCACTGTCACCAAAACAACCACCACGTCCTGCACTGATGACAGATTTTCCTGTTACATGCTTGTCGGGGACGCATCAGGACGCATTAGTGTTTACACTACAAAAGATATGTGGTCAAATGCGTCCCAGACCACCTCGGCAAGTGGTTTGTATGATCGGATCACAATGTGTCTTGGTGGTCGTTTACGGTTGTATTTAGCTCTGTCCACTTGCAATCCTATCACCCAAGATGCATTTTAAAACCAAGCGTAACCAGGGCCTATGATTGAATGCTGAGTATTACTGTGTAAAGTAACTAATCACCAGAACAGAAGGTTGTAAGTGTGATGTCTGCAAATCCGATAATCTCACTATAAGAAGATATTACACTAATTTGTGGATAACATATATAATGTATGATGAAAACGCATCAAACCTAACTTGTATATTTAAAGGTTTAATTTAATGTCATATCTGAGGTTTAAGGGGTTAATTAAAGTAAGTTTAACAATATAATAGCAAATAGATTCTCTATATTTAATGGTAACAATTGTTTTCCATACTCAGTAGTGAAAACATTACATTTTGACAGTTGTGGAGATTTTTATTGCATTATATCAAATCTTTATTCGTGTGACATCGTCATCCCATAAATCATCCAGGTTAAAGGTGACTTAAAGAGGAAATGCTAACTGTCTCCTCCCTTGAATGAGGTTACTTAGGGACAGCCTGATTACGCATTTTATTTATGAGGCAACCAAATGACACTCAGATGACTAACATGGCGGCTGTTCTCTCATGGACAACATCCCCCCCAGTAGGCACATCTTTATGGACTACTCCTCGGTCATAAATGGCCATCCCATCCTTTGCACAGTGAGAGGCATTTATAACGGTCAATTTGGGTTAATCAAACAATCATTGACTGGCTTTTATGGCTGGGCCATTAATGGAGGTGCAGACATGAGTGTCCGAAGCATAGCTTCTCCTCCACATCTTTGTAGGCTGTAAAAGGAGTAGTGGCGTCCCAGTGAGCTGCCCTTTAATGGAGCAGCCGCCAATGTGCGTGTCAGGTGCTTCTTCCCTGCCTGATAAGAGTTTAATAGATAAGGTCTTATCATTACAGCTATTGTTCCCCGCTGTCTGCTTTTATAGCCTGGGATGAACTGCTCCACAGGGACAGACAGAAAGACACGGAGTGAGCGAGGGCAAAAGAGAAAGCCCCCAGTACACTCCCCCATATCCATGATGCAATGCACATTCATAAACAATAAATATTGACTCATCTCCAAGTATACACGCCTGTATCATCTTAACACCACATGTGTAGTGTTTATGCCCAAATAGACACTGAAGTTCAAAGTCAAGTGGTCCTTTTTCTGTCTGTCTTTCCACTTTCCATTTTCCCTTGAGATAATCAACATGTCTGATTAATAATTATTTACTAACATCAGGCCTGTTGTGGTGATGTAATGGACCCTAGTCAGCTTTGGTGTTTTGGTGGAATTGCTGAGTGAAGGGTCTTTCCATTCCAGCCATCACTGACAGTGGGGGTGGGACTGACCATCTTAATTGTGTAATGGAAATGGATTTATGTTGCGGAAATTGGTACAAATTAGATCAAACAGGGTTAATGAATTCTTTCTGTGTGTCTCACTCTCTTGCTCACAGGCATCATTAAGGTGGGCCGTTGGAACCCATTGCCTATCCACTGCCTGACGGACGCACCCGAAGCCACAGTGGCTGACATGCTGCTGGACGTCTACCACATGGTCACACTCCGCATCCAGCTGCAGAGGTCAGACAGCATAACAGCAGCAGGGTGGTGGTTGCACAGTGTTAACTCTGTTTGGGATATTACAATATGTTAAATTATTATATTTTTTAAATTAGATTATGATTTTTGACAATTCTGATTTTTTTTAGTGAGATATTAAGCCATTGAACTCTCAGAACCAGTCAGCGAGTGCAAACTTCATTCCTCCCTCTATTAACTTCAAAGCTTGTGAATAGTTCATGGTTGTTATTGAATACTGTAATATGCTTTTAGATGCTTTAACACCTGAATAATAAGCTGGAGATTTAAGGGATTCATAAATTGAACTTTTGAATGGTTACATGGATTGCCTATATTTAATGGTAACAATTATTTTCCGTACGTGATACTGAAAATATTATTATAATTGTGGAGTCCTGTTGATCCTTAGAAACAGTCCAGTTTGTTCTGTTAATATTATGATAGTAACCTCTACTCACTGGGTCAGAAAGAACTGGACATTGCCAGTCACAGGCTTATCATGGTCACTTGCAGTTTATTCCTGCATTCACCGATAACAAAGGCTCCACAAAACATCTCTGCTGTACACTTTTCCAGTCAGTTAATTACATGTTCATGGATGGGGTTTGTTTCTCTGGCTCAGTGCCAGAATAATATATTGATCAGGCACTATACACTGATCCACTACTTTATTAGGAACACCTGTACACCTGCTCATTCATGTAATTAACCACTCAGCCCAATGATGCATAAAATCATAAAGATACAGGTCAAGAGCTTTGATTAACATTAATCATCAGAATGGGGAAAAGTGACTCTGGTTAGTGGCATGGTTGTTGGTGCCAAATGGGCTGGTTTGAGTATTTCACTGAGACTGCTGATCTCTTAGGATTTTCACGCATTACAGTCTCTAGTCACAGAGATGGTGTGAAAAACAAAAAGCATCATTTGAGAGGCCGTTCTGTGGGCAGACATGCCCTGTTTCGCCACAGAAACTGGACAGCTAAAGATTGGAAAATCTTGACTTGTATTTGCATGATTGCGCTGATGCCACATGATTGGCTTATTGGTTGTTTTCATGAATATGCATGTGTACAGGTGATACTAATAAAGTAGTTGGTGAGTGTACATCCTCAATGTATAGAGAAACAGGAAGTAATGGATCGTATGGTTACAGCTTCGCAAAACTGGAGGATCTGCCATCAGAGCAGTGGAATCATGCAACAGTGCGCAATGCACTTAAAGAGCTGCTGAAAGAGATGAACCAGAGCACACTGGCTAAAGAATGTCCACTCTCCCAGGTACAGACATGACCTTTTATTGTGTAACTTCTCCTGAACTGTCCACGTCATACTACTGATCACAGCTCAGAGATGTTCTTACAGCAATAGTGGTGCAATGTAAAGGTTTGTGAGCATCAATAATGTTATACTAGTGCCATTTATAGTGTTTGTTGTATTTGTGCATATGCAAGCCTTGCACTGTATGTTCACTTCCATGCAAAAAAAAAAAATCGATCCATGAGATTTGTGTATCTGTGCATGCTGTGTTTCAGTGGAGTGCTCTGTGTGGGTGTTGATCCTCATATCAATTGCTAGCATATGTTTGTGGCTTTCCGTCTCCATTGCTGTTTGCCACTAGTTATTTCTCAGCCTCCATCTCTGTCCCTGTCCCTCTTCTGACCTTTCTCAGAGTATGATCTCCTCCATCGTGAACAGTTCCTACTATGCTAATGTCTCCACTGCTAAGTGTCAAGAGTTTGGCCGCTGGTATAAGAAGTATAAGAAGATTAAAGGTGAGATCCGAGCTCTTCTGTCACATTGTGCTGTTTTATATTTGTGCATCTGATTAACTAGTTAGATCTTGTTAGATATGAATATATATTTGTCTTCTAGCCAATATGCATCAAATCTTTTGCTATTGTACCAAAGACTACAGTGCTGAACCCAGTTATGGTCAGTTATATGCACCAGATATGAAGCTGATAAGAAAGTGTGGGAATCCTGAGGCGACCCCATTTTATAAATTCTCCTGAGATTTTGGGGCCCGTGGTACACACCATGTATTGTACATTGCCTCACACTGTGTGTTGTACATTGCTTCTCTGTCACTGGACAGGGGAACCCCAGTCTATCTCTCAGCTTAATGGAAACCACAATACCCTCATCACTCTGCAGGAGGTCTCCAGCACCAGACCCAGCAGATGAGCTTGCCCGCTGCTAGGCTGTTTAAGCCTCTTAGCATCTAAATGCCTGTGACAATTTTTCTCCTTCCCTTACCCCATTAAAAGGCAACATAATTACACAGCAGGCCAGATCAAAGTGTCGAACAAACCCCAAGCACAGCTTCAGAGAGAGAGAAAAACCAGCAAAGAATAAGGAGGTCCTTGGTGACAGAGCAAGCAGTGTTGAGTTACATAGGGCCTGCTTTCAGTTCTGTTCACTGCCTCCCAAAGCCAAACACACAGCCACAAGCCACCAAATGTGACCATGGAGAAATCTTATTGATTGACAGTTGACAGTTGTCATAAATGTCCATAAAAGTGGCTAAAGTACTGATAGGGTGTTCTTTTTATTAGAAAATGCCTTTGTGCTTAATTGATCTTATGAGTGTGCATTGGTAGAATGGTGACCATGATTCACTTTCTTCTTTGTTTTTTAGGTGATTACTTTGAGAAGATGTGGCCAGTACGAGAGAATTCTGAAATTAAAGGTGAGTAATCATTTTTAAAGAAAAGAAATTACCTGAGGAATTATGTGGTGTTTTTGCTTACTGAAAGCAAAGGACTTTGTGATCTTCAGTAAGAATCTTAAGGAAGTGTTCATTATTCAAGCCTATTTATCTTGTCTCTTCACAGTGGAGAGGGACACCCTGGTGGACTTCTGTGTGTTAGGACAGCGTCCTCCTTCTCACCTCGCTGGCCTGGCCCAATTAGGACCTTTGGGCACTGGTAGTTCTCTTGTGAAAAGTGGTTCTGGAGAACCTCAGAACCCTCAATCTCAGCCCCCATCCCAAGGACAGCCACAGACACCCTCATCTCATAGTGGCCAGCTACACCACAGTCCGCCACTACGGACACAGGTAGCTCCTCCCACAGCCCTGCAGCCTCTTCTGGGACCAAGAGGCCTCCTCTCACCTCAGCTCAGTCCACAGATAGTGCAGCAGCAGATAGCTATGGCTCACCTCATCAACCAGCAGCTGGCCGTCAGTCGCCTATTAGCCCACCAGCACCCACAGGCCCTCAACCAACAGTTCCTTAACCACCCACCCATCCCAAGGCCCAGCAAGTCTGGAGGACCTGGAGAGCCAGGATCCAATCCATCAGCGGCTGAGGTCTCATCAGACATCTACCAACAGGTCCGCGATGAGCTCAAGAGAGCCAGTGTCTCACAAGCTGTGTTTGCCAGGGTGGCATTCAACCGTACACAGGTAACAAAAAAATGCACACAAATCTTAAAAAGCTCTACTCACAGGTTATCCCAAGTTATTCACAGTAAGTGTAATGTCCAGGTTGTACTTAATTCATCTAAATCAGAGAGCAGAGATTCAAAACTGTAGTTGAGGTCTCTGGGTAGAAAGTTAGGCCAGAGTTTTCCGATCTGCAGGTCACTGCACTGAGGCCCAGCATGGTGGTTCCAGCCCCTGGGCCATATCAGTCTCCTTTCCCGCCCTCTCAGCAGCCTACACACCTGGTGCATTGAACCTCTGCAGGCCTGAATTACGCCCCATTAGAGCCAACCATAGAGTGGGTGGGAGATGATGTGGTGCAGGTGAAGACCTGGTGGGATTTGCATGTGTATACTTGCAAGACCTGGGCCTTTCTCATTTTGCTTTCATGTGCTTGTGTGTGCATGTTCGTGAACACCAGGGTCTGTTGTCAGAGATTTTGCGGAAAGAGGAAGACCCTCGCACAGCCTCCCAATCTCTTCTGGTCAACCTCAAGGCAATGCAGAATTTCCTCAACCTTCCTGAGGCTGAGCGTGACAGGATTTACCAGGAGGAGCGTGAACGCAGCATGAACCCTCCTGTAGGTCTGCCCCCAAACTCAAACTCCAGTCCTGGGGGTAACCGCCTATCTCAGGTACCCATGATCCCACTGTCACAAAAGGCCTTCAGACCGTACACACTGTTCCTACAGACCTGTCTTTCTGCCTGGCCCAGTATGAGAGTACCTGCATTGCAAATTTGTGTGTCTGATTATCCATTTTTATACATGTGCTTTAGAGATCGTTGTGATTTCTGTCTAGGTCTGTCTTATCTGATTAGTTGTTTTGTTTGGGTTATACATATTTGTGGTTGTTGTGAGCTAAAACAGAGTGTTTTTTATGTATGGTTGATGTAGCTTAACACAGGGTTAAAGAAATGTTTATAAATGAATTCAAGAAGTGGCCTTTTTATACAGCACTGCTTTCTGGTGCTTTTGATACTTATCTGTCTATAAAGAATGTATGTATGTATGTATGTATTGACACATTTTTTGACAGATTAATTCTGATGTAAATGAACAAGAACATGACTTTTTATCCTTTTATGATTCCGTTCAATATTACTTTCAGTGACAAACTTTTAAACCAAAGTTAAGTGTGATGACATTGTATGTACATGAAAAAGTTTCACCTTGTATGGAGTTAAACCATTGCTAATTGCATCATGTTCTACTCTATGCAGAAAGTATGGGAGCGCAGCATGGATGAACAGTTAACCCCTGATGCCTGGGCATCTATTTGGAAGAATAAGAACAAAATTACCAACTCGGTGAGGATTACATCAGTTCTCTCTCACTCACTAAATGATCCTTACAATGTGGTCTGACAATTTATTGAACAGACAGTGAGCTACTATTTTTTGCTTGCGTAGCAAATAGAATAGTAATGATTCTTGATTATAATATTTGTATATTGAGAATTAATCTACTCCAGGTAGAACATGATCTCAACACTGATGTAATCTCAAAAGGCTTTATCATTTTTCTCATAATGTCTTATGACAACATTAAAATATTGTCAGTATTTTATTTTTGTGGTCACATTTATGCATACTTAGATTATTGTATACAGTATGTCATTACATAGAGACAGTTCCTAAAAACGCAAAATTGTCTTTAAAAAGATATGGCTCTTGTATCTAGATATGTTTATGTTAAGTAAATGGCTTGGAACTTTTTTTTCTGGACAAACCTACTGTTATCGAGGCTCATTTGAGCAGGACTCTTTTCAAACTTAGAGCATCAGTGAAACAGTCCAGATCGCAGCAATCTCTCTGATACAAGGACAGAGTGCTGATTCTTTGGTCTCAGGGAATGCAGTTGTGTACTATTATTATTATGTCTGTATACTGTTATCTTACTATCTTTTGTGTTGGGGAATGTGAGATTACGTGCCTATGCCTGCAGAATGACTTCAAACACTTCATGAGAAAAAAAAACACAACTCTAAAATCAATATGCCATGATTCAAACATGAACTACAAAGTAGATGCAAGAGAATGCCTTACTCTCCTACTGAATGTGTCCATCTCTGTGCTTCACTAATACAAACACAAGCTACTTTTAACCTTTTATGTGAGGATTATCAATTGTTCAAAACTTTCTTTGTTTGTTTTAATAATGTTTGCCTTACTCTTGTCTCTGCTGAACCTGATCTTCATGGCATCCTGTAGTCTAAGCCCTCTGGTCCAAATCCTGACCTTTCCCTGAAACTGGAACCACTGGTCAACATCACATCATCCATTTATGATGAGATCCAGCAGGAGATGAAGCGAGCCAAGGTGTCTCAGGCTCTGTTTGCCAAGGTGGCAGCCAACAAAAGCCAAGTAAGCCCTTATGTTTGCTTACCCAAATAACTGCTTTCAGTATGCTAATGATACACTTCAAAGCCTTCAAAGCGTACAGAAACAAAACTTTCTCTTTTTCTACTGCTTGATTTTATGCATTTATGAAAAGGTGATGATTCAAAGTCATTGGGGTGAATGGAGGGATTTGGCTGGTAATTATTTGTTTCATGTTAAGGATGCATTTATGTTTAAATTATTACACACATGCATGATTACCAAAGACACACACTGAGCAATTCCTTTCCACATGAAAGGAATTCCTTTCCACATTTCCACACAATAAAGCTGAAAATAACAAATGATGTTAAGCCGTGCTCAATCCACCGTAAGCAAGAGTCTCCTCCTGTGCAGGCGCTGGTATCTGATCAGAGCATGTCTGCAGCCGGTAAACAACAACACAGGCAGATAGACATGCTTAACATTGCAGATGTCCATCAGAATGGTTTCCATTCACCCGACCATGACCAACCATATTGACATCCCAAGGATCTCATCCTCCATGACTCACAATCACAATCCAATCGCTTCATTGGAGGGATATTCCATTGCACTGCTCAGATAGTCCTGATTACTGGCTCCTATTCACACTGACCTGCATGTGGAGAAATAGAAAGTGATGTTCTGATTCAGGTTAGATTGCTTCAGCAGTATGGACAAGTAGGAATGGTAGGGAAGGTTGAACTGCACTGTTACAAGACTGAAAATAAGTAGTTTATCAGCACCAATATGTGCGTAACGACACACCAATAAATAAGGAAATAAATCAGTATACGCATGCATGGCTATCCTTTTGAAAACTCTGTTACTGATACACAGATTAAAACATTTGAATAGAGGCTGTAATAATGATGTAGTGCATGCCTTCAACTCCAACTAAAAAGCATGGAATTCATCTGTGAGTGTTGATTAAGGAATATTTTGGAAAACCTGCTGGACCATTTGTGGGTCTCTTTCCCATATCAGAGCAAAGAGAGATAATTGATTAAGTCAAATTTGATCCCGCGCCCAGCTGCGCCTAATTCTTGCCATGAAATTGTCTGAGTGACAATAGTGCTGTACCGACCCATTCAGACAAGCACTGTTAGCACACCGTGTGTGAAGTTGCAGGTGTGACCACCCTAATCCTAAAATGTGTGTAGAGTGTGTGTAAAGCAGTGTTGTGCTAGTGTATGTGTGTATGTGTGTGTATGCATGTGACAGATGCGGTTGGGTCCCACAGGTCTGGGGTCGGTTGGGAGGTCACGGCTGAACGCACCCATCTGCTGCAGCTGGCCAAGAGGGCCTGGAGAGAGAGAAAGAGAGAGAGAGAGAGAGAGAGAGAGAGAGAGAGAGAGAGAGA
>JAOTRR010000055.1:28490846-28503579 GCA_028570945.1 Gogo arcuatus
CGCTTCATCACTTGGTGTCTTCAGTCCCTAAACATCTTTTAAATGTTGTGAGAAATGTGTTGCAAGAATCAAAATTTTAATGTGTTTATTTTGAAAAAAAAAATCATGAGGTAAAACATCAAGTAATGTGCTGTATTGTTTTGAGTGCAATACAGGTCAAAGATTATTTACAAATAAATGTTTTCAGTTTTAATGTCAGTTTCAACATACCATCCCAACTTTTTCTGATTTGGGGTTGTAATAGCAAACTCTTCAAATTGTGATTTCATGGGTGAAGACTATGTAAGATTTCCACTGTATCACAGTCAACCTTCCTGTTCTTGTCTTTAAGAGGAGCAGAAGAAGTGGGTTCAAGATAAGAAGCACTCAAAAAACTTTGTAATAGCAACAAAAAAATTGCTATGGTAAAATATGCACCATCAAAGAGATTTTTGTTGATGATCCCCTTCAGTGGCATTAACTTTATCGATTTATTGATATTTGCCAGGGACGCAGAGATAAGACACGGGGTCTATTGTGCCTGTTGCCATGGAGCAGCATGATGATGTGAACACAGAGTAATTAATAGCATAGCATTCATGCATTTATCTACTGTAGTCATTTTATACTGGTCAGGGTTGCAGTGATCGTAACTTTCTAACTTCTGAATTGGTGAACTGTTTTTCAACTTACTACAATCTCTTAATCATCTGCATTTCAGGGCACAATGGAGAGTTGTTTGTTCTGTCAAACCAAATTGCTTGGGACATGCACTTACACAGCATTGCCCTAGCTCAGGTTATGGAGGATCTCCTGCCTATTCAGCATCTTCTCCCGACACTGTAGTATTGCCGTGGGAAGTTAAGTGGGCAACAGATGAGACTGCCAGGCCCATTAGGAAAAGGAAGCCAAGCTCCTCTGTGGCATAAAGAACAGCAGCCAACAGAGGGTTTGGATGTGCAGCACTGTGGAGAGGAGAGACCGAGTGGCCTTGTTGCACTGGAATGCAGAGTAGAGGAACTGGCAGCGGGCATGGACCAAATGCAAGAGCTGTTAGAGGCAATACAAAAGTGAGTCGTTAAAGTGCAGAGCTCGGTGGAGCTTAATACAGCTTTCTTGCATGTAAAGAAAGACCCTGATGTACTTTTAATTCATTAAACTTGAGGCCCACCACGGAGGAGAGTGTTAATAGCCCACCAGTGAAGCATTCTGAAGGCCTGTGTAACAGATGAGCACAGCACAGCAGAGGTTAAAGTGCTGCTAGCTGGCATCAAGGCCTCCATGGCAAAACTATGGATCAAATCCCTGACCCATTGTATGCTATATTTTGAGGCTATTGATGCCTGCGCAGGTCTCTGGCACCCAGGTTTCAGGAGACATGGGATGATTGTCTGTCCTTGGTTGAAGCACAAACTAAGCATATGGGATATCAGGCTACCAGTAGGATTTAGCCAGATTGACAGCGGAAGTGCAGTAATTTTTCAAGGTATCTTCTGATTCCAAAAAAAAATGGAAGTGGAATGGAGTGGACTCTGGCCTGTCCTAGAGCTGAGAGACTTAAATGTCTTCTTAAAGCAGCTGGATTCTGTATGCTTTACATACCAGATGTGATTTGAGCAGTGAACAAACATGAAAAAAAAACTTGAAAGATTTTTCCGCATTTTTTCGCACCTGAAAGATATTTCCACATTCCAATATGTCCAAACAGTTTCTCCACTTGCGCATAAGTGGAGTGACATACTGATCCAGAGTCTTTCCCTTTGAGTTAGCTCTAGCACCCAAAACTCCAGGACAAATGTCTGCGAGTGTGAGTTTCCCTAGAACCCCTGCAATGCCAGGGAGTGGGTATACTGTTCTATCTAAACGATTAGCTTCTATGAGGACAGTCACAGCAGCAAGTGATGAGACAGAGCTCCTGCTTTTACATTTGGAAGCTCTGGAGCTAAAAGTAAATCATGAGAAGAGTCATTTGACTCTTCACAGACTGCAGTTTTGACAAAAGACAGAGCAGCCTCAATTATGAAGGCAGTCACGGAAATGCAAGTGGCCACACATCACCTATATGCTGATTTTCTGGTGGGAATGTTGGCAGCAGAAACCCCAGTAATAAAATGAGGAATGCTTAATCTCAGACCATTTCAGTGCTGGCTGAATGCTCAGTGCTCAGTCCTGAGTCTGACAAAAGTCAGATAAGGTAAGGGTTTTTTGTTTTATCATTTTTGTTGTTGTTGTTGTTGTTATTGTTGTTGTTGTTGTTTCAAATTTGGTTTCACTGGGGCTTAAAGGTGGCAGTAGGGCCACCTTTGGTGAACAGATTTGAGGGAAGACATAAGACAAAGAGCAATCATAAAGTCCCCCATCAAACATACAAAAAAGTGTACCCTGTAAGTGGATTAGAGTTACTGGGACCCATCCCTGAAGCCAGGTCTGGGGGTAGTGTCTGCAAGTGAGTGTCTGATGAGCATCTAAAGGACACCTATGTCAGCTGATCAGGGCAGGCTCAGTGTGAAATGCCAAAATGGCCCACTGGACAGAGACTCCTGGGCAGAACTACAACCCAATAGACAGATTATCTCACAGTTGGTTTTGGAAGTTTGGCAATACACCAGGAGGAGCTGTAATCTGTGGCAAGGGATACAGTAGTCCAGGCTGAGCTTCTCAGTCTGTTGCCACAGTCAAGCCAATCAGGAAAAGCACAAAATTGTTTTGTGTATGTTGTTTGTTTGTTTGTTTGTTTGTTTGTTTGTTTGTTTGCACCTTGTTATTCTTTCTTTTGATATACAGTATCATAGCAGTGACCTACTGTTGCAGTGAATATTATTGCTAATGGATGAAAAACACATATCTCCACTTTTTTTTTTTGCTGTTTTTTTTTCTATATGTGGAATGTGGTAAGTGCATTCATCACCTCCATTGTAGAATGACCAAAACACACCTTACTAGACTTAGTAAGACATCACTAACAGCTTTTATTTCTCTTTTGTTCTCTAAATGAACCTCCACCATATTGTGTAAAAAAAAATCAATAACCTTGCTGAGAGTGTGTTCTCAGCTACCACATCTTAGAGCACACATGTAACAATTTGAATTATTACTATACAGCTACATGCTGTCAACATGAATTTCCATTAAAATGTGTTCTGCTGGCTGCGTCAATTTCAGCCCAACTGTTAACTAAAAGAAGAAGCTGTCAACCACATGGGCAGTAAGACTCATTCTTAGTATAGCAACTTTTTTTGTCTTAGCGGTACACAGGCAGTCTTGTCCTCAGAATTCTTGTAACAAACTACGGTTTAACATGCACACACACACTTGTCTTACTATCCTTGTGAGGACCTTCCATTGACATAATTATTAATGCTGCCATTAATGCTGTGCATGCACCTAAATCTAACTAACCTTAACCTCATTCGCCAAAAAGAAACCTTTTTGCTTTTTCATTTTTTTCTCATGGGGACCAGTCATATGTCCCCACAAGGTCTAAACACACTCTCTTTCTCTCTCTCTCTCTCTCTCTCTCTCCCTCTCTCACACACACACACACACATGTTCTTAGGTTTTCTGTGCAGTGATTTTTTTTCTTACCATATTTTGGGTTTATGCTTTGTTTGTGTGTCTCTGTGCAGAAATATTTAGCTGATCATGTGTGATTGTAATGTCGGGCAGCAACACCCAATTATTACCCTAAGAGGAGCCTTCTATTTAGGCTTATTCTATGGCTGCTATATTTACCCAGGCATGCCTTGATGCCGCCGCACTGAAGGCCTGACTCTAGTATTCGGAGAACCTGAGCCCTGCCACATTCCTCTCTGCCCATAATGGAGGACTCAGTCTGGCCGAGAGATCCACCGACTCCCAAAAACAGAGTTGCAGAGTCGAGCAGTGGTGTGCAATCCTTGTAGCATAAAATGCAGAACTTGATCTGAAAAGCATCTGGTTTATTACAAGGTAAGTGTTGTTTGATCAGTTGAATTGTGTCATCTACAGTAAACATCATCAGCTTAAATGAAAAAAAAGACATTTCAGATGTCCAGTATTGCTCTTCTCACACACAACTCACCCAAGCACACAATTTTAGAGTCTGCTGTTCACAACGAAGATTGTGTTACTTACATGCGAATGGAGCTGAAAGGAAAATTCACTCTGTACAACCAAGCAAATACAGTTGTATATTAGTGATGTTTGCAGGTGCCTTTAAAAATGCAGAGGGTTTTCTCTATAAGATTCATAGTTGAAAGATTGGGCAAAGAACATCATCAGAAACATAAAAAAGGAGAGGAGGAAGGTGAATCAAGTAATTCATCACTGGGCTTAAAAAGCACTCATTCTCAGGTCATGAATAATTTGGCAACACAACACTAATTTTGCATTAGACTAACGATTCACAGCCCAGGAATACTTTCCAGCTCTCATGGGTTGTTTAGCCTGGTGTAATTTTTTTTCCATTTAGTAATGTTTTTCCTTTTTTCCCATGGAACATGGTTCGTGGTGAATATAGGTCATATGGAGGAGCTTGGAGAGGCTGTGCAGGGACTCCACAAGCAGCAGGGCTTCACGCCACGGCGCTATTAATTCAGGCCTCGGCAGCTTTAATATTT
Source organism: Gogo arcuatus (assembly GCA_028570945.1). Classification (NCBI taxonomy): domain Eukaryota; kingdom Metazoa; phylum Chordata; class Actinopteri; order Siluriformes; family Anchariidae; genus Gogo; species Gogo arcuatus. Next base: position 28,495,424 of record JAOTRR010000055.1, read on the forward strand.
GATTTCGCTGATGGACTGCATCTGTGCTGCTCTGCGATGCAAACATTATTATATGTACTAAGTGGCTTAATTGTAATTAGAGCTGAAAATTTAATTAAACCCAACAATAAAGCAGATCGCTGAGAGTTTTTCCATCCACCTCTCCTCCCTAATGCGCTCTGTTAACTCTTTGTCCTCTCTGACTATCACATGACCCATTTTTAGATATTTTAATGTATACTGGATATTTCAATATAATACTGTTTTATGTTTACATTCATACTGTATATTAGAAATGTTTATATTAAAACTTTAAATATGAATACTGAATCAAAAAGTAAATATACTTGTTCTGCTTTAGCTGACAGTTAGGTCTTTTGTCAGTAAAATTCTGCATATTCAATACAGTATTTATGAACATTGTATGTGTGAAAGGAAATTTCAAGTCAGAATTTGATGATGGTTTGATCTAACCTCACAATTTCAGACTGACTTCTAGTATTTGAAGAGAGCTGTCTTATTTACACACACATACATAGACACACAAACAGTGAAACACACTGGTTGCCTCGCCAGCCCGTCTGTTGTGCTATATTATTTATTAAATGTGAGACACGTTAGTGAGGCTGCTTCTGGGCTGGTCTGTAAACAGCATGGTGTTCGGCCGACATGCTTTTGCACTCTGCTTACAGGCCCTGTGAGGCTGATCAGGGCGGAGGTAAGGTGACAGACTGCCAAATACCACCTCCCCAAACTCCTTTCCTTTGCTGACAGCTACAAATAAAGGCCATTCCATTAAATGCGTACCCAAGCACTGGCTGGAAGCATAGAATGAAACTTTCACTCCAGGCAGGTATGGAATCTTTATGCAAATCATTATTTGCTTTAGTCAGTGATGTCTGTGTATATGTGCCATGTCTGTGTGAACATTAACACTAGAGGAAAGCAATAATTAGATTTCTCCATTCCAGGATGACCACATGTTACTTTTCAGATACTTCCAGGTGTGTCACTGCTGTCCTCTTGTATTTCATCCTTCTTTTTTCTACACCTGGATGCACCACGTGACTGCTGCACGAACAACAGGACAACAAGCAAACACCTAAGAAATAAACAATGAATTATTCTGTAGGGAGAAAAAACATGTTCAGACATTTCCTTGTCTAGATGGTCAAAGTGAATCAAGTAATTCAGGCAAAAACAAAATGGGCCATATTCCCATTCAATAGAGACATTTCAGCAAGGTTTCCTTTCACTTTACTTCATCAAGCATTCTGGGAATTCTTCTACATCATGGTAATCAGCAGGCAAATGTCAGTATATCTTCCTGAATGATAGACTTGCCAAGTCATTAAGAAATAAAAGGCAATATGTGGGAGTACAATGGTAACTGTGTAGTCATCCAGCAGCAGCACTACACCACTTCACTGACTAATGCCACACAATTTATCAGTTAAATGTTGTTTAAAATCCTGATTCACTGATTGAACTCCCACGTGCCACATGCTATACAGCATATCTTCACTCTGAGGTTCCAGCTATAGCTCAACAAGCTTTTTTTCTTTTTTGTCCATCCTTTGTGTGAGAATTTTGCTTAACAAAGAACAGAGGAATATGCCTGCACTAATCCACACCACACAGGCCTTATAATGAAGACTGACGTTGTACTTTCAAAGACTTGGTGCACATGACTATGCAAAACTATGCATAGCTCCACCTCTATCCTAGTGCATTTAAAAGGAGGCAGATTGTGTGGTATGGCACAGTACTGTTACCCGAATGAAGCCGGAATTATTTGTACCCTAGTCAAGTGTTGTTTTTTTCATCACATAGCATTATTCATAAATGTAGAAATAATTGTGGATGATGTGGAGTGGTGACACCATTTCCTAAAGCCAGTGTTAACAGTAACACAACAGAAGCATCAATAGAAAAGATCAAGCTTCAGTTTTTGGCATTTAGTTTTATATGATAGAAACAGCAAACATTTGAGCAAAAGTTAAAGTCCAACAGAAAAATAAATGTTTTCAGCAATACCAATTTTTTCTAGTTAGGTAGTGGGTGGTTTTTTTTGTTGTTTTGTTTTGTTTTGCTTTGTTTTTAAATGGTGATGGTCTGACTTGAGTAAGTCACAATGATCACTGTTTCCAGCTCATCCCTTTTTGGTATCCTGGCTAGAAGGGTTAACAAATTCCGCACAGGTACTTAGTTACGCTCTAGGTCATTTGGCAAAGGCAATAACAATAAAATGTGCTATTTTTACGCTACCATTCTGTGCTACACTTGTCCAGCAGAAATGTGCTGATAGTCACATGGTGAACATTTGGGAAGTTCTAGAGTAAGTATTCTTCTGTTTCAGCTTTAATAACACTGCCACTGAAATGAGCCACTGATTTTATTTAATTATTTATTTTTGTCAGTAAAGGCAACAGTATAAGACATTGCATCTGTGAGGATAATGAAGCTACAGGTAGCACCAGGAGTGAAAGTGAATTGAATGTGACCCGGCAGTACTGTGTGTGTGTCTGCAGGAAGCTGTGGGAAGCACTGCAAGTGGCTAGGGCTGGCACAGGGCAATGGAGCATAGGCCTGAACATCTGCTGGCACGCTGGAGCAGCATCAACCACCGCTGACTGCTTTTACCCCACTGAGCTTCCTACAGCCAAACAGGGCCAATGCAATATACAGGGTGTTTGTGTTTGTGCAGAAAAGTGAGAGGAGGGAACAGACAACTACCTTGATTCAACAATGCTGGTTAGGTCGACCTGACTAGTAATGATCTCTGTCCCTCTTACTCTATCATGCCATCTGTCTCATTTTTATCCACTTCATGTACTTAATGTGGTAAAGCATTGAGGTTTGCTGTTTGGATATGCAGCAGGTATTGTTCTCCTTTATCTGCTAGACTCATAAATATCCACAGCATCATCAACAACAAGGCAGGCAGCCATGTTGCATGAACTGAAGAACAGGCAGTGAAAATGTGGGGGGTCTTGCAGTCTGGCACACACATAGTGTATGAGAGGGTGAGGGCATGCAGTTGAGTGTCACCAGGTTGTCATTAGTTCAGCATCTGCTCCCATCACACATTCCATTATTCGAGTGAGTGCTGGATTTCACATTTATTGGATCGTTAACTCAACCAGGCAGGCATTCAGTGTGGATGGCCTCCATGCCAGAATCCCCAGCTCCTCATATTGAAGACCTTTTTGCTCGATGTGGTGATACAATTGCTTAATAGTTCCCACTTCACCATCAACTGCTTTTGATATTACTGTTATCTTGAAATTAGTTCAATTGTGTTTACTTATGGATGTCCTCCACTGCAATAAATTTTATTTCAGTACAACATGTAGACCTGTTCACAGAAAGCCCCAGAGCTTCAGTTTTCTAATGAATTGTAATAGGAATGGTTTGCTACAGTTTTGTCTAAAGAAAGGCTAAAAAGTATCACCATAAATGCTATTTTCCGAAGCACAAAAAGACGTTAATTGGTATTGTTGATGTGTATTTTGATTCTCTCTTCTTTTTTTTCTTCTTTTTTTTACTGCAGTCTATTTTACTCCAGTGGGAGAAAACCTACTGATTGCTACCCATTAATTTAAAGTGGCTGTAATGAACATCTGTGAATGGTATGAAGTTCATGATGTGGTTACTAATTAGCAATCACACCAATGATGATAGGTAGTTAGTAATACAGTGACACTTTTTTTTTTTTTTGAAAATGGGCTTTCAACATTGATGTCTTGAACAGCTGAAAATGCTCAAAGAGCCTGAACTGATGTACAGCACTCCTGACTATGACACACCTACTGTAATTATAATCAATGTTATATAATCTTTACAACAAGGAAGAGTAAACATACTCACACTGACACTACCTAAAATCATGCATGAACTTATGAAGCTTGTGTGCAAAATATCTTGTAACCTCAATATTGGCAGTGTACGAAAGTGAGCTTTTTTATTCAGAATTTACTTAAGTATAACTTAGTGATAATGTGGAAAGATTGTTTTTCTTAGATTTTTTTTTTAAACAAACCTCAAAAATATACAAGGAGTCCTTAACAGCTTTTTATTCAAATTGACAGCATCCAACCCTCAAACATGAACAACAAAAATAATATGTATAAATGGAGGGCAGCATAGCAGTGAAATGGATTAGCCAGTAATGCAGTTTCAAATGCCAATAGGTCATGGTTCTTATTTATACAGTAAATGAATGTTATCTTATATGTTATTACATTGGAGAGAGAAAGAAAGAGAGAACAAGGAAGAGAGATGACAAGTTGAATTTCTGCAGGGATGTTGCACCTGAAAGGAATCTCTGTTCATGGAATGGATCACAACTGAAACACTAGTTGCTCTATTGACAGTAGCCAGATGTTTGCCATGGATCGAACAAGAACTTCCCTTGGCCCTTCATGCTGAAGGAGAGACAGAAGCCAGCTGAGTGGAGCCACAGTGCCACAAGCTCTGTCTAACCTCTATATACATGTTCTGGCTCACCACAAATCATTCTCCTGGTATAACACTATTTTCCTTCAGCAATGTGCATTGTCAACATTCATTGTAAAGACCTGTAGTAGTAGTAGTAGTTGTAGTAGTAGTAGTAGTAGTAGCAGTAGCAGTAGCAGTAGTTGTAGTAGTAGGGACAGCACTGAACCTTAGGAAGCACCACTGTATCATTAAGATGAAATATTTATTCTTATGAATGATTCAGTCTCCTGTACTCATATGTACTGTATGTAACCCTGTGAGCACTTGAATTGTCCTGTCCTCAAAATGCAAGTAAAGGCTTATTATTATACTGTCACTGGGCGTTACAGTGTATGTACAATATCCCGATACACCAGAGTTAATGATCAGATCTAATGTTGAACTTGCTGTCCCTCCCAGTTTCAGTTATGACTAAATGAGGACACGACATAGCAATATGGCAATTTTATTAGCCATTGAGGGGGAAAAAAACTTGTTAAAATGGTCCTCCTGACCCCATGTGTGTACAGCCTCTCTGTTTATGAGCTTTTCAAGGTTTCCCTTAGTTTGTAACAAGTGCTAAGTCACTGTGTTTTGTTTTTATTACCATATGAGGAGCATACTACTGAAGGCCACTTCACTTAATAGATGCCCTGCTTTATGGGACCTTACTTGGCATTACTCATTGTGTCACTAACTGGCATTTTGATCCCTGCCACTTCAAAGATAAAGCCTTTTCAAAGATACATCGTAATGTGGTTATACACACATCTCTCTCAGCCACTGTCCCATGACAGATCAATGGAGAGATAATTATTACCAACCTACAGAATCCAGCAGCACTCCAGTACATTTGTGTGTATTTCTTTGTGAGCAAACTGAGATAAGCAGATCCAGCATTAGCTTTTAGTGCATGTTGACAACAGTAAATGTAACAGGAGACCATGATTATATCAAGGATTAGAATTAATTTAGAAAAACAGTGCTGTTGTAGTCCATCTGCCTCAATGGTTCTATGTGTTGAACGTTCTGAGATGCTTTTCTACTCACCGCAGTTGTAAAGAGTGGTTATTTGAATCACTGTCAGTTCAAACCAGTCTGGCCATTCTCCTCTGACCACCCACAAAAGTGCTGCTCACTGGATGTTTTTAATGTTTCACACAATTTAGTGTAAACTCTGTAGATTGTTGTGTGTGAAACTCCCAGGAGATAATCAGTTTCTGAAATATTCAAACCAGTCGAACTGGCACCAACAGCCATACCATAGTCAAAGTCAGTGAGATCACATTTTTCCTTATTCTGATGTTTAATGTGAGCATTAACTAAAATTCTTGACCTTTACCTGCATGATTTTATATGTTGTGCTGCTGCCACATGATTGACTGATTGGATAATTGCATAAGTGTGCATGTGTATATAAACTGTATAGATATATAGATATATCTGAGGAAGAAACCAGGGAGTAACTGCAGTGTACTTCAGTAAACTGATTGATTGATTGATTGATTGATTGATTGTTTGATTGATTGATTGATTCATAAACATAGAGCACAATGTTTCCAGAGAAACAGGACATTCTGGACATTGTCAAATTAATCTATAATAAAAAATGTATCGTTCTACCTATGTGGCTATTTCAGTCCCGCTACGTAGAAATGGTTAACGATGCATCATAGTCGTTAAGTGCATTATTAAGACATACCATGTTAGCTGTTATTACACTGTGCACATGTAATTAGATCAACAGTGACCAGGCCTCCTTCATGAGCTTTCATTAGCCGTTCATTTTAGAATGGAAGTCAATAGAGGAGGCAGGCAATGAGAATCGATGAGGTCATTGGCTGTGATAACATGGCGTGTCTGTTTGCCTGTTGTACTGTCTGCCTGTCGTTTAATTCCCTATTAAAGTCATAATGTGTGGGAAAGCATCATGTGGACTGTCCTACCACTCTATTGATGACAGTCATATGTCTTCCCACTATAAAACAAAAGCGAGTCATTAAGCCAAAGAGAGAGCCAAGTCATTTAACACTACTTAACGGCTGCTTTTTATTTTTACTGCAATCGTAAAAATAAACGTGCACTTTACAGCATTATTGTTTTTAAACAGCCACTAAAAAGTAATGATAAAGGTGAGCAGAATATCTTATGGAGGTCATTTTCGAGCCAAGATGGCATTTATAAAAAGCTCATTCTCACGCTAGGGCTGTCAAAAAGCTGTTGATAAGTTATGCATTTAAAGAGGTCATTAAGTGATCAAGGACATGCTATTCATGACCCACATGAGAGATAGTAATTAGAGTTGCATTTAACCCATCTGCATCATACAAATATCTTAGTAAACATTAACAATGAACATCTGACTATCCCTTGTGCCCTATAGCCTTCATCTTAATGGTTTGAGAGTAAAGGAATTGATAAGACAAACACCAGTGCAATGGGATATGGATACCTGGCTAAGTACTGAGCAAATGTATAGAGAGGAGCTTCGCTCTCTTATTATCAGTAATAATTACACTCCTAATTCAAACATCTCTGCTTGTGGTTTATGGGCTTAGGTTTGCCTAAAATCCTTCCACCTACACAGAAAACAAATCCGCACAATAGTCTCATAAAAACAACTAATGGTGTGAAATATTGATAATGTCTCAGGAGGTTCATTGGTCTAATTTCTAGAACATTGAATTATTTATTTATCAGCACTTACTATTCATAGATTCTGACTATTCATAGATACTGAAAATGAGAAGCAGGCAGTATTTATTAGAGTGCTGTCTGATGTTGCCACTTGAGTGTCCGTACTGTCAGTGATTGACCGGTCTGTTCAAAAGGAATCAGAAAGCAGGATGTTAACGGCATTAATCTGTTAAAGACATTTAAGATGGTGAGTATGAGATGACATTCATCATAAATAAGTGCTTGTTAAAATCCACATCAATTAGAAATCAGCATCAGTGATTAAAATTTTATTTCAAAAGGAATTAATTAATTGATCTGAAATAATTCATAAACATTGGGAATGAGTTTTGTAAATGTCCATTTTAAACAGAATGATTGGACCAGTGAAAGTACATACATAGGTGAAATTAGTGAAGAATTTATAAAAGGTCATCTGATGACAGGTCTAGCCATCAACTTTAGATAAAAATCCATATAACTATTCATCAAACACTAAAAAAACACATACATGCCCACAAACCTCATATAAGATGAGGTTCACAAAGGCCAGAATCATTAATGGCTTGTCAGAGATGGTTATCTACATCGCCTTCTACTCCTCATCATCCTCCTGCACCTGCTTATCTTAAACGATCAGATCTGGTATTTAAAACAATGTCATAAAGATCCCTCAAAGCACCCTTTCTGTGCCAAAGATGCAACACACACACACACACGCACACACATTGACACACACACTTCCTCTTCACAACTCACATAGTGGCATTCATCACTACACTTTCCATAAAATGCACTTTAACCAGACTGATCATTGAGGGAGGAGCCAAGCACTGTATCTATGGACACCTAGCAGATCACCTGATGTCCTTCCACTTCCCATAATGCTCATAAAAACTGGTGCTGCAGATAGCCCTGCCCCTGCAAATCTCAGGGATGGGCACACAAATGCACCATTTTACAGCTTACGCACGCACGCACACACACACACACACACACACACACACACACACACACACACA
>JAOTRR010000055.1:28603549-28618345 GCA_028570945.1 Gogo arcuatus
GACATACCGTTCACCAGGCTGTCTCCTCCTTTGAGAACGCTCACAGGGCCAGCCTTGAGGTTAAAAGGAGTAGCAGGAAAAACAGTGATACCGCAGTACCCAGCCCAGGACAGACATTTCCCTGCAGCCACTGCGGCCGGACCTGCCTATCTCGAATTGGCCTCTTTAGCCATCAGCGAGCCTGCAGCAGACACGGACAGTACCCTTCATAGATCTTCGTTCGCGAAGCCAAGCCATGATGATGATGATGATGATGATGATAGTGTATGTAAGTACATTATGCAGAGATGATCATTGTATATATGTAGCATAAATTGGTTATTTTCACTTTTCATTCAATACAGGGCTATGTATAATAGTCTATTAAACCTTACCTGTAAACTATGGAGTATGTACATAGTGTAGGAAATATCCCATTAATGCATGTGTTTCGGACAATTTTAAGATATACAGTTTACGGGTTGGACCATCATTACGCATGCGCACTCCCCAGACAGCTCTCGCCCCGCCTCCCTTCACCGCCCCCTCATTCACTTCCATCTCCGCCTCTTCTCTCCAGCCACGCGTTTGGGTTTTTTGTTTTAACTGCCAAAGCGTTTTGGTATGGAAGCAATTTCTTCACCTCGCTTTAGAGTTCAAGTTACAAAATTATTGAACACAGAATAGCCGACGCGCAGCTGGATACAACTTCTCAACAGTAACTTTTCTAACTTTTGTCTGTTTAACTTTTTTTTTTGGAGTTCAAATCGATTTTTCCAGTCTTTTTTTTTTTAACCTTGGGTCTTGCGACTGAACTTTTTCCGTCAGGCGCGCGCAGCACTTTGTGTGGTCCGGTGTTTACGGAACCGAGAATGGAGAATTAGGCTCGTGCTCGAAAGCGCGCTCCTCGCGCGTGCTCGGGAGTCGGTTCGGCTTCCCAGGTTCGGGTTCTAGAGTGCGCGTTCACACCGGAGATCCCGCCACGATGGGATGTGGACTACGGAAACTGGAGGAGCCTGAGGACAGTAGCCCGGGCAAAATTTACTCCACCCTGAGGAGACCGCAAGTGGAAACCAAAACCGACACCGTGTACGAGTACGTGCTGCTGGACTTCAGCTTAGAAGGTACGTCTGGGTTTTCTGTGCATGAGTAACACCAGGATTCATCTGGAGAAGTTTGGCTCGTGATTTATGGCTATATGACTAAAGTCTGTTTATTTCTAACGCTATCTTTTTCACATATGTAACTCTACTAACCTGAAACGCCCACTGAAATGCCTAAACCTGGTACTACAGTGGGTAAATGTGGCATTTTGGCACAGCTCAGTTGAAGGTGATAGATCTTCCCAATCCCATTTCTCATAGCAACAGCAGGGTCAAATCTAGAAATAGGTCAGGAGGGCTTTTCTCATTCTCCTGGTATTAAGGCAAAAGTGGTGCTTTTCACATTAAATATTTACACAGAAAATTCCTGTAGTGTACCATGTACACAGTTCTTAGGCCTGCTCTTGTTGTTCCAGTGAACCCATACAGAGTAGCGGTATCGTATAAACAAATCTGGGAACTACATCTGTTCGAAATGTTCATATCAAACAGCACATTGCAGATTATTTTTTTAAAAATAAATATCAACCTATATTCATTGTCCACTTTAATAGGACCACCTGTACATCTTATTTCTGCAGTTATCCGATCAGCCGATCATGTGGCAGCAGCACAATGCATAATATCATGCAGATACAGGTCAAGAGTTTCAGTTAATGTTCACATCAAACATCAGAAGTGTGATCTCTGTGACTTGAGCCATTGGTACCAGATGGACTGGTTTGAGTATTTCAGAAACTGCTGATCTCATGCACAACAGTCTCTAGAGTTTACACAGAAAGGGCAAAAAGCACCCTGTGTGCATTGGGTCTGCAGGCTGAAGCACCTTGTTGATGAGAGATCAGAGGAGAATGAACAGACTGGTCTGAGCTGACAGGAAGTCTATAGTATCTCATATAATCGCTGCAACCATGGTGAACAGAAAAGCATGTCCGAACACACAACACATCAGACTTTGAGGTGGATGGGCTACAACAGCAGAAGATCATATCAGGTCCCTTTCCTGTCAACCAAGAACAAGAATCTGGGGATATTATGGGCACGGACTCGGTGAACCTGGACGGTTGAAGACTGGAAAAAGACTAGGTGTGTTTTGTTTTGTTTTGTTTTAATATTCAACTGTCTAGTTTGGGTGAGTCTGTGCCCATGATAGCTGCAGATTCCTTTTCTTGGTTGACTGGAGTGGAACCCAATGTGGTCTTTCTGCTGTTGTAGCCCATCCACCTCAAGGTTAAATGTTTTATGCATGCTGAGATGCTTTTCTGTTGACCACAGTTATAAAGAGTTATGATCTGGGTTACTATAGACTTCCTGACAGCTCAAACCAGTCTGGTCATTCTCCTCTGATCTCTCATCAACAAGGCGTTTCCACCCACAGAACTGTCACTCACCAATGTTTTTTGTTTTTCACACCATTCTGTGTAAACTCTAGAGACTGTTGTGTATGAAAACCCCAGGAGATCAGCAGTTTCTGAAATACTCAAACCAGCCCTTCTGGCACCAACAACCATGCCACAGTTATAAAGTCAGTGTTATCGCATTTTTCCCTATTCTGATGTTTGATGTGAACATTAACTGAAACTATTGACCTGTATCTGCATGATTTTATCCATTGTGCTGCTGACACATGATTGGCTGATTGGATAACTGTATAAATGTACAGGTGTTCCTAATAAAGTGGGCGGGGAGTTTATATTTAAAAGCGGTGAACTTTTAGCCATCATACCACCATTATGATCTGACGTCTGGTTGTAACCAAATGTTTAGTTTTTCCATTAAAGCTGTTGTAAGCAGTGTTAGCAGCTGTTGCTTGACTTCCATTCAAACATCACTCTACTTTCAACTTCTACCACCAAAGTGGAACATGCAGACTGCTGCACAGTGCAATGGAAAGGAAAGATGGTAGAGGAGACCAGCAGAGCATTTGTTCAAGCAGTTGCATACCAGATTTCAGGTTGAGAAATTTAAAAACCTGTTGCAATTAAATTTGTGGAATTATCTAGGTGTGCAACTGCTTCAGTGGATTAAAGGTTATGGACATAACTACTTAATGTAACTAAAATAAGTAAAGATGAATAGTAAAGGAAACATCTAATGTTACTAGGTAACATTTAAAAAAAATATGAAAGCATAAAGTACAGGATCTACCAAAAACAATAATGACTGTGAAGTCAAAGTTTTGAAGCCCTTTGAAAGTAGTCAAAGCTGTTACTGCAAAGCAGTTTGCTTCTTCTCCATTTATAGCCTGTATTTGTCTGGGGTGTCTGTACAGTTACCTGATTGGTTACTACAGCTGGACTGTGATTAACTATTATAGAGACAAGAACAATCATGTTTTATATCTCATAGCATTGATTTGATTTTTTTTTTCCCTCAAAGCATCGATTTTATTGATATCTACTAGAATGCTAAAAAAAATCACTCGCAGCTTTAAGGGGTATTTTATGGAAAGGAATTACTTCAGGGTGAACCTTGTGTTCACACGTGGACAATATTTGAATATCCTAGTGTTTGGAAGTGTCTTGGATGGATGGATGGATTGATTGATTGATTGATTGAACCCATTAATTCAGACACCACTCCTCATTCCAGAGCCACAGCTGCTACAGCACTTTATGTTCTGCACAATTTGTAAAGTATGTCTCTTCTGTAAGCCAACTTCAGAGAGAGAATAAAGAAAAGGTTCTACAAGAATGAACGTGCATTCTGCTATTGCATACTGTTCAGCTGTAAGTATATAGGGATCTTTGGTCCCAGCTACTTGTGAAGATTTAAATGGTCAGGAACGGTTGAGGAGGAATGTAATTGATAATTTGGTGCAAATTAGTGCTTCTCTTTCCCTTAAAAGTAAATGAGAAGCAGTGGAATGCAGGAGGAGTTCTCAGATCTACCTAACAACTTCAAATAACCTGTGAAATCAGGCTGCTCTGTGAATGATTTAGTTTGGATAAATAACAGCAAGAGCTTTCTCTGGCATCGAGCATGTATTTATGTGTGTGTTTAATGCTGGCTGATGTCTTATTACCACAAAGCTATTAGCCACAATGTCAAGAATCTTCATCTTTTGGGTCCCCTTCATTGCTACCTTGATCTCCAGAGCCATGTGTTCAGAAGCATAGCTTTCTCAAAGTGAGCGAGAGGATTAGCACTGCAGTTAAAACACTTTGAGAATGTTTAGCAGACGTTGCAGCAATTTCTACACCATTAGCCTGTTTCCTGACTCTAGACAAGTTTCATTTCCAAGTTTAATCATTCATACAAAAGTGTCTAGAGATATTTAAACTTCATAAATCTCATGCTACAATGCCAAAGTTAAAAATTGCTCACTGCTTGTAGAGGTCTGTAGATTATACGCTTCATATGGTATTTTTAGCCCACAGTGGTTGAGTATATGGTGCTGAACCAGCATGGGCCCAAACAAGTCAAACTTTATTGTGCAGCTGTAAATCATTCTCAAATGTTTTTTTCCCCCTCAGTGCTCAATAGACAGTGCATAATTGTAGCAGTGTTTTCATTAATGCCATTTACATTTATTCATTCACACTCTCAACTTTTCCGATTGGTAGTCTAGAGCCTTGACCACTGAGACACCAGTGTCCCCCAATCAGTTTGCTAGTATGTAGCAAATTACAGAAAAGAGTGAAGAATATTATTTTAAAATCTAATTGATTCATGTGTTAAGTCACTGTCTCTAGTAATTTCAGTCATCAGCAGAGTTTTACAGAGGCCCTTACTTATGAAAGGCCAGATGTTGTGGTGAAATAGAGCTAACACAGATTAAAACTGACTGGCTTTAATCGCCTACTCAGTTTTGCTGAACAGCTGCAGCATTGGGGATTCAATTAACTCAATATGGATCAGAACTGAACGCATGTTTGGTTCCTAACTTGATGTGGTGTAATGGCTTCTGTATTCACAAGTAGCTCTTTTCAGAATGGCGACCTTTTCTATTTTTACCCCAGGTTCTCCAAATTTGGTCATTTGCCAATTCATACCCATTAGCAAGTTCCCACCTATCACACAAGAAGTACCACCTTGGGGACTAGCACATGCTTCCTCCAAGACACGTGTATCCAGCCGTCGCATCTTTTCTAACTGCTGGTCATGCTATGTCACAGGAAGTTGAATACACTCAGGGAAAAGTGCTATCCACCCTCTTCTACATACAGGAGCTCACAGATGCCCATGATTTGGCTAGTGTCGCTCTGATTGACAGGAGAGAGAGTAATACCACACCCTCCCACCCTTTCTTGGACTCCAGGCCAGGGATTCAAACAATAGGGTCAATGCTTTTCGGTTGTGGAGCCTCGATTGGTGACTTTTGTGGTAGTCAAGCAGCCTACAGCTGATGAAAGTGATTAGGGTCCATTCATTCTAATGATGAAAGCTAACAATTGAGAATGGACGTCAGTTAGGCTAGTAACTGAAAGAGAGAGAACAAATCCTTGGTGACTACAAGCATGATTGCTTTACCCAAGTCAAAGACTGTGAGAAGGGTGCAAAGATAAACTGCCATTCAGTATGAGCACATACATGTTGGAAAGATATTAAATGTCAGGAGGAGTTGATTACTTTAACGAAGAGGTCAAACTAATGATGTCTCTATGCTGACCGTTTGGGTTCTCCCTGTAATCAGCTGTAATCTTTAACTTATCATTGTTTTCTCTCTTGTAGTGCGTTTCTTTTTCTCATACAAAATTTCATGAGTAAAGGATCTAGAGGCAGTTTCTTTCAGACATGATATGGCTAGTGGTGGGATGTTCCTCACCAAGTATCTCAGAAGCAGAAATGCTGATCCAGAATCAGTATTTGTGACTATAACAAGGAATCAGGTCTGGATATTAAGACATGGGCCATGTTTGTCTTGCGTCTCTTAACAAATCCAGAATAAAATTCTATATGGCAGATGAACCAAGTGTAATCATTCTAAAGAAACTAAAAAGTTTTCTTTGAATGCACTTGAGAACCTGGGTTTAGTATAGCTAGACTGAGTTATTTGAGTGGGTGACAAACGGGTAACAAATTAAAGGAAAAATAAGCAAAAAGTGTCTTAGAAAGGTGTTTGCCCTTCCCTAAAGAGGTCAAGTGGACTCAAATCATGCCAGCAAAATGCACACACAGCATAGCAAAGGCACTAATTCTTTCATTTGTCAGCTTGAGACTCAAAACCGTGATCAGTGAGTTAATGATTGACTAATGCAAATGGTACAGAAGCCTTCTGTTTTCTGTTGGTGATTTTGAGTTTTCAAATTAATGCTATTGTGCCCATACTTTGGTTCATTTTTTGCTCTGGTTCTAAACTTGTCTTGTTTTATTCAAATATATATTTCCATAATCATGAATGTGAACTGCATCCACATGACACTGTTTAATGACAGTTTTCATCCGTTATATCTCTGAGTTAGGAGAAACAGACAGAATTTTTCCTCACTGCAGCTTCTGTTTCATCATTACAACATGTCTGTGTCAGCCTCCCAAATGCTCCATTAATACACAGTCTTTTCCCTCAAACTCTTTCTGCACCATAAAACCGCCCATAAATTCTTTCTCCCTTCTCTCTACCCCCCTCTGCTTTTCTCCTCTCCCCACAAACTGCCACCCTGCAGCCCCACAATCTCACTACCTCATCTTCTGTCTTCACTCGCTCTTTCTTCATGATTCTTTCATTCTTTTACTTGTACTTTCTTTGCAGTTCTCCCATTTTTCCTTCACATCTTATCCTCACTGCCATCTCCTCCTCCTTCTCTCTCTCTCTCTCTCTCTCTCTCTCTCTCTCTGTGTTGCGTGATGAGCAGAGAACAGAGGGCTCAGTGTGTGAATTTAAATGGAGGTTGGGAGGGAACATGAGGGAGTCCCCTGGGAATAAAACCATAGCCCTCTCTGAGATCAGTGTTGTTCTTGTTGCCCAGTGAATACAAACATGCTCTCTCCTTCCCCTATGGGTCATCAGCTCCATGTCTCTGCTGGCTCAGGTGTGATCTTGAGCATATGGCATGCAGTGACAAGGACACATTTCTGGCCAGCATGAGAACCCCTGCTTGGTGTTAAGCTTGGTGTTACCATAGCTAAGTAAGGTCTGGGCTAGAATCAGACAAGAGTCTTGAACCAACTTGATGATCCTTTAATGAGTGTAAGCATTAAAGGGACACAGAAGTGTGTTTTGGGAGTGGAGGTGAAATTTGAATAGGAGAATTATTTTGAATTACTTCATTCTTGTGCCTGTCTGTCTTTAAACGTACATGAAAAACTGAATGAATTTGTTTTTGTGTTGTATGTATGTGGGAATGTGTACGTGTGTGCATGCTGTGAACAGCAGCTGTTTTGTGGACACAGGAAGTGTGTTTGGGGTTAGTGTAGCAAGAAGGGCTGCTCTGCCAGAGGCTTTAGACAGATGCAGAAAGACCCCCATATTTCATTTTTATTTAAACTCCAAACCAAAACAACATGCTGGCACTGCCTCATATTTGTTTGCTGTATGTGTGACTTTTAACTCGTACTTGCTACTGTCTCACTACTCTAATGTTCTCTAGGTGTGAATGTGTGTGAGAGATGCTCTTCAGTGGGCTAGCCTCCCATCTAGGGTGTATTCTCCCTATAGAAGGTATGCATTAACGTCACTTTCCCACGGGAACACACCCTCCTCAGTTGGACTGAGCAGCAAATCATACTGCAATATGGCTGGCGTTAGTAGGGAAAACAGCGAAACCAGGAATAAAACAAATGATTATTTGTTTAAATTAAAGGCAGTTGGAAGCGACAGCAATCCTTACACTCTTCCAAAGAACTAGTGGTGCATGGTACATTTACATATGGTCAGCAATTGGATTTTCTGACATTTTGTATGTACCTGATTTGGATGCCAGGGAAATACACAAAGCAAAGCCTGAAGGAACACAAAAGCCTCGATGCTTGGTCAGACTTTAAGCTGGGATTTGTCGGCGAAATTAAAGTGCCGAGGATACCGATGGATATTCTAGTTGTATGTGGACAGGTTTGTACAAATGTTTTTATTTCCTTCATGGGATCCACCCCCCAAAGCAGGATTACAAAGCTAGCGTAGGAATGTGCGTCAGCCACACATAAGCATGCTAGTAATAAACAAAATTTGAACATACTTTGTATGTTGTATGTCCTTGTTTTCACCACAAGGAAGGGATAACAAGTGATCTTGTTCTGTGGGAACCATCAGATGGATACACCAACATGGGAAGAAGAAAAAGAAGCTACATTGATAATTTGCTGGAAGATACTGTAATGGATAGTACAGGAGAACTCAATGTTAATGATGGAAAGAGAGCAATGGAGGGCACGTGTAAAGACAGTTGGGCGACCTGGTGGTCGGCATAGATGGAGAGCTAGATGGAAAAATACCTTGTAGAAACTTTTAAAATTATCTGGCTAACTGTGTAAACTTTCTTTGTGGAGTACCCATTGTAGGGAAAGCTGGGTTTATCTTGGCTGGGTAACACTAACCATTTCCCCCCTTTGTTTATAGAATGCAAGGCTCATCATGGATGTTTTTTAATAAATGTTGACAAAAACTTTAGTTATACAGAATATGAATAAAAGATGCTAAATATTTAACTGATGAGCAGTCAATACAATATATAACTTGAGGTATGATTTTACACAAAATGGCAACCGCAAATCCATGTTTTGGTGCCTGGATTCCAGTTGTTTTTGTGAATTGTGGCAATCCATTTGATTCTGCTTTCTGTAGCTTTCAGCAGTCTATAAAAAGAGCTCCAATTTTCTGTTGAATTTATTTGTACAGTCAATCACACAGCAGCTCTTACCCATTATAGATGTATTTTTGCGGTATTCGAGCTGAACACTAACGCTGCCAGTAGTTTTTTGCCACTCAGTGGGCGTAACCACAGTGACTTCCACATATGGTGACATCATGTGCATACTCTCTATTCTCACTATAGCCTCCAGATCCACCTCAACCCTGACCAGAATAATCCAGTTACTGAAGATGAATGAATGAATGAATGAATATTCCTCAATCAGTGGATCATCTGTGCTGAGAAGGATCCATGTGATTCTGCTTTCATTAATTTGGCATTATTTGAATGTAATGAGGAACAGTTCCAAAACGAACAGTCCTCAATGTCATGAATGTGCAGACATGTAGCCAGCTAGATTGGGTTTTTCATATTTAATTCCATTTGTGTTATTTGGTGTTTCTAAGGCAGTCGACCCACTGTGCAGTACCTGCCCTCTCTGTGTGAGCTGCCTCAAGCCCTGCAGCCGTACTACACTCAGGGCTATGTGCTGGCCACCTTGCATCCCATCATCCTCTCTGTTGGCCGCACACGCTCCCTTCCCTGCAGCCTGCTCTACCGCGCCATCCTGACCAGACAACGACCCAGGTTATTCAGTTTTATTTGTATTGAGCTTTTAGCACTTGACAGCAGCTTTACAGATGAATTAGAGGCTTTTTAAGGAGACTGTAGACCATACAAAGGTGCAAACATGGTATACACAGGAACCAACAAGAGAAAGAGAAGCATCTACGTCAGCATACCTACTTACTAAAGCGTGACGTACTTAGCATTGTAGTAGAGGAAAAAGTAAGAAACAACAGCTTGTGCCTAGAGAGTTGTTTGGACGTGTAGGAAAACACTTAGGCATTTCATGCAAACCCACTGAGCCATTTATGAGCCTCCTGTGCTGACATGCAGACCATGATGAATCAAGCATGACCTTCAGCAAAGTTCATCAGTAGAGGTCATGCATTTCACAAGCTCTGCAAAAGGACGTTGTGTAAAATGAAACTGCCTTCTGTGTGTGAAGTCTGTATATAATCACTATATGGTCGTCTTTTCCTATCCTTGCTTAGAACACCAACAATTTATTATTATACCCAGTGCATAATGGAATTTTCCTAAACACTAACGTGAAAGTGTGTGTGTGTGTGTGTGTGTGTGTGGGCATGTGTTTGTTGCAGTAAGCATGCAGTGGCCATGGTTCACAGTGTGCCAGTGCTGAGGGTTGAGGAGTGGCCACTGCCTGGAGATTCCCTGACCAGCTGCACTGTGAGAGCTCTTATAGAGCGGGTCAGTGTTTACTCAGTGTGCATATAAATGCATTTTGGGTGCTGCATTTAATGTCTTTCAGATTTTTTTATTTTTTACCCCAATTCATAAATCTAACTGATTAAAAGAAATTCACAAGGCTATTCCTGTTTTTACTGAAACAAAACTGTTTACACACATCACATGCACAAGTAGCTACTGACACTGAGGACTGTACATTGTTCAGGTTAACTGTAATGCTCGGGGAGGCGTGCGCTTCGTGGGCTCTGTGCTCCAACAGGCAGGAGGAGGGAGGTGTAACGGCAGAGTGGCGAGTCCTCGACGGAGCTGTCGCTCCCCACCACACACTCCACCAGGAGACATGGAAGACACTGGATATAGTCCAGGTTACACATCTCAAAACTCCCATCTCCATACAGTCAGTTCAGTGTTGAGTGTTGGTATTGGGGCAGATGCAGGGGTCCAAAGTTTTAGCCCAGTATGTGTAACTTTATGCAGTGAACATGTGTGAGGTTGACTGGCATGAAGCAGTTCTTGCATACGACACAAATAGTCTTGAATCCTGCCACCGTTGTGTCCCTGATGTTTTGCTTAATTTGGCAACAGAGACTTGTGATGATGAGGTCCTTATCAAATCAGTATCATAATTAAAAAAGTGTGATAATGCACACACAGAGTATTACAGGCCATCTCCTTTTGAATATATCAAGCCACATTTCTCACACCTCTTCACTTTTAATCACCGCTCAACCAGCTGTAATGTATTTTTAGCTTGACCCAACCACTATACTGACACGTCACATCAGCTTAGTGTTATAGATTGGTGTTAACCATAGGGCTTCAGGTGCAGCTCTCCTGCTTTGAAAATGAAGAGGCTCTTGATTTGCTGACCTGATATTTGCCAGTCTCTTTACTTCTCAATAAAGAGCTTATTATGAAGGCTAAGGGACACGTCACTTTCTCTATTGGCAGGGTAATCTATTGATGAACGTATTATCATTCCAAAATAGAAAACAAGCTTCTAGGCTTACAATGCCTCTGTGTTGACATCTGCAGATTTGACGTTGCTGGTGCTGTTTCACTCCTGGGCTCCAGGCTGTGCTACGCAGGAACTGCTAACCTGCTGCTACCACCAAGGGGCTCTCTCTATGCGTGTGTCCAGGAAGGGCCAAGTCGTCAGCGGTCTGGAGGCTGATTGGCTCGAGCTGACAGCAGCTTACTACCGCAAAGGCTGGTCATTAGTGGACTCTTTTGTGTACTGGGATACACCTAAAGGTAACTTATTCTATCCAAGTCATGAGATTCAGGCCAAAAAGGTTGTCTACCAATAAAACTAGGATAAATGGGGAAAAGTACTAAATTGTAGGGTTGTAAAAAAAAGATATTGGCAAATTCTTCCCTGCTCTGTTCCTAAAAAAAGATAAAGATTAAAGCAGGTCTAACTAAAACCACTAAATATCTGACTGATCCAAATCTCTTCTCATGTGCTCCTGGTACTAGCCCCCCCCCCCCCTTTTTTTTTTCCCCTCCCAATTTTTTTTTCCATACTCTTTCTGGTTTGTTTCCTTTCCTTGTCTTGTCCCTCTTCTCCCCCAGTGACTATATTTAGTGCTCACATCTCAACCTCATGACCTCACTTCCTCTTTTGCACTAGACTAATAACAGTTAAATCAGATGTGTGTGTGTGTGTAGACATCTGGGGTCTGAGAATGTAGAACATGAATGAGCGCACACACACAACAGCTCTCCCCCCTCCCTCTCTGACAGCAGGGCAGTGTTCCCTCATTTGTCTTCTAAGTAGTTCAGTGTTGTCTTAGTAGGTCAGTGACACATTTTCAGCGCTGATATAATGAGACCAGTTTAATGTTGAATCATTTCATGGTGCATAACCACAATGAATACAATTCATACAATACATCCAGCTAAATAAATACATAATGTTTCTGTGCATTAAGATGTTTGTACATAATGGTACAGAAATAGTCAGTCGTATGGAAATGTATATTCACCAATTCTTCATGTGAGTATGGCTGAATGATACAGTTTCAAATATCAGCTGATGTAAATGATGAGGGGATTTCTTCTATTTATAGGTGACCCAGTGCCCAGATCTTTAGAGGGGCTGTTTGTGTATGAGGAGAGAAGTCCTGCACCTCCTGCCAATGACACCATTGTTGTTGAGCAGTGGACTGTTATTGAGGTCAGCAAAAGCATTGCATAAATGTTATACTTGATTCGTATACACTGTAGCTATAAAGCTAGATAAAGCTCAATAAAGCTAGATAAAGCTCAATAAAGCTAGACCCTAACAAGAAAGCAGCGTGACCTCCTACACTCATGTCCGTCCAACATATAAATATTTCTCAGATTTTTAAAGATGTGTAATAGTTATTTGGCTGGCGAAGCATGTGATTCTGTGCCTGTTCCAGGGCTCTGATGTGAAGACGGATTACGGGCCACTCCTTCACACACTGGCTGAGTTTGGCTGGTTACTGACGTGTGTACTGCCCACACCTATCATTCGCCATGACAGGTAGAACGCGCATACGCTGTTCAGACTCATCTCTCCTCCTTTTCTTTGTGTATGACTGCAGGGTTTTTTTTGTTTTTGTTTTTTTGCAGCGAGGGAAATCTTGCCACTAAACAAGTGGTGTTCCTGCAGAGGCCTGTTAAATCCTCCTCAGTCCGACAGAACAGCCAGGTACTGCAAAGACTTTCTGCTTTAAACAAGTTTATAACAAATTGAAATAAGACCCACTTAAACATGGGTACTGTAGCAATGTCCTGCCTCTTCATGTGTCTCAGGGTAGCTGTACTCGGAGAGAGAAGCCCAGTCAGTCTGTGAATCGAGGGATGGGAGCGGCTCACTTAGAGGAGCTTTCTCCCACTTCAGTGGGCATTGGGGGATTCCCCCTGTTTGGAGGGGGCTATCCTAGTGCCCTGTCGCAACTAGAGGAGGGTGGTTTTGAGCAGGACGATGGGGCAGCTGAGGTCACCTGTATGTGAGTGGCCCACACAACGAACAATAGAGAACTGGATTAGAGATGCTCAGCTCTGTGCTATAGGAGAAATGGTTTTTATATCATTAACAATTTAAGCTTCCTTGTATTTACCCTATCCCTCATATTCTTATATAGATCAATGTTTAGCACTTTTGATATTTTTATAAAGCCACTTCCTAATGGGGTGGATTTCATGTCATTTTTATAGCAAGGCATGACAAACTTACACGCTGACCAGCTGAATAGCACTCGTCCATCACCCTACCAGGATATTCTGTAAAAGCTTCCAACACACACCTGCACTGTCACACTCCTTCACTTTTTTTTTTTTAAAGTACTTGCACAATTCTCTGTTGATTTTCCTGTTCTTTCTTGTTCTTCACTAATTACACACCAGTCAGCATCTCTTGTCCTCCTGACACCTGCAAAGACTCAAAGCTATATTCTGACTTGGTCACTGAGGCTCATCTCGGCTCCTTGCTGCAAACATTTATTTTGGGTATTTCAGACTTGCTTTTTATGGTACTGAGGATGCCAAGGCTTTGCAGTCAAAACAGTCTTGGATTATTAAAAGGTGTTTTTAGAGCCAGGCTTTGAAAAAGTTAAGTTTTTATATTCAGTGGCCCTAATTCACCCCATCTGGAACCTGGAAAAAAAAATATCAGACTGGAGGCTGCCTATCTCAGTTTGCAGTTTTGAACTCAAGTGGTGCTACAGAAGGTCCTGTTTTTTTTTTTTAATTATTGTTCAGTCACAGTTCAAAAAGGTAAGGTAATGCATGCTGTAGTTCTCACACAAGTTTATGTTCATGGAAGCAATGTTAATGGAAACAGCATTTTAGTAAAAGACCAGTGTGAGAACTAACCACACAGTCATTCATAGTATTACATGTTTCAAGTATTATGGTTTTGACTGGATCAAATTGAGTCTGCAGGAGTTTTAACTTTGTACAGCATCGCTAATCAATGTTGACCACCAAATGTGTGTAGTCACATTCAGAAAGACTGAAGGCTGTTGACATTCTGAATTTTGTACTTTTTGACCCCTAGTGACTTATCTTGCTTTAAAATTACACTAAGGAAAAACAGGTTGTAGAATATTATAATGCTGTATATAGGATTAATAAGCCATGAAATCCTGAGGTCTTTTCTGTAATGTTTTTAAGTGACCAGTATAATTTACCAGTGACAGTATTAAGTTTTAAATAATGTAACAACATGTATTGCTGGAATTAATATTTTATTAAAACAGATATTCCCTCATTTCACTTGTCATTTTTTAACATTTGTTTTGCATGTTTAACATGAAACGCTACTGAATCTATTTGCTAGTACACTGAACAGTACAGCTCAGAGCCAGCTCTGGGTATGAGGTGTGTTATTACTATCATAATGAAAATATCTCAGTTTAGTTCATTAAAAAAAAAAGTTAGATAAAACACCTCCACCCACACAATAACTTAAGTAAAGAAAGGGTGAATATCACCACACTTGTTTATATAGGATGAAAAGAAGCAAAGGAAAGACTCTTACAGCTTGCCAGATTCTTATGCTGGAATGCAAGAGTAAGACATATGTACAAGGGAGCTTCTCTGCTGTTTTTTTTTTTTTTTTTGGTAGGTGTATGAAGGGGGAAAAAACAGGCCTTAATTGTGTGTGTGTGTGTGTGTGT
>JAOTRR010000055.1:28644003-28657878 GCA_028570945.1 Gogo arcuatus
CTGTGCGAGAGTACATGTGACAAAAATAAAGGCTTCGGCCTTGGTTCTTCTTCTACATTTTATCAGACAACTCTCATATGGTCACCAACATATATCCAATACAACCTCATTTCACTTTGTTGCCATTAAGAATATGTAAGACTGTTGTGCAGCCTATTCAGAACAGTGTACTTTATTTGGTAATTCAGTGCATATTGTTATTTACCATGACCAAGATTGACCTATAATATTAGGGCTGGCTGGAACAGTGTTCGGAGATGACTGCCGCACTCATGCCACTAGGGCTTCACCTGAAGAATATGCACAGTGACACCCAGGTAGTTGATGTGCCTCACCCAGTGGGCGAGCCTCTGTTCCGACAGGGGAGCTCCTCATGTCTTCCATCCCTGATAGATGAACAAATGATGATGATCAAATCAATTCCATCTGGTCCAAAGAGTACTGCAGGGAGGGCACTCGGAATAACATTGAACACTGAACAGGTTCTCCCTCATGGAAGGTCAGTCAATTAGTTAAAAAAGTTAGGTGATATAACTTTGGGCAGAAACCCAGAGTTCAACCCCAAAGTCACTCTAGCCACCCACACACAAGGCCAACTTATCACAAAGGCCAGGGATGTGGGAAGGTGTTTTACATTGATGGAATTTTAAGCAGCGTACAAGTGACACGAGCTGTGACATCACACACAAATGATAGTCAATTTTTTTTTTTTTTGCTTTTAACAGAAATTGTGTTGTTTAGTTATTGCCTACCACAGCGTGGCTGCATTCTCAAAACAGAAGGTGTTGATTACTTTTCTGTAGTGGCACAGATCTGAATGTTATTGTTCCTATAGTAACTGTTCATACACAGGGACTTGTATTGCAGCTGCATTTGCTGTTCTGCAAGGAATCCTGAAGGTCAAGGGTGCTGCAGCACCCTCAGCACCTTCAGCACCTTTCCTTCCCACATTCTTGACCAAGGAATATAATTCTTCTCATCTTTTTGTTTTTATCAGTCCTCAACCTATTCTGAGGGGCCAATACCACAGATGCAGGAGAACTGGCTGAGGGTGCCAAATCTTTCTGCCCATATGGCCCAACATATCCATTTGGGGAGAAATTTATCAAGGTGTTACAACCACTAGAAAGAGCAGAAGTGAAAATCAAGATCTGGCAGGCCACTTTGGTGCCACAAGCAGGACTCTGTGGCCTGATTGCTGAATTCTGTGTAACGTGTCTTTGTCTATGGTAGTTGGGGTTTAGCCACAGGCTGATAACCCACTTCTGAAAGTTCTTTAATTCCAACAGGCCTAAGGTAACTACTGTTACAGCTGCAGTTAGTGCTCCTAGCCTCCTCAGTTTGGTATTTTGGAGCTCCTCTCCAAGTTCACCATGAGACTAAGCTTTAACATGTGGCCATGTGGCTTGTTCGGAACCAGATCAGCCCTCTCAAATCTAGAATCTAACAGAAAGCACCATCCTTCTACTGAACTAGGAAGTATTTTCTCAACCCATTGTTCTGATGAATCGAGAGTTCCATGTGGCCAGTCAGTATGGTTGTACTGGTTTCTAGTTTCTGAAGCCTGTGCCCTTCTCTCCAGGGCTTTTTGGCCTCGGATCTAACAAGCAACCCTGTCACATAGGGTAGGTTTCACAGGGTTGATTTATATATGTCTCACAGCGCAGAAACACAGTTGGTGCCCTCCAGAAACCAGATCAGTGGAAAGCTGCCCTACATCCTGGCCTGGGACCCCTAGGCTAGGATGTAGGGCAGCTCTCCACTAACTGCCAGAAACGAGGTTTCAATCATCTCTGTCACAGAGGGTTTGATAACTGCAGATTGGAACAATCGTATTGGCAATCCAGCTAATGTAGTAGACTAATTCTGCCAGAAACGAGGTTTCAATCATCTCTGTCACAGAGGGGTTGATAACTGCAGATTGGAGCGATTGTATTGGCAAGCCAGCTAATGTAGTAGACTAACTATGAGCAGCATACGGAGCCAAGACATCACATGGTAGCGATATACTCATTGCAGCCATGGAGAGATTAAAAGAGATGTTTGGAGGTGATCAGAGTCTATCACCAACTTTAGAGGACAAGTTGCCAGCAGCTCTGACAGTAGTCACAACTTATTATGGACGTATGAGGTAAGAAGAAGAAAAGGAAACAATGGCTGTATTACAGTGGTATTTATGTCAAATGCTACATCATATGGTCACTTTGTGACTTTGTTCAAGATCTCTGCATGGCTGTGCATGTGCACAAGGAGGTATCCAGGTGATATTCACAGCCCCTTTTGGTTAATACAGGGTGATACAGAACATAATGTGTCTCCTCAGGGCAACAGTAAGCCATACAGGGGTAACTATCTGTTAAGCTTGCTAACATATAGTGAGGGCTGAATTACTGTCAAACTGCCTCTTGACTAATTTATCATATTACTACTAAGGTTACATTTTATAGCCTAACAATAGATCCTCTGTCAATGCTTCCTTTGTGTAGACCGGCATGAATCCTTCACCCACCTCTCTTATAAAAGTTATACAGATAAAAAATATTATTTCTAGTTTCAGATTATTATCTGTTTAGAGTTTACGATTAGTGTCTGAATTTCAAATGGCTGTCTCTTTCATATACAAGTCAGATACACAGGGTAATAAAGTAATTGGTGAACTACCGGCGATTTGTGATGTAGCTGTTGTTTACGCCCAGGTTTTTACTGCGCATGCGTGGTTGTATAACGTAGGAGAAGCTGAAGGCCTTCCGGGACTGATTCGTGTACACACATATAAGGAAACATGGCGAAGATCGCCAA
Organism: Gogo arcuatus; assembly: GCA_028570945.1. Taxonomy (NCBI): domain Eukaryota; kingdom Metazoa; phylum Chordata; class Actinopteri; order Siluriformes; family Anchariidae; genus Gogo; species Gogo arcuatus. The sequence continues at coordinate 28,646,803 of JAOTRR010000055.1, forward strand.
AACACACGAAGGTGAGTGTATTTTGAAGTGATTATTGTATCAGCAAACCAAAACCGTGTGTTATTAGGCCACGTTATTGGTTTGGTTAATGAATGTGGAGTCGCTCTGTTGCGGCTGAGTGCAGCATGAACACGGCGCTGAAGAGAAGATGGCGCCTGTGCGGTTTTATAAAGCTTTGTACCGACGGGTGTTGCGCATTTCAAAAATCTCCTTGTTAAATAAAAAATACATCACGTAGAAATTACGATTCGTGTATTGAGATGACCCTTTTTAGTGTGAGCTTTTGCGCTCCACAGAAAGTGAGCAGCGCGAGTAACTGTGCATCTCTCTCTCTCTCTCTCTCTCTCTGTGTGTTTGCCGTTAGTTAGCTAGCGTGCTAACTGAGATGGTTTCTCAAAATGGCGCTAGTTCACTATAAACATGAAGAAACGCAGTGCTTATGAATTTACAGCATTGTGTCAAGACGATTGTTCCGGCGAATTTTGAAGCCTGTCAACACGCATGTTGGTGTAAAACGAATTCCTACTGGTACACGGAGCGTTTTAATAAAATTAATTTTACTGTCAAATCGTATCTCGCTACAAACAGCTAACACTGATGCTAACACAACAGGAACAGCATGTCTCATGCCGCTTTCCCCACCGTGGCATGTTACAGTGGCTTACATCTTCTGTGTTTATATTTGGTATTGTGCTAGTTTGTTTGTTTATTTATTTATTGTCCGCCGTGTATATTTTGAGTGGGGTTTTTTTTGGTCCATTTTTTTGTTTTTGCTTTTTAGATAGCACAAACACCCCGCTCCAAAAGAGCCCCCAATCAATCCTGCACCATTGATACATACATACATACATGCTGTATACAGTACGTGTGTGTGTGTGTGTGTGTGAGAGAGAGAGACAACGAATAGATAAAACAAATTAGACAAACCGGTAGACATTATGGGGAAAAAATGCGGAAAGAGGAGGGACAGGGGAGGAAGTAATATAGAGCCCATCATTTCTATTAATGTAAGAACAGGTTGCCAGACATTGTTTACATTACATTTACGTTAATGTCATTTAGCAGACGCTCTTATCCAGAGCGACTACAACATACCCAGAACAACCTGTGGAGCAGTTGGGGGTTAGATGCCTTGCTCAAGGGCACTTCAGCCATCCCTGCTGGTCCAGGAAATCGAACCAGCAACCTTTTGGTCCCAAAGCTGCTTCTCTAACAATTAGGACATGGCTTCCCCCATTATGAAATTTATGAGCACTACCTTCTATAGAGTAGTGAATTCCTTCCAAAGCAAGTGTAAATATAGGTGGGAGTTTGTCTCTCTGTTTAATTAGCACAAGCCATCTGGCCAAGAGGGCTGCAAAGGCCACCGTTTTTGTATGTTGTGTATATTTTAAGCATGTGTGGTGTTTGTGTGATTCAGATATCGAGGCGCAGATCCTGGAGATCCAGGGCATGAAGGCAGCGCTGCTGGAGGAGGGAGCTCAGGGTGTTGGCCTCGATTCCACCGGCTACTACGACCAGGAGATCTACGGAGGAAGCGACAGTCGTTTTGCTGGATATGTCACCTCTATTGCTGCCAATGAGCAGGAGGAAGTAAGTGATGCAGTCATCTCTTTCACGCCTGTGTTGTGATTTATTTATTCAGGTGATGACTGAGTCAGAGTGGCTGGACTTGTGGTATAAACCTTTTGCTGCTCGTTCATCAGTTTTGCATCTTAAAGTTTATACAAGTCTGATCACTTTGACTTCTTGAATATGTTTGATCTGGGATAGTGCAGGACTGCAAGACTGAAACTCTCTCTATCTCTCTCTCTCTCTCTCTCTCTCTCTCTCTCTCTCTTGCTCGCTCTCTTTCTTAGGATGATGAGGAAGACTCTTCTACAACTCTGCTTGGCCAGAAGAAACCGGGGTATCATGCTCCGGTGGCAATACTCAATTCCATTCCTCAATCTGATGAGCAGGTACTTGAAATGCTCTCCTTTCTTCTTTTACCACTGTGGTGCACATAACCTCTCAGCTTTTTTGTGTAATGGTCCACAGTATGGATGGACAGTATGGTCAAAATTTAACATCATGCAATTTTCTACATTTTGGGCCTTAACAATATATATGATAACATGCAATTTTATGAAAATGTGAATTATAATTCATGTTTATTTTAAATTTATGTAGTCTAAAATGCCAGTACAACAAATTTACCAGAAAGAAACTGTTTTTAAACACTTTAACATACTTCTCTCAGAGATGACATTCAGCTGGCTTACAAACAATACTGTGGAATCGTGGAGCAAACGGGTATCTTGCGTTGTACCTGTCGCACACATGCCATCCAGGCGAACTCTGTGATAAAGCCTGTGATTTATCATGTTCATATGTAACTGCCAAAACAAAATCAGAGTATTTGAACTTGCTTCATCTTCAGAAGTCGTGTCTGCATTAAGTATGCTCAGGCTTTTGCAGTTTCCACAAACCTGTCTTGTGGTATTGCAGAAATGGCTGGTTTTTAAAATTCTGTTACAAGATCCGTAATTTATACGGCAACTGGTCTGGACTCTTGTTCTCATGAACATTTTTGTAACTAAACTTTTTTTTTTTTCCACTGCCTCATATCAGACAGGACCTGCAAAATGTGCCTATTGCCAACAACTTTGTGCCCTTCAAATCATAATCATCTATCTATTTTGAAAACTAAAAATATAATGCAGAGGTTGGCAAACTTTCACTGGTGGTGGTGGGTTTTTTTTTGTTGTTTTTTTAAAAAATAAATACCCAAACAGTAGTGGTCTGTTTATAAAGCTGTTTGTTTAAAATGTACTGACAGTCGGTTTCTCTTCCTCTACAGTATGATCCTTTTGCCGAACACCGGCCTCAGAAGATCTCGGATCGTGAAGATGAGTACAAGAGACGGAGGCAAAAGATGATCATCTCTCCTGAGCGTCACGACCCTTTTGCAGACGGTAAATGACACCATCATTTGACTTCGTAGCCCCATCCATGTCCATACTGATCAGTGCACTGTTGGTCCACACGTTCACCACTGCTGGTCCAGATCAGCTGTTTTGGTGCTTAACCCTTCGAACACTACCCAACATTGTGCTCTCCCAGACTTAAAAATGATTACACGACCCTTTCCAGTTATAAACATCACAAATTTACAAACAAATTGGACAGATCTGACTGTGGGATATTACAGAGGATTAGAGGTGCTGTGTGTCTGTGGGAACTGTTAGTTGGGTGGTGGTGTTTTTAAAGTCTGTAGACCCAACCACACAGGTTGCAGGTAGGTGTGTGTGTGTCTTTCGAAGGGTTAATGGATTATTATGTATACTGGAGTGTTTTAAATAGCCCGGCAGGTAGTCAAAAAAGAGCTCTGTAGAAATGAAAGTAATTGCTTGTCAGAACAGCATCCTTGCTTTGTATATATTTAGGGAGCACCTTATTTAGTGAAAACAAAACACTGCTAAAAGGAAGAGCTCTGGAAGTTCTGAGAAGCTGATATTGTTGATCAGTTATTTAAAACTCTGTTATTAGAGGTAAACAAATCAGCGTTTTCACACAGATGGCAGACTGGTGGCAGTTTACTATAGTAGCAAGCTTTATGGTGTGTGCTTTTTTGCCCTTTTTAGACACACGTTTTCATTTTGAAAGAGTTGCATTGCATTTGCTAACACCATTTGACTGTAAAGCATTTGGTGTGCTTGCTAGCATTGTAGTTGCATATTTAATTAATTGCTAATAAACTGATGGTTAAAAAGAGCGTAAAATGTATATGAAGTAAACGTGTATGCACTAGTTGATAACGTCACATGGAGAAATTTTTCAAATATATGTAGCGAGGAATATGGTCAGCTTAGGAATTCAGTTATACATTGGATAAATCACCTTGCATGTAGCAAATTTCAAACAGGAACATCCTCTATATAAGTGTTGTGTAAATATATTTCTATTTTATCTTTAAAATAGAAATATATCTTAAAGAATCTGTGTACAAACACTCCACAGCCCCATACTAACTGTGCTTAATTTCTCTCCTACAGCAGTACTGCTATGCCAGTCCTGTCTGCACTCTCTTAAGGGTGCAGCACCTCATCCTGTGTAGGTTATGGTGAACAAAGAGAAGAGAGTTTATCAGATTTAGGAATATTTTGTGGGGGTGGGGGGGCATAGTTTCAACAACTCTCTGTACCCAAAGTTCTGATATAGTAATCATACAAACTTCCTCTCAACCTCACCTCTCCCCATTTTGTCATTTCTAATTTATTTTGCCCAACTCATCCTATTTTTTTTGTTTTTTTGTTTTTTAATAACAAAAAAATCAAGATCCAGATATCCAAATCTACCTCCTTAAAATGCACATAAGTGCTTTAACACATTTTTTCCATTCCCCCAAGAGTACAAATCTAGTTTAACACATAATTATATTGCTTTGTAATGCTAATTAGAGCTGTAGTTTTATGAGGTTTGAGTACAGTGAGTGACAAGGGCATCACAGGTGCTATACTGTTGTGTGTGAGTTCAAACCATTTTCCAAAGTGTTACTAATGGTAAAGAGCAATTTTCTAGGCTTCTTTTCTGCCGGTTGAAGTCTGACTGCAGATGGACCCTTGGCACTGAAAGTGTACGTATTCTGGAGAGCACAGACCAGGACCCTGCAACATTGATGGCTATATCCTCTCCTTAACATAAACCACTATGTACCTGCCTGTTTTTAAACTATGAATGTTAGGAGTGTTTTAATGTTAGGCTGTTTTGTGATGCAACCTGTTATGTGAGAGGACATTAAGTAAAAGATTTCTGTGGAGTAGAATGAGGGTCAGTTGACTTTGCAATGTGAGGAAAATGCTGGTGGTGCCCTGTGCCTGGCTAACTGTCTTGCATTTTGTTGGTGCTCTTTTGCGCAGGGGGCAAAACGCCAGATCCCAAGATGCCTGCCAGGTCATATATGGATGTGATGAAGGAGCAGCATCTTTCTAAAGAAGAGGTATACAAAACCTGCTGACTTCTTCAGGGCTGTACATTAGCTTTTTTTGTACGTAGCACTGGTGCTACAGAGGTTGATGGTTTTGTAGCACAAGTATAAAACATCTTACCATCTCTAAAAACAATCACACATGGAGTTTGATTCCTATATTTAATCATGGTCTTTCAATTTGAGAGCAGTGTTTATTCATTTCACATTCAGATTTTGCAGAAAGAGCTAATGTGCTTGAGCTTCAGAAATGCTCAGGAAAACGTAGCTTACACTACTGCACTACTTTATCAATAAAAGAGCTTTGCTACCGAACAGCTATTTGATTCAGAAAACAGCGACTTTACCACCAGTAGTAACACTACTGAAAATGTAGTTAAACTAGTAACACTGCTACTTATAGCAAAGCTACTGCCCAACACTGCTAGCTAGCTTGACTCGCTGAGGAAACAGGGATTGGTGTTGGATGTATGGACACGGGGACATGATTTTAACTCGCACAATAGACTACAACTACTAAATAGAATAGCAATGCACGATCAATTCACTTCACACACAAACAAGCAGCGCTGTCTCTCTCACATGCAAAACTGTATCGCGTGGGTTCTACTGCCATAAATTCATTTGTCACACACATTTTTTTATTTATTTTTTTAAAGCACATGCAATATACAAGTTGTACAGTACAGCCCTGCTCTTTAACCTAGAAACCTCTTCTCCCCCCCTCCTTTCCCTTTGTTGTACATCGATAAGCAAATGTCAGGAAGGTTTTATTAAGGTGTGTTCTTTATACTTCATCTTTCTTTTGTACAGAGAGAAATCAGGCTGCAGATGGCAGAAAAGGCAAAATCAGGTGACCTGAAAGCAGTCAATGGCTCTGCTGCGTCTCAAGCTGCTGCTCCCAAACGCAAGCGTCGGTGGGACCAGACTGCTGACCAGACCCCAAGCTCTACTCCCAAAAAAGTGTCCAGCTGGGATCAGGCAGATGGCACAGCAGAGGTATATCTAACTTAGAATTTTTTTTAAATTGGGGGGGGGCGGTGGGGGCGCTTAATAAAGCTTAATCTTCATTTTTGCTCTCCAGACACCAGGACATACGCCTGGACACACACCTTCAAACAGTCGCTGGGATGAGACACCTGGTCGTCCCAAGGGTAGCGAGACTCCTGGAGCCACCCCCAGCACACGCATGTGGGACCCCACACCCAGCCACACCCCTGCTGGTGCTGCAACTCCTGGCCGAGACACCCCCGGGCACGCCACACCCGGCCATGGAGGTGCCACGTCTAGCGTGCGTAAAAACCGCTGGGACGAGACACCAAAGACAGAAAGAGGTTTGTGATCAGTCTGAAATCGACTGTCTGAAAAGTGAAGACCAATGAAACAAATCAATTAATAGTTTTATATATTAATATTATTTTAAATTGCCTTCTTCCCCTTTTTAGAGACACCTGGCCATGGCAGCGGTTGGGCTGAGACTCCTCGTACAGACAGAGGGGATGAGTCTGTGGGAGAGACCCCAACTCCTGGAGCAAGCAAAAGAAAGTCCCGTTGGGATGAGACTCCTGCCAGTCAGATGGGCTCCTCCACCCCTCTGCTCACCCCTGGAAAGACCCCTATTGGCACACCAGCTATGAATATGGCCACACCCACTCCAGGTACTACTGCTCCAGAAAAGTGTGTATTTTTAGGCATCTATAGAGGCACGTACAGGTTGCATATAATGGCTGCTTGTTTTTTTTTCCCTAGGTCATTTGATGAGTATGACTCCCGAGCAGCTTCAAGCATGGCGCTGGGAAAGAGAGATTGATGAGCGGAACCGCCCACTGACTGATGAGGAGCTGGATGCTATGTTTCCAGAAGGCTACAAGGCATGCTTTTGATTCTTCCAATTTGTGATAGAAATTGTAAATGTCATTAAAATAACTAACATGATCATTAACAAGTTTTGTTACTTTACCACCAGGTGCTGCCCCCACCAGCAGGCTATGTGCCCATCCGCACCCCTGCCCGTAAGTTAGCTGCCACTCCAACACCCATCGGCGGCATGACTGGCTTCCACATGCAGGCTGAAGACCGAACAACCAAACAGATGAATGACCAGCCATCTGGCAACCTGCCTTTCCTAAAACCAGATGACATCCAGTACTTTGACAAACTTCTGGTGAGATTCCTGAACATATGATCAGTAATTCCTTTTAAAGTTTGATTGTTTTGGGTATATAAAGGATTATTTTGTCTCTTTCAGGTGGAGGTGGATGAGTCCACTTTGAGTCCAGAGGAGCAGAAGGAGCGCAAAATCATGAAGCTGCTCCTGAAAATAAAAAATGGCACCCCTCCTATGAGGAAGGTATGTAACTTCCACATGTGCTGAACTGTAGTGGTTCAGCTTTTTTATATCATCTCATCTGACCATGAACTTCTCCAACCATCTCTGCTGTACTTTTAGGCTGCTCTCAGGCAAATCACAGACAAGGCCAGAGAATTTGGTGCTGGGCCTCTTTTCAATCAGATTTTGCCCCTGCTTATGTCCCCTACCCTTGAAGATCAGGAGCGCCATCTGTTGGTGAAGGTCATTGACCGCATCTTGTACAAACTGGACGACCTGGTTCGACCTTATGTCCACAAGGTGAGGCGTAACATCTTATGTTAAATACTAATTGCATAGGAATTATTCTTTATGTATGATCTGTGTCTCATCCGTGTCTTATTCCTCCAGATCCTTGTGGTGATCGAACCCTTGTTGATTGATGAAGATTACTATGCTAGAGTAGAGGGCAGAGAGATTATCTCCAATTTGGCAAAGGTAGGCAAAAATCCTGATGATGCCTACTAGTATCTACTAGTGATACTTGGGTACTTCATTTGAATGTTGACACCCCCCTTTCCCCACACAGGCTGCTGGTTTGGCCACTATGATCTCCACAATGAGGCCTGATATTGACAACATGGATGAGTATGTGAGAAACACAACAGCTCGTGCCTTTGCTGTTGTGGCATCTGCTTTGGGTATTCCCTCGCTCCTGCCTTTCCTCAAAGCTGTGTGCAAGAGCAAGAAGTCGTGGCAGGCTCGGCACACAGGCATTAAAATTGTGCAGCAGATTGCCATCCTCATGGGTTGTGCCATCTTGCCTCATCTCCGCAGCTTGGTGGAGATTATTGAACATGGTCAGTATGTGGTATTAATGGTCATGTAAACTTATATAGGATCATGGCATGCTGGATATTTTTGTGATACTTGCAGCATCAGATATAGATGTAATAATTTATTTGAATTCTGATCAAAACTCCTTTACGGTTGGCAGTGGTGTTTTGTCATGTGGGTTTTTTCCCCCTCTTCTTGTTTTAATCTTTCATTAATTACCTGTATTTATCCTAACAGGTCTTGTGGATGAGCAGCAGAAAGTGCGAACCATCAGTGCTTTGGCCATTGCGGCTCTTGCAGAGGCTGCCACACCCTATGGTATCGAGTCTTTTGACTCCGTGCTAAAGCCTCTTTGGAAGGGTATCAGACAACACAGAGGCAAGGTGAGCATGATGTCAACAGATTTACGAGCGATGATGTGTATTACACTCTGGTGTAGCAGTTGTCAATGTAAATATGATTAAACAGGAGTAAACAATATTTGCGTTTGCATTTGTTCAGGGTCTGGCTGCTTTCTTAAAAGCTATTGGATACTTGATTCCTCTTATGGATGCTGAGTATGCCAACTACTACACAAGGGAAGTGATGCTTATCCTCATTCGAGAGTTCCAATCTCCAGATGAGGAAATGAAGAAGATTGTCCTGAAGGTTAGGTGAACTTGTAACATTAGAACATAACTATATTTTAATGGTTTGGATACTCCTGTATAATTTTATAGAACCAAGTCACACTTTTGTCCGTCACTCTTTCAGGTGGTGAAGCAGTGCTGTGGAACAGATGGTGTGGAGGCAAACTACATCAAAACAGAGATTCTGCCCCCTTTCTTTAAACACTTCTGGCAGCACCGTATGGCCTTGGACAGACGTAACTACAGACAGGTATGCTGAAGTAACTTTTCTGGGGAGGGGTTATTGAACTTGTTAGCTTTTTCAGCAACGCCTTATGGCTTTTGTTTATTCCATGCTTTGCCACTTGTCTCTTTCCCCTAGTTGGTAGACACTACAGTAGAGCTGGCCAACAAAGTTGGTGCAGCAGAAATCATCTCAAGAATTGTGGATGACTTGAAGGATGAAGCTGAGCAGTACAGAAAGATGGTGATGGAGACGATAGAGAAGATCATGGGCAACTTGGGTGCAGCAGACATTGACCACAAACTAGAGGAGCAGCTTATTGATGGCATCTTGTATGCTTTCCAAGAACAGACCACTGAGGTGAGTTACAAAGGGTAGAAATACGTTGGGGGGGGGGTTGCAATGGCTTCTCTGTATTTGAATCTGTGATATTGATACATTCCACCAGGACTCTGTGATGCTGAATGGTTTCGGAACAGTGGTGAATGCTCTGGGCAAGCGAGTTAAGCCCTACCTGCCTCAGATCTGTGGTACTGTTCTGTGGCGTCTAAACAATAAGTCAGCCAAAGTCCGTCAGCAGGCTGCTGACCTCATTTCTCGCACAGCTGTGGTTATGAAGACCTGTCAAGAGGTGAGGGAGAAATAATTAGTTTCCCCAAATCACAAATTCCTGAACATATTCATGATAAAATCCTGTTACTCGTGTTCTCTAGTTTAATCTGTTACGTATTGCTCTATCTTATTGTTAACAGGAGAAGCTGATGGGTCATTTGGGTGTAGTGCTGTATGAGTACCTGGGAGAGGAATACCCAGAAGTGCTTGGAAGCATCCTTGGAGCCCTTAAAGCTATTGTTAATGTCATTGGTATGTCATTATCCAATATAATCAGCTTTTCTGATGCGCAAAGTGCACAAGACTGTGGTTTGGGTTCAGATGTGTGTGTCTCCTATTTGGGAATGGGCAGCAAGTTGTTGATTAGGATACATAAAAATAGTTTGTACTAACCTTACTTCATCCTCATTTTCATTGGTCACCATAATTTCTGCCCCATAGGCCAGCTGTAATTGGGTGCTGGCAATCAAGGAGAGTTACACAAACACTTTGGCAAAACCTTTGGCAGTATCAACTTTTTGTGCATAGAATCAAAACAAAATAACAATGGTACAAGTGAAAATTGCTTCTACTCTTTATTTTGCCAGAATAGTGAAGGCAAATCTCAACATCTTAACATTTAAAGCAAAAAAAAAAAAAAAAAAAGGGAGCAAAATGTCAAACATTGGTTAATTCTCAGCAGTTAAATATATTGATGCTGCTATTGGAAAATAGGGTTCATTAGCATTGTGGAACAATTATATAATTCTAATATTGATTTAACCCTTCCCCTCAGGTATGCACAAGATGACGCCTCCAATTAAGGATTTACTTCCTCGATTGACACCGATCCTGAAAAACAGACATGAAAAGGTGCAAGAAAACTGCATTGATCTCGTGGGCAGAATTGCTGACAGGTCAGTCTTGTTTCATGTGCTGCTAATACAGGGTGTATGTTGGTCCCTAAGTTTACATTTGATGGAAATTACATTTTTGAACATGCATAGTTTTAAATGTTAGATTAGAGAAGGTAAAAGTGCTGTGTGAGCACGACAGTTGTTCATGTTCCAGTATGACACAGTGTTAGCCACTGTGGCCTTTTAAGCAAAGTTATACAAAAAGTGTGCTCTTAGAGCATGAATCATTTGTCTTGCATGGTGTAAATAACTAACAAGTGGCTGTACTAATGGTCTGATTATTGCATTGTGCATATTGGGCAACCCTACAAACTTTTATATTTGGCATAGCACTGTAAACATTGGTCTTAAATTATACACTGCCTGACCACACTAATTTTGTTGGACTGCCTTTAGCTTTGATTACGGTGTGCATTTGGCATGCCATTGTGACATGACAACATACGCAAGGTCACAACATTGTATTTCTGTCCAGAGTTGCATTAATTTTTCGCCAAGATCTTATATTGATGGTGTGAGAGTTAAACCACTCAAGTCTTCTTGAGCACATCCCAAAGACTTTCAGTGGGGTTAAGGTCAGGACTCTGTGGTGGCCAATTCAT
>JAOTRR010000055.1:28665583-28679435 GCA_028570945.1 Gogo arcuatus
TGGGTAGATTGTGGCCATGAAGGGATGCACATGGTCAGCAACAATACTCAAATAGTTTATGGCATTCAAGCGATGACTGATTGGTATTAACGGGCCTAAAGTGTGCCAATAAAACATTCCCCACACCGTTACACCACCTCCACCAGCACAGTTTCAGTTTTTCTTTACTCCTAATACGTTTCCACTAATCCAGTTTATGGAGCGCTTTGGAGAAAACTAGAGGTCTGGCTCATGAGACTGTGGTACTGACGAATGTTTGGCTGGTTATCATTAATAATGTAGTAATGTAGTTGAATCGTTGAGTTAGCAAGATTTCAGAAAATATGGTTTAAGCTATTATCTAACATAAAATAGAGTGAAAATAGACTATTGTCAGACAATATTAAAATAAAATAGAAATAGACAATCATTCCTTTTTTGTCTGACCCTTAAATCTAAAATGCTACTATAAAATACCCTAAGTAGTGAGCATATATAGTAAAAAGGAAGGCAGCTCAGGATCACCCTAACTTGAAGATTTCTTTGCACAGCTCTTTTTCTAACTCTATTCATAAAGTGAGGTCTTTGAGAGACAACATTGTAAGTTATGTAGGATATGTTTTCTCTGATTACCAAAAATCTTGTGTTACAACCACTTTTTAACAGTTGGTTCAGATCACCCTTACTTCAGATCTTACCTGGATACTGTAGACTTGTATCTAAGTATGGCTGTTGTAATCATAACTACAGTCCTGTGATCATCCCAGAACTTTTATTCACAACAGAGTCATACTGATCATTCTTTCAAGATGCTAAGTACTGTTTCACGTTATAGTATGCAGTTGTAGAAGAGTAATGATTTAAATATAATCGCATTATCCAGTATCACCCAGAAGAGTCCCTTTTGAGTCCTGTCACGTATTCCTCTTCATTGCACCACTATCACCTCTGGTTTTAAATCTACGTCTGGATTTCTGTAAAGCTGCTTTGGGGCAATGTTTGTTAAAACCACTATGCAAATTAAAATTCAGTTGAATTGAATCATCCGGCTGGTGGTGGGGCAAGTTATGCAGTTGGGTGTGAAGTGCAAAATATTGGGAAAATCTCTTTTAAGGTGTCTTAAGATCTATTAACATAAATGTTGTGATAATAAGCTGGTGGGTCGGAGTACTGCTCAAGGTTTCTCTACAGTCCTGCCCTGCTGATTATTAGGCAGCATTTAAAGGACGTGGAATGTGTAAGTGGCTGCTATAAAATTCAATAAAGCGCTTGGTTTTCTAGACCTGCCTTATCCAGTCTAACTAGTCTAACTTATCAGTTACATTTGACGTTTGGATTGACAGCTGGATTCAGAAATGGTTTTTGGCAAAAGGAATTAAATGGAATGAAAATGGAACTTTTTGAGTAACTTTGATATTGTCTTGAGCAGTTGATTCTGACTGCTAAAGGCAATAGTCAGACTCAAATTTAAACAAATTTTCCAAATAACTATGTGGAGAGAAAAGGGACAGGAAGTTGTTGCATCTTTTTGCTCATCCCCCCCTTCTTCTACATTCTGTGGGTTTGATTTCTTGCTGAGAGAGAGAGAGAGAGAGAGAGAGAGAGAGAGAGAGCAAGCAAGCAAGCAAGCAAGCGTGTAGATGCGAGTCTTTGAACTTCTGTTATGTGTCAGCACAAAAAGGTTTAGAGTGTCATTTTGGTACAGTATATTTAAATTTTTTTTAGAAATGTCCCCTAAAGGCACTGAGGTTATAAAGTGATCTTTTGTTGCTATTATTTACAGATTTCGTTTATATAAAAGACATTCCTCCAGTGTAGGCATGCACAGTAACCCTCAGCGCTGTCTTCTGCTTTTGCTCCATGGACGACAGATACAAACAGTAAAGGAAAAAACACAGTCATATAAGGCATCTCTTTTACAGTTTGGTGAGGTATCAACAGATCTGCTTCATATTCGAGCCTTCACTCTCTCTCCAACTGCACTCAGATTATTGGGTTAAAGGCATAATACAGAGGAAGGGTCTGTGGTGCTTGAGTTGTCAAAAGCAAAGAAACTCCCCCTTATCCCCTCCCCATTTGGTAACGAGACCTCATTGGCTCTTGAGTAGAAGGATTTGGGGTGGGGGTGTAGTGTATGTCAACAAAGACTTCAGTGTTTGGAGCGTTGGCTTTGCCTAGAAGGAGTGCTGGGAGGGATATGGGGTATGTCCTCGATTGTTATGGGCCATGTTCAGAACCTTGCTCCTGTTCTCCAGAGCCTCATCACACAACAGTGCTGTCACGCTTCGGCACAAACAGCTGGTCACTTCCAAGGGCAGTGGAGGACAGTGTGATAATAAGAAGCAAATGAGTCCCTACTGAAGCACTTCTGTCATCTAATGCTGCTATGGACTACTACAGTGATATAGACAAAGTGTTTCTTTTTTTTTTGCATGTCAATGAACTAAAAATATCTTGTTTCTATGTAAGTACAGTTCTGTGCAGACATCATGGATGCGATAAAAAAAATGGTGAATCAGAGTGTTTTATTTGCCAAGTAAGTGTATAAGGAATTTGTCTTGGTATTGGAGTCAACACTGAACCCAATACATACAATGTACAGCACACATTATGCACAGTAATTTACACGGAAGACAGTAATTTACAATAGACGTACAATAATTTAAATCAAAAGCTTCTAATGAAAGAGCAGTAAAACCCTCAATCAAATGAATATTTAGTGTGCCCACACTTTGTCTTTAAAACAGTGTCAATACTCTTGAGTACACGGTCATGCGGTTTTCTAAAGAAATTGTTTGGCGTGTTATTCCAAACCTCAACTATTCACGGTTCCTCTGCAGACCTGTTTAATTATTCATTGGGTTATTTTGTTACAAAATGATCAAAAGATCTAAAAACGGCTCTATTCTTTAATGTTAGTCTTTAACAACATATCGAGAAGGGTATTCGTTTAAAATTTGTGAAGGTGACTGAGTGACGACAGTATTTACCGTTTAATGCTTAACCATGAGTGATTCGTTTATGGCTATAAATTCGAAGACAGTTCAAAGTGGTTCTGGTTTGTTTCATATCACATCTGACTAGCGCCATGGACTCAGCAGACGAGACGTCAGTTTTGAATTTAATGCAGGGAGAATGGACACGTTCTTCTCTGTCCATTTGTCTTAATTATATTTTCATTGTCATCAGTTTGGTCATGAGAACAGAATGGTTATTTAAATTTCTAAAATAGTGCCTGTGAAAAGTCTCTAAGATTTTCTAATGTCTCTAGCCTTGTAGCTAGTCTTTGGTCCGATGAGCTGCCTTCAGCTAAATAATTTACATAAATGCATTTGATTGGATGAACTGCAACAGAGGATCTGCTACAAAAGCCATGCTGGTTTATGTTTAGAAAACTAGACTCGCTGAACCACAGGCGGTGTTTTTCATACGTTTATTAGTTCTGCTGAAGTATATTTTTCAAAGTTATTTGTCTTCTGAAGTACTTTGCCCGATCCACAATTGGACAGTGGTCCTCCAGTTGATGACAGTTAGTGTAGAAAGTTCTTTCTGTAGCATTTAATGTTTTGGAAAATCTTTATTAGTGTCTCTGAATGAAGCACATTTTAGAAATTTCATAAGAATAAGTTTGCTGTGTATATGTGAAGTATAAGAAGTATACTGCTATTAGCAGCTGTGATGCTGCCCAACCTTAGACAAGAGCAGCTCAGTAATTTTTGTCAACCTACACCACATTTAGGAGAAAAACATCTGGCAGATCTGTATATAACGGAAGTGATCACCCGTACACTAAATGAGTAAGTCTGCTCTCTTCAGTGTAGATCTGAGCTAAATAAAATTCTCTCAAATTTGGCCTACATTCTGTAAATCCACATGTTCACCTTAAAACCTGGTTTTGTTACAGATATTGTGGCAGAAAATATTAGAAAAGACACCAAAGTTGAAAACTGGTTTTGACTGGTTATTCAGTTACTGTATAAAAGGCCGTTGTGAAAAATGTAATGGCAAAATGCACATTTTGGCAAAAGGGCATTGTCAATGGCATGGTGTTGTATTTGTGAACAGAGCTAAAGGCTATCTTGTTGTTGTTGTATTCTCTCTAAACTGAATTTGAGTGAGCGTGTGTGTGAATACAGTTGCAAAAAAAAAGAGATCCTGACATCCATTATACATCCCATCGAGGGAACACGGCGCTGCGTGTGAAAGAAAGCGTGGGATCAAAAGCCAGAGTGATGTCAGTGGGTTTGAGAGAATGAGAGAGCGAGACGGCCTTATTTGTGACTTTCTTCCCTGTCCAGTATGAGACCACGTTACCGCATTTTCCAAAGCAGTTGTTGGCAGTTTGCCTTTCAGCATTAGTGTGTGTGCATTTGCGCAACGACGAGTGCTCTCTCCTTCTAGCGGAACTGAAAATGCTTTCTGAGCTTCCCCTTGATCTTTTCTGAGAAGGTGACAGCATGCAACAGGAAGTGGTGCTTTCTTTCTGGGGGTGGTAGCAGTTAGGAGACACAGACAGGAAGTGAACGTACAAGCAGCTTTATTACAGTGTTGCTGTTCTGTTCAAATTTCCCCCTTTTTTTTAAGGAAGCTCTCTTGTATGATCATGCATGATAAAGCCGTCTTGCCTTCCTTGTAGTTTCAGCGGTGAGATTTTGGAGAAGTCACGCCTGTGTGCTTTCAGGTTTTACTTTCCGCTTGCAGGTGATGCAAGCGGAAGGACATCAAAAGCAGGACTCAAAAGCAGTCCTTTGTACTTTTATAGGGGCATCTAAAGCTACACGAATTCTTACCTATACACATCTATAATAATAAAAATAAAGTCTGTAAGGACACCAGTGTACTGGCATGTGGTCCTGAGTCTGTGTTTAGCCTTTCAATAAAGATATCATTTCCCATAAGGCATAAGGCATGGGGATGCAGCTTCACAGGCTGATGATTATCACCCTCATGCGGGCGTGTTCTGCCAGAATCGCAAGACAAATTTTGAGTAAAGAGCTTTATGTCAGCACTCAAAAGCAGTCCTTTGTACTTTTATAGGGGCATCTAAAGCTACACGAATTCTTACCTATGCACATCTATAATAATAAAAATAAAGTCTGTAAAAATAAATAAAAATGATGGTATTATAAAAGTGTGTGTACGTTCTCACTGAAATGCACTGTTTGTCCACAGCCGGCTCTTGTCCAGGCCATCTTCAGTGGAGACCCTGAGGAGATCCGCATGCTCATCTACAAATCGGAGGACATCAACGCACTGGTATACAGCTCTTCCCTGCAGCTTCATGACCCACATTCAGTTTCTTTGTCTCTCAAATCTACAGACAATGAGCTGAGCTGAAATCTACTTACCCCAGAGCACCTGAGACAGGACACTGTTGTTTTCTACACAATATTTAGTCTGCTTTCCTTGTAGCAGCCTCCATCATCACTCCATTTAGAGTGACTTCATCGCTCTGTTTGACAGACCTGGCTTTTTTTTTAATCTACTGCCCTCATCAGTGATAACACTGTAGATTGAAACTGATGACTGAAACTTGTTTTCGTATGTTGACAGAAAACCAGTGATTACGCTTTTCAACAGAGAGTATGGTTCGGATTAAATGGTAACACTAAGGGATGTCACTGTCCTAGTGATGTACGTCTTCATCACGGAGGCCGACATCTCGTACATCTTGATGCATTGCCAATGATCCGATAAATTAAAGATACATATTAGGCCACTGCTAATTTGATACGAGACGATTCACCCATATTGCTACACAGAGCGATTCAACACAATTTGTTTCGACATAATGCGTTTCAACATGATACGATGCAATGCCAAAGAATATTCTATACAATTCAGTATGGTAGCTCTTCCTCCTCCATGATAATCCTGCATGCGACTTGAGGAGGGTCCGATGCAAGAAGGGACTTTTACTTTGAAATTCCGGTAGCGCTATGTTGAGAGAGCCACAGGGGCTTTTATTTTGAAATCCCATTGGAGCCACAGTGAGTGAGCCACCACATCTCCGGTACTGTTGTACTGTCACCCGGACACGCCTCCAACTTGCGAGACCTGGCCGAGAGACTTGATGAGGTTTGGCTACTGACAGCAGTGGGGGTGAGAGAACGTGCTTGAGAAAGAAGCTCTCTAGAGAGGAGGAATCAACCTAAATTTAAAATTATTGGTTAAAATTTATTGGTCACTACTAATAATTATATAATAATAAATCAGATTTTACCGATGCAAAGATGTTAGAAACGGTGCATCCAAATTTCATCCCAAATTGTATCCGGTGCACACTTTTTTTTATTCGGAGCATTTAAAGGCGTGAACTTTTAAATCAGTGCACTGATATAAATTGGTGAATCTTACCATCCCTACACTGTCCCTTATCCCAGGGATTCTCAAACTTTTTACAACCACTTTAATAGTAAAAAAAATCCATGGACACTCTCAGTACAGATTTATTTTATTTAGATATTAGGATTATTATTTAAAAGTGTCCAACCATTTAGGGTGAAGGCTAACACGAGCTTCCTCCAAGTCATGTGAAGCCTGCCGACTGCATCTTCTCGAACTGCTGCTCATGCTGCATCAGGAGAACAAACTTGGAGGAAAGCTCTGTCTACCGTCTTTTACATACATGAGCTTGCAGACACACACTACTAGCCAGTGTTGCTATGATTGACATAGGAGAGAGAGTATGCCATCCCTCCCACCCATAGACAATGGCCAATATTGCTTCCTGGCTCCGGGTACAGATAGCTGTGGCATCATTAGAATTTCAACTTGTTATTAGTGTTGGGAACTGAAATTAGATACCGCATCCAAAATGACAAAAATACCTGTAAAAAAGTGAATTTTGGTTTATTATTGCAAAAAAATGCCACATATCTACAAGGACGTAGCCCTCTGCCAAGCGCTGTCTACATGACTACATCTCAACACATCAACGCAATAGTGTGCCCATTTATTTAGAAATGAGCTAGCATGCATGGCTAACGTGACAACAGTGTGAAAGACGGACTGCGGTAAACGAAAATTTATGCTTTATTATCTAAACATTTGACCTTTTGTTAGTTTTTTTTTTAACCATTTTTAAAATCTAAACGTGGGATCAATAAGCAGAATCGGAATCAATAAAATTCACCGATACCCAGCCTTGCTCGTGGTCTCCCGACGACAGTGCGAATGCTTTTTCTGGCCATAGAGCTTTTTATCCCATTATTTTTGAGTTATTGAATTTTGGAATAAAACCAGTTGAACAGATTAAGTATAATTATAAAGTTATAATAATTATATAGTTGTAATAACATAAATAAGAGTTATAATAACTATAACAATAACTCAGTAATTAATATTACTTTGATAATGATAGTTTGTAATTTGTAATGAAATGTTGAAAAATCATGGACCCCCTGGTTATTTCACAGAGCCAACTATAAGGCGATGAGAACCATGGTCTTATACTATACGTGTGTTTTTACACTGAAATGCTAGAATGATTGGAAAACGCAGATACTGAGCACAATATCTGTCTGTCGTTTTTTCTTTTTTTCTTTTTTTTTTTTGCAGATAACTGTTTACATGGTTTGATGTGACACACACCAGCAAAAATAAATAGATTATATTTACACATCAGTGAATATAAATTCCTTCCTATTGCATGCAAAAATGCTGAGTTTCTATTGTATTCACCTCTATTCAGTTACAAATGAGTGACCAAAACAGAACCAACAACGAGTCAAGTCCTCCATTGTTTTGGATGTTGGAGCTGGGATCACATGACAATCAGGATGATTTTGAATATCTCTAGTTTCCCTCATCCACACAAAAGTGGGAAAACTCCATTTTCAAACCTGTCTGGCTCTGGAAAGTGTTCTCAAAAAGATTGGCATTAGTTAAAAATACTGTTTTACTGGACAAAACAAGGAAAAGTCTTTGTTTTAAAGTGCATTCATATTACAGTGGACAAGGATTATAAAGTTAAGATTAATATCCAGGATGATATGTATCCTCTTCTTCTCTGATTTCCTCTCTCAGGACACAGAGAAGCGTACTCCCCTCCATGCAGCAGCGTTCCTCGGTGACGCGGAGATCATTGAGCTCCTCATCCTCTCTGGTAGAGTCCTGTTTGTTCTTCTTTACTTAATTGCTCCATTCTCCTAAAAGTATGTAGGAAGTCTTTCTTAAAAATGACGAGGTCATCTTCCTACTCTACTATTTTCACAGTAGCGTTTGTAATGCACCTGAATTCGATGCAGCGCCCAA
Source organism: Gogo arcuatus (assembly GCA_028570945.1). Taxonomy (NCBI): domain Eukaryota; kingdom Metazoa; phylum Chordata; class Actinopteri; order Siluriformes; family Anchariidae; genus Gogo; species Gogo arcuatus. The sequence goes on from JAOTRR010000055.1 coordinate 28,673,819, forward strand.
ATGAAAGGTGTTGAAATAAAACTTTAGCACACTTTGCTTTCTGTCTAATTTACCTCACCTCTCATTGTCTTCTCCAGGAGCTCGGGTCAATGCCAAAGACAGCATGTGGCTCACCCCTCTTCATAGGGCTGTGGCGTCGCGGAGTGAGGTGGGTTTAGCCACTGGCCATGCAAACGTGTTCCTAACCTACAAAATATGTTGAGAAAAGTAGAGTATGTTGAGGTTCAGGTGTCACTAAGCCACTAAGACAGCACAGACAGTGCAAACTCTGCAGTGTAGTGTAATGCAACCACACAGTGAGAGCTAATCTTGTTAGCTCACTGAAACTGCACTGGAAATAACAGTCTGAAACTGGGACAACAGGAACTGTCACAAGATCACTCCGATAGCAAGATTCATTCTGCACCATAGCAACGTGAGCAACACGTATGAGTAAGTAGAAAAACGCACATAAGATGTGGTATGAAAATGAGAGGTCCAATAAGTGAAATTATTCCTGTAAACCTAAGTTGGGCAATATGATCATATGATATATTATATATTATGCACTTTTCAGCCATAATTGTACCAGCGACAAATTTTTTTATCTGCTTTTTCATATTTTTTAAAAGCATGTAATACCTTTGGATAAAAACATTGGTCTTGGTTTTTTTATATTGTGGCACTGCTAGTATGTATGTTACAAATCAAACCTCATGATCATCATCTCTGTCATGTATCGTGACGAGTATGTTGATAATATTGTGTAAAAAAAAAAAAATTGCTGTGTCACCTGACCCAGCTGAAAAAAAATCCAATAGAAAAATTGGAAAATTCACAGCAGCTTGTAAATGGATATTTTTTAAACAGTGGTTAGAGCAACGTCAGTTCCTTCCTGTTTCTATTTCATAACCTGCCACATGACTAGTAATATGCAACCAACAAGACAAGGTACAAAACATTAGTGTGCCTAAAAATGACAAAATTACTTACACACTAGTTTCTTTGATTTATACAGCTATAGATTTTTCCTTCTATATCTTTGTGTGGATGCAGGATTGACTTTATGAATGAGGTCACTGTGAGCGTGTCTGCTATACATTGTGCACAGTTCCTATTTTACACCTACTTCCTTTATGTGTAGGAGGCAGTGCGTGTGCTGATCCGTCACTCGGCTGACGTGAACGCACGTGACAAGAACTGGCAGACGCCTCTTCATGTGGCAGCCGCCAATAAGGCTCTGCGTTGTGCTGAGCTCATCATCCCACTGTTGAGCAGTGTAAATGTGTCGGACCGTGGAGGGCGAACTGCCCTGCACCACGCCGCCCTCAACGGACACACCCAGGTATAATAGACATCCACCCATGTGTACATCCATAAGTCTGTTGTATTGGGCCTGTAAGTGATATTTGTGTAGCTCTATGGCTCTCCAGTATGTATTACTATTTGTAAAATGGGTGCAGTTGGCAGCCTGGTAAAAGACAAATCTCACATTCCTCAGTCCAACAAATGGACATCACCAGTAGATTTTGTCCATTTTGTCCATACCAAGCTCCTCATTAACACAGCTGTGGGTTGAGATGCACAGAACTGCCTTCACATCATTTGAAGTGTTCCACTCCCACAGACTCACTTTCATGCTCACTTCCTAAACTGGCTCCAAGCATTGGTTTTGGTGGAGCTGTCATCCTGAATGGTATTTAAAAGGATGTTATATAAAGGGAGACACACACCAACTGACGCACGACTGACTCACAGCCTGTAACCCACAGCCTGTGACTGGCACAGTCATTCCTTTTTCCCTACCATCTTTCCATTTCTGAATTTCTTTGTTTCTCCTGTCCCTTTACTGCTTAGATGGCCAATTTGCTGCTGGCGAAGGGGGCCAACATTAATGCCTTTGACAAGAAGGACAGCCGTGCTCTTCACTGGGCGGCATACATGGGTGAGACAGGAAGGCTGAAAGAGCAACTCACACGTTTTATACACGGATAACACTAGCTTAGAAATATAGCAGCTGTGGTTAAGAAAGTAATACACTTTGCAGTGGTTCTGCTGCAGATCCAATCATGAAATCCAATCTGGTGGCCTGGAAGAATAAAAGGTAGGAAGGAAACACATTGTTGACTAAAGCATTTGGGGGGCGCTTTGCTCCATTCTGCCCTCTGCAGGTCACTTAGATGTAGTGTGTCTGCTGGTGGAACAAGGGGCGGAGGTCAGCTGTAAGGACAAGAGAGGATACACACCTCTTCATGCAGCTGCCTCCAGTGGACAGATTGATGTGGTTAAACACCTGCTCAGCCTGTCTGTGGAGGTAATTACGCACATATTTGCATCCACTTAATCATACTACATAACACATTTGGACTGTTTGACTTCTCCTACATACAGCAGTGTACGTATATGTAAATAATCTGAGCAAAAATGAAATGAACATATTTTCCACTTTACCAGGAAATGCACTTGATCAGCACAGATGTTTAGTTTGTTGGTTGAATGGGGAAAAATGTCTGTCTTATGGTTTAGAATAGAATGCCCAAATGGTAGAACTGTGGGTGTATCCTGCAACAAGGCAACAATGCATGAGGGTGAGTCAAAACCTTAAGAATGTAACCTAAATTAGAGGAACAGTACAGTAAATTTGTAGTTGCAAAATTAAGTGTACTACTCGTCCAATCTCAATAGCCAATTCTACTGCTGCCTTAAGCCTGAGACACATTTGTTGCACCTATTTGCAATAAACATTGGAAAAAATAGGTTTCTATTTGACTCATCCTTATAAAACATCAAAATCGGCATAAAAAAGTGAAAATTTACACACCTGATCTGAAGAAATTAGATTATGTGTAATGTCTGCCCGACATGTCCCTGTGAATGAGTTGTTACTATAGAAACTTTAACATATTATGATGAGTTCTGTTTACCTCAGAAGTCGGGGTAGGAATGACGTCACACCTGAGTTGACCGTGTACCAGTACAAGAAACCAGAAAACCAAGATGGACGCCATTATTAGCCATTGTTAGCAATACCAGTTGATAACAATGAATTACACAGTATTTTGTCCATACAGACACCGTAGAAACATGTCCACAGATAGAAGTTGGAGAGTACTGTGTGTACGACTGATTTAATTAGACACGAATAAGACAGAAGTACTAATAAACAGTATATTACTGTTTACATTGTCACATTACATTGTCATAGAAACAAAACTGACGCACAGCATGGAAACGCATTTTTTTATATTTTTTATATTACTACAGCTTTTTACTGATGATGCGCGGAGCAGCCATCTTGGATTTTGAGATCGGGGTTGGTGAGGTTCTTCCGACTTTTCCACTCAGAAATCCAACTTCAGGGGGCATTCCAGTTGAAATTTCTGAGTTCCCAGTTCAAATGGAATGCAGTATTAGAACGAGCACAGTAGGTTGTGTGTCCATATAGTGTTTTTTTTTTTTTTTTCTTTTCTGGCAGGAAAGTGCTAGCAGGGCGCTTGGGAGCACTTCATCTCAGCGCTTCAGCAAAAATATGCGCTTCCATGCTGCGTGTCAGTTTTGTTTCTATGACAGTTTTGAAACATGTTAACACGCTAACCGCTGTATGATTGGTTGTTTGAAAAGGAGCAACAGTGACGACACCAGCGCCTTTCTGAAAAGTTAAGAAATTTTCAACTCTAAGTGATCAGAGCGGCCGCACAAAAACGGTGGAGCGCTAAAAAAAAAGGTGACCTCTAGGTGGCCACATGCGGCGGCATACGCTGTCTCCTCACTGGGAACAATTGAAAAAAGAAAAACGCTATGTGGACACGCATCCACAGACTATAATGTACTCGTTCTAAGATGTTAACGTTTCTATAGTGACTCATTCACAGGGACCTGTAATTTAAAGAACTGCGGGATAAGGAACCATTTATGCCTGTTCACATATATCCCTACTTCTAACTCGCATAAAATTTAATAATCTAATCATCAACAAACAGGTTTATAGATATGAATAATTGCATAATGTATTTGTCCCTTCTTTATCTCTAACAGATAGATGAAGCCAATGCATTTGGGAACACGGCTCTGCATGTGGCATGCTTTAATGGTCAGGATGCTGTGGTGAGTGAGCTGATTGACCATGGTGCTAACGTGAGTCAGCCCAACAACAAAGGCTTCACCCCTCTCCACTTTGCTGCTGCGTCCACACACGGTGCCCTCTGCCTCGAGTTCCTGGTCAACAACGGAGCTGACGTCAACGTGCAGGTGATCTTCTCGCTCCCTTCTATCTCTCGTATCTCAGTAAACCTGAGTACTATTTCTGAGACATTAGCATTATTCTCTTTTAGAGCCGAGATGGGAAGAGTCCTCTGCATATGACTGCAGTGCATGGGCGCTTCACCCGCTCCCAGACTCTCATTCAGAACGGTGAGAGCTTTAAGAGTTACCAGTTGGCTGAAATGTGAGCATCAGGCTATTAGTATGCACAAAGTAAAGTCTATAAGAAGTGTTGGTGTGTTTGTAATGACAGGCGGAGAGATAGACTGCGTGGATAAGGATGGCAACACTCCATTACATATTGCCGCTCGTTATGGTCATGAACTCCTCATCAACACCTTAATCACCAGTGGGGCCGACTGCACCAGGTGTGTGTGTGCGTGTGTGCTTTTATAATCAAAGATTAGTACACTGTTTATATCAGATAACACTTATGAAGTTTCTCTCTTTCTCTGTCTCTAGAAGAGGAATTCATGGGATGTTTCCCCTGCACCTGGCAGCTCTAAGTGCTCATGCTGACTGCTGCCGGAAACTTCTCTCCTCAGGTACCTCTGCATTTGGAGACGTGACACAACATAAACATGTCATCGTACTGATAGTGCGTTATTTAAATTTTTTAAACACACAAAAAAACACACCATACACCGGACTTTAAATGTGCGGTCCATAATGTTTCGAATGTTTCTAGACCTTGGGTAACTGATTCATAATATTGCAATGGCATGGATCTGACTCGTTTTCTTTATTTCAATTTTCTGTTTGTTTGTGTTTTTTACATTTTTTTGACCCAGAAATGAACTCCACGCCTAGCTCATCAGCTGCTTTCCCTAAAGGCAACCCGTAAGGCATATATAGTTTCAACAGAGGGATATAGGAATATTTGGGGTGGAGGCAAACCAGGGTTTCCATTGCATTTGCACATTTCCTCTGAAGCAGCAGAGGGTGATCAGAATTACATACTACTCCATTAAGTTGAGCGCCATATTAAAGGCCTCAAACTTCCCTTGTTTTAAAGGAGACGTATTATGAAAAACTCACTTTTTTCAGTGCTTGTGCACATACATTTGGGTATCTGGAGTGCCTACCAACCCACAAACTCTGAAATAAAACAACTCAGGCAGTTTCTTTTGGGCTGCTTATTTCAGAAAACATGTGCTTCAACAAGCCGTTCAGATTTGGGTACACTTTCAGTGTCACAAGGGGAGAGATCATTAGAATTATGCCACCCCCTCGTCCAAGTATCTCCACTCATGGCTTGGGAACTGCCTTTGTGAATTAATATTCATGAGGAAAGTACGACCTGATTGGCCGGTTGAAGAGGGGGGTGGGGTGAGCAGTGGCTCATTATCATTTAAAGGAACAAGCACTCAAACCAGCC
>JAOTRR010000055.1:28802013-28812325 GCA_028570945.1 Gogo arcuatus
TGGGTTCATACTGTCTGCAATGCAATACAAGTCAAAGTAAATTTAGAAATCACTGATTTTATTTTTATATGCATCTTCCATATTGGCACTTATAAATAGGAGCGAAAAGTATGTGTTCATAAGCATAAACAGAGATATGCTTAAAATTAAATTGATTTGTAAAAAAGTATTTGGACACCACAAATTAATATTAGTACTGTACTTTGTTACAAAGCTCTTGTTGGCAATTACAGCTTAGAGATGTATATAATACTGTATTGTGTTTAAATTTTGGTTTAGTTCCCCAAGGTTACCAAGGGTCCCTCTGATGGACTTGCAATTTCAAAATCCTCAATAAGTTTTCAACAGAATTCAAGTCAGGAGATTGGTGAGGCCATGCAAGGCCTTCTTGAGTTATTTTGAATGTTTAGAATTGTTGTCTTGTTAAAAAATTCATTTTCTTCCCAGATTTAGTTTCTAGATTTACGTTTCCTTTAATGACATGCAATGCCACAGTACTATTTGCAGAGAAGCAGCCCCATGTCTCCACCTCTGTACTTCTCTGTGGGTATGGTGTTTTTGCGATCATACACACAACCCTTCTTCCTCCAAACGTCAAAAAATGGTACATAAATGTGGTCTTTTCTCTAAGTATAATAAATTTAGGACATATGTGTTATAGTTTGGAGCTACTTATTCTACAGAGTACTTATTTCTAGCATACTCAGTACTTACTCCCTGTCTATGTTTGCACCACTGTGGAAGAGAGTCCAATTTTTATAAAATCTCATTAAAAAATATTCCAAAGGGTCTGTACCACAACTGTCATGATGTCTTCAAATTCTGCAAATCAATTTTATAAAGAAACCGACCCAATTATATAAAATCAATGATTTGACTCTACCTTCACACAGTGGGCCATTCATTTTTAACCTTGCTGATTGCAAATGGGATTTAAGAACTAGTTCTACTGATGCAAGCAAAAAGAATAGGTGTTTAGTGGTTGGCGAGTTTGGGAACTGTAGTCCTGGATATGAATGTGTGTGTGTATGTGTGTGTGTGCGTGTGTGTGTGTGCGTGTGTGTGTTCTGTCAGATCAGTGATTATTGTGCCACCCACTAGAACACTTAGTTAACCCGCTGCCTACCTCCAGTCCACCATAAAGTACATAGTGCACACGCATGGCCTCAGAGCTTGTGGGCAGGTAGAGGAGGAGGAGGAAGAGGAGGAGGAAGAGGAGGAGAAGGCCTGGTTTCAGAAGAGCCTACTTGCAGGTTAGTGCAGATGACAGGAGCAGGGCATGTTGTGTTCTCAATCTCTTTTTTCTTCTTCTTTTAGCTATCTTTTTTCTCTGTATAATCCAGCCATTGTATTTTCTCTCCAGTATAGTCCCAGAGAGCAGCTCCATTATTGTGGTAAATAACAGCTGCTCTGTGGGACTATACTAGAGGGAACACAGTACTGTATTTTCATGCAGTGGTTTCCTTTACTGCTTTGTGGGCAGATGTGCCCTCTCCTTGCATTTTGCTAGAATGCATTCTGGATAAAGCTATGAAGATTCAGTTGCAATCTCAGATATCAACGAGCTTGCAGAGAAAAGATGCCCATCTTTTAACTGCAGCCTCCTGGGGCTTGCGGCTTTTCTGAGGAGCGTGCGAAGAAAAGCTGACGTTGAAAGACTGAGCGAGAGTGGTCGATACATCATCTTACTGTATCTTCAACAGGGCCCTTGGGACCTTAACAGAGGAATCAGTGAATAAATGAAGGAGCTCGATGAAGAGTAACTTAATTTATTGTTTATTTCCATCTCTAGTTTAACTCTATATCATTCCTTTTGGTCAGGATGTCAAGTAGTTTCACGTTTCCATATCAAATAAGCTGACCGGACGAGCAAGCGAGATGATTGCTCATAAATTATTTCACTGATTGTAATTATTCCAAATCTGTTAACATCAATAACATCAGCCATGACTGAAAAAGTGTTGCATCCTACTCCGGACTTGCGCTGCCTCATTACTCATGAAGTATGACTCAGATATTTAACTACAGGATAATTGAAGATCTATATTCTTTGCAAGAACACTTTGCTAAGAGAGCACATTTTTTTTCTTTTTAAAGCAGCTCCTCCAATTAAGTCAGCATGGCTAACTAGACTAAATGGTATTACTGCAATCTTTTCTGTGTATCACAATGTCCTTTTGTGAATGACTGAAACGCTATACCGTGTCTGCATTGGCCTGGCGTAAGTCCAGCTCCGGTCACTGGGTGCTCCTCATTAAGGATACAGCTTTAGCAGGGGCCTCTGGACAGCCATTCACTCCTCTGCTCTTGCTTATTAAAGGCAAGCAGCATGAGCTGGTGGGATTGAAGTGCACCACTTATAACCTTCCCGAAAAAGCAGCACACGTCTGACAATGGCATCGATTTTTTTTATAGGCAGAGTGTGGCATGGTGCCAGAGCCATGAACCCAGTGGAGAAAGGGAATAGTGTGGGTACCGCACCGGTACAATGCATGCAACTGTTATTATGTCATTTCTTCTTAATGGACCACTGTGAATATACATAAATAGAATATGTAACTATAGGTGTGTGGATTGTACTTGTATCAGCATGGATCCATTGTCTAAATAGATTTTCATTTACAGGAGGAAGCGCTGAGTGTGACTTATTGATTACTGGTCATGAGAGACACACAACCTTACCACCACCCAGATGTGATCATTAGTAAGAAGGCTTACTGCTGCTGTGTGTGTGTTTGTATGAGTGTCTCACTTGTGTACACAACACCAACCCTACTGGGATGATCTTTTCTCATGAAAGGTCACCTCATCCTCCAACGTCTTCTCTAAAACTTTCTTCTGCCTATTAATGCTATATTTACATCGTATATAAAACTTTCAGTTTGACTTAATGTACACAGCTGAAAGGCACCACATTCAGGCTGTGATAAACTACAGTGTGCATCTATAAGGTAAAGTAGGTTGCTTATAATTTATGGCAGAAGGTTAATTTAACAAACAGGCAGGTATTTCAGCAAAGATAGCCCCGTTTGAGAAAGTAGAAGCATGTGAAAGCCCTCAATCTGTCCCCCTGATTTATGCTGTTGTATTTCCTTTATAGCTACTCTTAGCATCTCTTGACACCCAGGGTTTAATTCTGTTTGTGGCAGATGATGAATTACCTCCAGCAGCGGAGGAGCAGGTTTTGAACCCCACAGCTCTTCTCTACTACTGTCACAAGCTAGTAAAGGACAACTTGTGTGGCCCATAAAGAGCACTAAAAGCCTGTCCACACACATACACAGATACCTGTTAGGTTTGTGTTACGCCTTGTTAGCCATCATTGCAAGCTAGACCATCGTTAGAATCAGCCATGTATATCGTATAACAATACGAGTGTACCTGCGACTTTCTTGTGAATGGTTTGATACAGCCCCTGACCCATGAAGCTCATTCAGTGTCTAATCATCTTTAACTGCTCTTTATGGCAAAAGAGACTTTTATGAATGCTGCATGGTTTTATGGCATTGCAGTGTAAGATTTGAATGAATTAAAGTGTCAAGTGTGTGTTGAGGATGGGTGGTAGTAGACTAAAAATCCTAGAAAGGAATATACAACTTACCACTGATTGATAAATTAAACTTAATAAAAGCAAAAACATTTTGGAATTCTAAGAGGATATATCTTCCAGTGTGTTCATATGATAAATGTCCAAATCATTTTAAATAAAAAAACAAAACATAACTCTGATAGATAAGAAAAAAGAAGTAGATGTGATCTAATTTTTTCCCTCTCTTCCAATTAGCACCCTGGAACAGCAGCCAGTTATTCCTTCCCTTCTTCCTTTTAACAAAAATGAGAAGACCTACAATTTTGGACTATGTTTTAGTAACAGCCTTGGCAATGCACCCAGCCAATGCGAATTTTTGTTGCTTTAGTTCCCTTAATTGGCCATGCATTTTAACCAGGAAACACCAGCAGATTCATTATACGCGTGTCTGCTGGTTTACACCGCTTATTTAGCCTTTTCTGGCAGAGTGTATCCTTTCATCTAAGGCACTCATTCATTAGGTGCTGTGAGCTGTTAGCCAGAATGCAGGCAGTACACACATTAAAACAGTCAAAGCATGAAGGTGGGTAGTACACTCTAGGTGGGTAACAGATTCAGTGCCTAGGTGTTAGAGTGGGGCCGAAATCAATGGGAGGGTCAGAAGCAGATGGGATGAAGTACAGGGACAGGACAAGAGAAATAGAGAGACCAAGAACAGGACCAGGAGCAGAAATGAGGACTGGATCAGAGTCTGATACGGACACAGGGAAGAAACAGGGCCTGACATTGAGAATGAAGAATGAAGCAAGGATGCAACTCAAAAAACAGCAACACTGGGAGTTAACCAATGTCTGGAACAGGAATAGAAATACTGAGGGTCTGGAACAGGAAACAGACCTATATAGAAGTGCAAGGTTTGAGTCTGAGGCATGGGACAGATCAGAGACTGAGGCCAACTTTGAATGGAACAGGGCTCGTAAGAGACACTGTTAAGGGAACATGGCCTGTGCTTGGAGAGAAAAACTTGACATACTGAGAAAAGAAACTCTGCTTGAAAAGCTCAGAGGATGAGTCTGCTGCAAGAGAAGGCTCAGGAGCTGAAATTAGGAACATGAGCAGTGACTTGACTGGGACTTGAAAGCAGAGACAACTTCAGAACTGGGGACAGAAGCAAGGATACTTTCAGAGTTACTCAGGTTTAGAGACATCTTCATGACTATGAACAGAAACTTGGATACTAACAGCGTTTTCAGTAGCAACAGACTTAGAAGCAAAAACAGCATTAAAACTAATTACAGTGGCACAGCCACCGGCAGAGCTAGGACAATTTATGGGCTATAAATATAATTATAGAGGCACCTTCAGAACCCAGGACAGAAACCGTTGTCCCAGGAGAGCCAACAACCTTAGCTGGTGCCTACAAACCAAAACCAAAAAAAGGGACACCAATAAGTTTAACAGCAGTGACTATCCAAGTGTACTTGGCAGTAGCCATGACAGTATCTAAGACAGGACAGGCTTGCAGTGCCACCTAGGAGACAGGGCTGGCTCTTTACCACACAGATCTAGGAGGCCATGGCTGGTGTTCAGGTCCTGAATGGCTCCATGTGGAGCTGTTGTGTTCCCATTGAGCCTTCTGCTCAATCGTTGGATAATTTTTAGGCACTGTCCCACGCAGCTGAAGTGAATGGGCTCAGATCAAGTTTGAGCCTTCTGCCTATTGACTCACACTGTCTAATTGATTCTATCACAAGCTGTTTCTATTGTTGACATGTCTCAGCAGTTATGAACACAAGTTTGTGGAACAAAGCGCTTTTCAGACACTCTCTTATTTTCCTCACTTATGGTTCCCATGTTGTATAATGTGAATCAGTGTGTTTTTATTACCATAGTGCAGTTGTCCTCCTCTTAAATCTTTGTAAGACTCAGATTCTATTGTAATACCATAAGATTTCTGTGTATAGAATTTTCATTACAATAGTTTTTTTTTTTTTTTGGTAAATATGTGCTCCTTTAGCCTATTCAATCTCCACAGTGACAGTTAACATCCTGACAGTTAACATGTCTAGAAAGAAGTACACAACTGTAATTGTTTCCTGATACAGCAATGCCTACTTTAGAATGATCTGTCTGTTTTATAGCATTATAGCTGCAAGAGAGAATTCAGGCTAGGTGATGCAACTCTAGTCTAGTGTTCAGTGTGCATACAGGTTTACTGTACAGGGATATAAGAGTATGAATGCATATGAATGCATATACTGTATTTGAAATGAACAGATAATGTTCTCCAAACTAATACGAATAGGAGTCTTGCCAAAAAGGTTCACAGGGCATCTGGATGAAACTAGAGGTGTGCTTCAGGGCTGGGATCCTGAGGGACACAACAAAAAATATGTGCAATTTGGACATGAGCTAGCAGTCAGATATGAAGCTTGTGAGGCCAGGTTCATTGAACATGAACATGTGGTGCTGCATTATGCAGTTACAGCATTCATTCAGTCATCCTTAGTAACTGCCTGTTCAGAGTGCTTTAAATGAGGCTTTTTTTTGCATATATTTTGGGAAATTTATAAGAATATGTTAGTAGGACCAAAATATCAGTCCCATGCACAGCTCTAGTTAAGACCAAGCATGAACTGGAGTGATGTAGCTGAGGTCGAGGAACTTTCAGAGCCAGAATTCACAGATCGTGCTGGCATTCCTACGTCTTTTTGTGTCCAGTGTTTTCAAGTGTTTCTTGGAGCATAATGATAGGGTACGTACAAGGAAAAAAAACCCTTCCCATTTAGGCCACACCCACTTAGGCTTTAAATCCAAATACAGAAGTGAATATTTGAAGCATAAACAGACAAAAGTACAGATAATGGTAATGCATTACATTGCTACTATATGTGTTCATGTCTTGGCCACCACGTGGAGCAGAATTCAGACCATATTTATTCTAATATCTGAAGACCCAGGCCCATAGCAGCTCCTGTGTTTGTGTGTGTACTTGCACGGTATTTTCCATGTCAGCTTTGATTTAGATTTGTGAGAGGAACCCTTCAGCGGTGCAAACAATCATCAGTGCTCAGTGGAGACCAATGATTCAGCAGACACAAGATTCATGTTTTATGAATATAGGTGTTCATAAATTACATGGGGAACATTTGTGCTGTAGCTGCTAGATGCGGTGGAATCTTCTTCCTCTCATCACGTACCATACCATACCATCTTCCTCTCTAACTGTGGTAACTTGTCAGCTAGGATATTGCCCCTTTGTATACCTGGTATACTTTTTGGTAACATAACTTGCTTAAGAAGGTATAAAAAAGAATAATGTAAATAAACTAGTTTAGGACATTTATTTTCCATCTTCAGATTATTGAGTAGAAATGGCCTCAGTAGAGTAATCTAGAGTGAGCTACTGATAACAGCTGTACAAGCATGTGTTTTAAGAGAATTAGCTGCAAAGGCTGAATTTGTGTTTGGGACAGTAGAAACCTGAGACAGTCAGCATTTATCAGTTTCTGAAGTGTTGTAAGCGTTCAGTGTCTGAGTGTTAATTTAGACAGTATTGGATACAGAGCACACCTGTGGAGACTGCTGGAGTTTGACATGCTACTAAACTTTATTGAGGTTCCTTGAAGGAGCTGTCTGAGCGTTACCTAGCAACCATGGCTTACTGCAAGGGAATCTCTCAGCATTATCAATTAAGGGCAGAGGGAGAGAATGAGAGAAAGAGAGAGAGAGAGAGAATGGGGAAAGTGATTGTGCTGTGAATCAGCAGACTGGAGGATCCCAGCTTTGTTGGCAGTGGCGTAGCACTGAATTGTGTGTGTATGAATATGTACATCGATGGCATTTTCCCCAGTAAGGAATAGATGATGTACTATTTTAATATACTGTACTATTATGCAGTGTTGGTGTTGGATATATCCTGCTTCTCAGGTGAGCACGGATATTTATCTTAAATTTCTTCTTTCTGTTCTTTTTCAAAGATGTGATTTTGTTTTCTTGGGGAAAGGCATGATTATATTAACTGCATTATGAGCCATGTTTATAGGATGTTCATGTTAACTTCTGTTCAGGGCGGACTGAACCACTTAAGCCTTTAAAAAGAGGGAGATGATTTCCCAGAGGGCCTGTAAGTTTAACAGATGGAAAACGTATAGCCTATTTGATTTGGATTAGTTGTACCAGTAATTATCATCAAGATTTGTTTGTAAAGTCTGGAAAGTAATAATTCTGGAGAAAATTACTTTCAGTATTTTGCCAAAGTAATAGTAGCAATGTTCAAACTGACCTCATGGTGACGTAATCAAATAGCATTTTATAATAAGTACAGCCATACGTCGTATTTTTGAGTGTTGTACCTGTTGTCTAATGATAACATATACATCCAGGCTATAATAAGATACTTTATCCTGTCCAAATCAGCCAAACCCATCACAAATTATGTAATATGGGTCCTCTAGTAAAACTATCCATCCATCCATCCATCCATTATCTATACTGCTTATCCATCAGGGTCATGGGGGAAGCTGGAGCCAATCCCAGCTGACTTTGGGTGAGAGGCGGGGTACACCTGGGCAGGTTGCCAGTCTATCGCAGGGCTAACACTAAGACAAGCAACCATTCACACTCACATTCACACCTACGGGCAATTTAAAGTAGCCAGTTGACCTAATTTGCATGTCTTTGGACTGTGGGAGGAAACCAGAGAACCAGGAGGAAACCCACATTGACACGGGGAGAACATGCAAACTCTACGCAGAAAGGCCCCAGTTGGCCGCGAGGTTCAAACCCAGAACCTTCTTGCTGTGAGGCAACAGTGGTGCTAACCACTGCACACTGCACACAGGAACTGCTTCTGGATTGCTTCATACCGGTATAATTCATATTTATATATAATTATATTAGTCATCACTGGCTTCATATTACTGAACTGTCTTTTAGATAGATGAAGTCTCCAGGTTCTATATACTTATACTGTATATCTCATGCAGACAAAAGCATGTGGTTGCCAGTGCATGTTAGGACACACATCACTGCTACTTTAAATTGCAGCAGTAGTCAGTGGCTGTGCTGTTTGCTAGTGCTAAAGATAAAAAGGGAGTAGAGCCCTTTGTACAAGATAGATGACTGGAGGCAATCTCATTTAGGCTTGTCGATGGAATGGCGATTCCTTGTGCAGTAGCTGACTGCAAGTCAGTGAGGCCTGACATTGAACAGAGCCGGAGCACGTACACAACACACACGTCCTCCTTTATCTCTTTGTCTCTCTTCTCTCACTTGGAATTTCTTTTTAAATAGTGCTGAAAGGTCACTTCCTGTGTAGGATAAAAAATCACTTGTCCTGAAGAACCATTCCTCTTTATTCGAATATGGTGTGTATGAGGGTGATTATTTTGGTTTTCTTGGGTTTATTATTATTAATTAACTGCATTTTTAATTATAGCAATGGAAGGTCCTCATAAGGATAGTAAGACAAGTGTATGTGTGTGTGTGTGTGTGTGTGTGTGTGTGTGTGTGTGTGTGTGTGCACACGCATCACAGCCAAGATGAGCTGCACCACAAGACTCTTGCATTACCTCCTACAGATGAACTTGTATATTGCTGGGTCAGTTACTACAGTTGAATATGACAACGCCAAATCTACCATTGTTCTGAACTTCAGTTAAGCCACTAAACTAAATGTAGCCTAAACATCTCTGTATAATGTTCCTATTCATCCTAGTTCCTGTGCAGTAATACCGCTAATACCTAATTACTTCATATCCCCTAACTCTGATGTATATCAGTATGATAATTCATATAATTTTCCATTCTATGAGCTTAAATCAAACTCGACTGACACATTTACTCACTACCTTTCTGTTTTACAGTAATTAAACATTGTACTCTATTTAATGGAGCTTGGCTTTCCCAGACTGAAGAGACATGTAACTCATGCTGTCAGATTTATTTTGATGAAGTGCCTCTCAAATGCACATTTTTTGTACTAATAAGGCACGCCTGTGTATAGTTCTGAGACTGTGGCGTGTTGATTTGTGTAATTGCTAATCACCGCTGTGTGGACGCCTCTGTGGACTAGTAGCTCGGCAGGACGGGAGCTGATTTGTGTCCTTGAGCCTCATTCATTCATCAATACAGCAGAAATACATTTTCTAGGCTCCAGGCAGATGAGGTTGATGTAAAGGGATGATAGGTTGCACAGGCCACTTTTCTGCTACTCCCACAGACTGATTAGCACATGTGAGAGTCAAGCTGTCGTAATCACCTTGATAGCTAATGAAGTATTTAGTACTCATGCTGAGTTTTATACCTCTGGCTATACAACTAGTGTGTGGTAATTAGGGTTGGGCCAAATGCTATACACACACACACACACACACACCCTTGTGGGAGAGTCCCACAGCATTCTGTAATTCATGTGACAGGATTTGGTACAGCAGAGAGTTGAGAAAGGATCCTGAGAAAGGAAAGACATGCTGCCCTCATGATCTAATGTTAATAACATCACTGTTGGGTCACCACTGGGCCCTGTATCAGTGTTGGTTTTAAATCACATCTCTCTGTTAAACAGGGACTTGTAAAACCCAAATCAGAAAAAGCTGTGATGGTATGGAAAATTTAAATAAAAAAAAAAAGAAAGCAGTGATTTCTAAATTTACTTTGACTTGTATTGCATTGCAGACAGTATAAACCCAAGATATTTAATGTTTTATCTGTTCAACTTCATTTTGTTTGTTAATATACATCCATTCCTGCGTTTCAGACCTGCAACACATTCCAAAAAAA
>JAOTRR010000055.1:28856894-28866973 GCA_028570945.1 Gogo arcuatus
ATAGATAGATAGATGAGTGCTAAATATTCCATAAGCTGAGGCATTTGTTTATGACTTATGGCTATGCTCAGACAGACCGGCCCATCCTCCGTTTATATTGTGCAATTTCTTTTGCATAATTGAACGATTAGTTTTATTTGTCTTCATTTATGGAGTTGCGTTGGCTCGCTTTATTGATTTTTTCACATTCTTTAATTAATTCCAATAATATTGACTAATATATGACTAATTTTCACAACGTTTTCTTGATGCTATTCTTAGTCCCTGTCCTAGTGAACGAGCATGAAACTCCAGAGCACTTCTGTAAATCGCTGTGGATAAGCGCAGGATAACTTAACAGTATATTCCATATATAAAGGTGCAGTAATCCATGCAAATTATATGATTTGAAATCGATCAAGTTGAGATTATATTAATTAGCATTTTATGTGTAAATTTACACACACTCAGGAGCACAAGTAGAATACAAATTTATGGGATTTTCATGAATACCAAATTTCTTGCATAAACACTTGTACAAACGATTTATGAATAAATCCATTCATATCCAGCTTGATATATAAGCCCACTGTCTTTTAAAGAACAGATATTACTGTTTATTATTTCCCATGCACCATCATTTTCCACATAAGTATTCAGTTATATAGAAGAGCAGACCTGACCTTTTAGATAAGCATCATTAGCTCAAAAACCTCTCTAATGTAAAGCCCCTGTCACCATGTACTGTACTTGGGAGAACTGCTTTATGCATTAATGAACAGCAAGGTCAAAGTGCCTCGTCAGGTCTGGCTTAGCAAATGGAAAAGGAAGACAAGGCATCTATATATAGGCTTGTTCTTTGCAGCTATGTCATGGCACAATTAATGTTGGCCTTGTTTTGTTCTCAGCCATTAGCCTTGAAAACAGGCTGATTAATGTGAAGTGTTTATCATGATACATGTTATTGCATTGTTTTGTCAATTACTTCACACAGCCAAGAAATGTATATTATTATCCAAAAATGGCTGTTGCACTGAACTTCTCCTTGGCTAGTCCAGTCATGTTGTCCAGGTGAACAGGATCTGGTCAATCCATATAAATTAATTCATGATTTTAATGATGTTCTATGGAACTCTGTAATACAATTTGATCCTGAAGCCCTTTAAGCTCACCCTGTGACTGCATAAAGACACTGGAACCATGCTTGGCAGATAGACATCCAGGGAAAGCCCTATAGCAAAATAAATAACCCCACCAGTGAGACAGCTGATAAAGTGTACCTGCGCCAGTGTGGATAGCAGAAGAGGTCTCGGTTTGAAATATATAACAAAAAGCAAAGCCTGCTAATGGAAGCAAAAGTAATTTTCCTGTCTGACGACATCCAAATGGAATTCTATGTGCAGTCCCTGGATTATTTTGCAATCTGGTTTGTCATTTCAGTCTAGCTTGGGCATGTTTTACATTTACATGAATGCTTTTTCACTGTTTACAGCCATGTAGTGTGTGTGTGTGCAAATACAAGCTGTGAGACCCACACTGTGTGGGTTGGAACGCACTTCAAAAATGGTTGCTTTAGTGAAAGCAGATCCCATGGTGGCACATGCACTGTGCATTTCAATATAGCTCATCAACATGACTGACATTATGGAAAAGCAGTTTACCTTGTATTTGGGTCAACACGACCACACCTATTCATTTCTCCCCTTTCACAATTCATGTTTTTAAGTTAGGAAGTGCATGAGCAGGATCTTTATGAGCTGATGTTTTACAAGACTGCACTGATTACAGTATAAAGTCCTTTATGTGCCAGGAGAGAGCGATCAACTTCACACTTTAAACAAACAGACATTGTGGACAATGAGGCATTTATAATCGCTTACGAACATTTCTGAACATTTTGGGGTCTGCATGGCTCATCAACTTTATGCATTTCACAGCATGCCATCTATAGGGCTTCAGGACTTTCCCAGAAGAAGTCAGCTCCCTAAATGGCTTTGCCCGGTCACATCGGAAAGCAGGAACTTCCCAAGAATTAGGTAGTGTGGATCTGTCTGTGTGTTCAACGAGCAATGTTCTGCTGGAAAGGTTTAGGGCAAATAACACAAGTGAAGTGTCTCTGGATCAATGAATTATGCTTTACCTGACTGACCAGAAAGCAGGGGAGTGGAAAGAGCAGCGTATCGATTAGCAGGAGAGAGTGTGTACACCTGATTCTTCTGAAGCGTAAGGCATAGCAGCATCATGAGATCGACAGGCAGCTTAATCCTAATACCTTCTCTCAGGCAAGAACGTCCTGCAGTGCATGCTAATGCTAACTCTGAGTCTGATTAGGTGATGAAACAAAGAGATTCAAGGAAACAGCTTTAGGAAGGAACTTATAAGCCTCAGAACTGAGTAATTATAGCTCTTATAGGCTTGTGAAGCCAAGTTATAGGCAGATTCCAGGGTTGCTAGTTTGGAATAATTCAAAATGTCCAACTCCTATGTGTAAATAGAGCCAGAATACCACCTTAAAAATTCTCAGGCAGTTTGGCATAGAAATAGCACCCAGTTTCACCCACACATCTCCATTTGCAGAGGCTTTAGCAAGTGTGTGGGATGACATATGTCTGGACCGTTCCCACACATGCCATGGCTGTACTCGTTCACCCTGGTGCGATGGATTTATCAGTATCGATGCTGATTGATTATCACTCCTGATGCCCCATGATTACTTTTTAATGAACTGCGTCCTTATATTCATAGAGCACTACCAGTCAGCTCCAAAAGCTTCCACACTGGCAAACACCCCATTGACTTATTGTCAGTGTGTAAACATCAGAGCCTGTTAGCTGTGTGATTGTTTTACTATTTGCTTCAGACACCTCTGGGGTGGTGGGGATTGTAACATCTGTGCCTTAGTGTTTTGTGTGTGCAACCGACACAAAAATAATATAAGCTATGAATAATTGGATGTAATTTGTTTTGCAGTCACGATTAGTGAAGTAGCTCGAGAGCTGTATGTGATTCAGGACAAGAATAGAATTTCAAATATGGCACTTTGATTACTTAGCATGTGACTTGAATGATAACTTTTACTGCAAATGTATTTAGTTATAGTTAGTTATTGATCATTTAGATAGTTCTTTCACCTATATTGATCTTTATATTCTAAACAGAGAAGCTGTAAGTGTCCTGCTGAAGGGCAATAACATCTGTTATCAAACTAGTGGCCTCTTGATTCCTAGCCAAGTTCATTGAATCTTTTGGGCTACTACCTCAAGGTTGGTGAGTCATACTGCTCATCAGAGTCCTGCAGTACTGGGAAATCCAGTGGTTAGATGTTAACCATAAAAAATTCTTGGGAACATAAAACTTCTGTAAATCCTTTAAAGTCAGCACAAATGCAGCAGTGGGAGTACATGGTAAGAGGGCTGGTATAACATTATAATCCTGTACATTATAACTTTCTGACCCTAAAACCTCAGGACCCACTGCACACAATGGCTATTGTTTTAAGCTTGAGTGGACTCCCTGACTGCATTTACACCTCTGTCTTGCATCTGGATTAAATACTGATGAGATTTTAACCACCGAAAATTACACTTGTAGCCAAATGCATCTCCAGTTGGCTGGACAAAAAATCATTTTAACGTGCAAATCAGCTTATTATAAAAAGACCAACTTTCACAGTTGCTCATTGATTTTACTTGTATTCTGAACAAGATGGTTGCTGGTTCCAACATCTGCACTGACTAAACATGTGTATCTCCTATTGGGATGGGTTTTGGTTGTCAGATATGGCTTAATCCTAGTTTATACTTGATGCGTGACTTTGTGTGCATGTGCAGAAGCAGTGGCAATGCAAGCGACATTGCTCACATACTCACTTTTCTTTCTATACATTGAGGGGGTTAAAAGTATCATCTGCTAGATGGCACCTCAGAGCCAAAACATTCGCATAAAAGAATGTGGACACCTGACTTTCACATTCATATGACATGATATGATTTTCAGACATCCCATTCCAGATTTATTCCCACATTTGTAGTTTTAATAACCTCCACTCTTCTGGGAAGGCTTTCCGCTAGATTCTGGAGCGTGGCTGGGGGTCAGTACATTTCTGTTGTATTGCATGGCAAAAATGACCCTTGGACCATTTTTTCACTTGGACCTCCTGAATTGGTTTGAGTGATTGGATTTGAATCTGTTGCATTTTCTCTTTCATTTTTATGTGTAAAATCTCCATCCACATATAAACCTGATACACCAGACAAATGATGAATGATTTAGATCTCTAATGAGCAAGCCAGAGGAGCAGTGACAAGGGAAAACTCCCTGAGACAACATGAGGAAGAAACCTTGAGATGAACCAGACCAGGCACCCGTCCTCTTCAGTGTGACACCAGATAGTAAGATTAAAAATCACTACAGTATACAGTTGTAGAAGAGTAAAAATAAATAGCACTAAGTATGTTAAAAGAATGTTCAGCATGAGTATATTGTGAATAAGAGTATGGGATGAAAACAGGGCATTTTTTATGATTACAGCAGAAGTTCTTAGGTGCAAATCAACAGTAACCATGTAAAGTATCCATTGAAGCAAGAGTGAGTCTTGGATATAATCTGTTTTGGGGAAGTGCAAATCTTTAGGATATCCATGTGGTACTATAAAACTGTTCTCTCACAGTGGGCTTTTTAACACTGAATTAATCACCTTATGTAGAGTTGTTAGGCAACATGGAAAATAGTTAGCTAACAAGCCAAGCAAAGCTGTAAAAAAGGAACAATGACCACAGCACAGTGTGATAAGATGTAATTAGCCGAATCTTGTTCGAACATTTTGAAGACACCAATTTTGTGTACAGGCTTAATAAATGTCTTCTTGATTTGGTGGCTCTATAATTAGCTGAGCGTTTGTTTTTTTCCCCCCCCATGACAGAGCTTTGATGGTAAGTAGGTGATGTTTATGGTAAATTGCACATTTATAAAGCCCATGTTTTATTTTATAGAACTGTATAATGTGACCTTTTTGTCATTTTCCTTATTTACTCAGTGATGAAGTCTGGGCAAACAAAAAGCGCCAAAGAGCCGATTTGGTTGGTAGGGAGATGAGCAGCGTCATGTTACTGTCAAGTTAAGATTAGCTGTAATAATTGCATTAAAAACACACAGGCATGAAAAATGTTGTCTAAGAATTGTGATGTGTTTGTTAAAACAGTGGAACATTTATAGCAATAATCTCTCCGTTTATTCAAAAGAAAGTCTGCTGCTAATATTTTCTGCTGTTTTTTTTTCTGAGCTGCACAGATAGTATGTCATTGTTATGCCACTGCTTCTGCGAATTCTCATGTACCATCATTAAAATATCATGATACAATTTCATTTCATTTCTTTCTTCATATTTATGAAGTCTGTTTTTGAAACCCAACCACATGTTTGGCTACTTGGCTTTTTCGACGTTCCTGATCCCTCCTCAGTGTTTGGGCTATGTAATATAAAAAGTTAATGAATACACTTGTCACAAGCTGGATATCTGCTTTCTGAGTCAGACTCCTGGTTGCAGATGTGACATGAGCAGAGAACACAAATACATTCCCACTGACCTCCTCTATAGCTGTGGCATTGTGGTGAGTTGGGGACAAGGTGAAGACCTCTCAGAAAACGATTCTGCTTCATCCTCACAGCACACACAGTGCAAATCAACCCTCCACAACAGCCCATCTGTCATTCTATTTTCCTGAGACACAAGCCTCAGTTTTGTCAGCCTCTGTTATTGCACTGCAGGGAATCAATAGGGAATGCTCTTATTGAAAGGTTGTGAAGGATGGGAATTCATTTGTTTTAATTCAGCCTAAGCCGCCATCATACCATCCTCCACTTTATTTATCATGCCTCCCTATAGAGCAGCTGGTGCATCTATATTTTAGCTGGGACTTCTGTTGTATGCCATTACTGCTCTTGAAATAATTTCTGTAAATAATTTTAGTGGGTATAGCAGGAAAATAGACTGTGGAATAATAGTGTTCATAAAGAGAGGAATTTATTCAAGACTGTCACCCATTTGCGATGCACTTATCTTTGCTGTAATGTCATGTAATGCAAAGAGCATTAGAGACATTAACAACCCAAAAGAGTGGGCCATAACACAACACACAGTTACACTGCAATTTTCATCCTTTTAAGATGTCACACTGTGCAAGATAATCCCAATAAAATCCAAGCCAAATTCTATAACAGACTCACCATTTCAGATTACATAATGAAGATCCTCTGACGATAGACCTGTGATAATAGAAAATTATTATGCTCTGCTTGGATCATCACTCAGGCTTGTGCAAAAAACTGATTTGCATAAACACAAACAAGCCCTCGGTATAAAAGTAATATAATAATATTAATAACATGTTATGCCTGGAGGAAAAACATTTTAAGAAGCATAGAAGAGGAGTTTGGAGCCATTTGTGGATGGGTAAAAGAGGACAAAATGAAATTCCCATTTTTTAAAGTGAGCTTGAGATAATACAGGCATTTTTCTGTCCATTAACATGTGTAGAAGCTTTGCAACTTACTGTACAAGGGGACAGGCATGTAGGCTGGTAAGCTTATATTAATTAATGTGAGCAAGTCTGTATTTTAAATGATCATTTCCTCAAACAAATCATTTGTAGCTGTCCCATTGAGGTTTTCGTAATCCTATGCCATCCTCCTATTGGTGGCTTTTAGAAAAGCTTCATAGTAGCACACACTGAGATTTGAATAAAATATTTCTGTTACTGTCAGAACTTTGTTGCTAGCTGTCTTTGGTTACAATGGGACTAAATTGGCTGCTGGTGAGCATGTCACATTAAGTATTCCAAAACTGCCAGTCTTAACTCCAAAGAATTCTATTATCATGTGTGATTTTTGTTGATAACAACATCATAGTTTAAACCCTGATTAACACAAACACAGACTTCCAGTCACATGGACTCACACACCCTTGTGCAAAGAGCAAAACAACATCTGTTGGTGTAACAGAGAGAGATTCAGAGAGGTCAAGCTGCCAGACCAGGGAATAAGCCATCAGGGCAGCGAAGTCCTGATTCCAAAAACCAAGGTTACATTTTTGTAGCTTCCATATATAAAAGCAGATGGCAATTTAATCACATTATGGTTAAAGCTGGTCAGAGTTATCAGCAGCTAATGTAGAACACACACACACACACACACACACACACACACACACACATACTGCTGTCATCCAGAGGCACTCAAAATGCTGACCTCTGCTTTACTTTGCCCAAAACCAGGACTGTTCTTTTGCCATGGTTTTGTTTTGACCGAATAGCAAAATTTCACTACAGCTGTTTTTTTGCAGGTGCTTGTACTGTTTGTCTTTAAAGAGTTGCTTCTTAAATGTCAAATATAGGGTGCGCTTGAATCATGGACAATTTTTCCCCATTCTGGTTTTTGATGTGAACATTAACTGATATACCGATCAGCCATAACATTAAAACATGTTGTATGCCGCATCAATGAGCCTTGGGCGCCCATTACCCTGTCACCGGGTCACCGGTTGTCCTTCTTTGGACCACTTTTGGTATGTACTAACCACTGCAGACCAGGAACCCCCCACAAGATGTGCTGTTTTGGAGATACTCTGACCCAGTCATCTAGCCATCACAATTTGGCCCTTGTCAGAATCGCTCAGATCCTTATACTTGCCCATTTTTCCTACTTTCAACACATCAACTTCAAGAACTGACTGTTCACTTGCTGCTTCCCTTTGACAGATGCCATTTTAATGAGATAATTAATTTTTATTCACTTCACCTATGAGTGATTTTAATGTTATGGCTGATTGGTGTATATATACTGTATATACAGTCTATAGTCACTGGCCACTGACCACAATCATATCAGCAGCGTAATGCCTAAAATACAGGTCAAGACCTTCAGTTAATGTTCACATCAAAAATCAGATTGGGGAAAATGTGGATTTTTGACGATGGCATAGATATCGTCTTGTTTGAGTGTTACACAAACTGCTGATCTCCTGGGATTTTCACACACAAAAGTATCTGTAGTTTACACAGAATAGTGCTAAAAACAAAAATCCAGAGAGTAGCAGTTCTGTGGGCAGAAACACCCTCTTGAGGAAGTGGCCAAACTGTTTTGAGCCGAGAGGAAGTCTACAATTACTCAAAAAAAACTATTTCCAACAGTAGTGAGCAGAAGAGCATCACATAAAACAGAACACGTCAAGCCTTAATGCAGATGGGCTACAACAGCAGAAGACCACATCGGGTTCCACTTCTGTCAGCTAAGAACAGGAATATGAGGCTACAGTGGATATAGGTTCACCAAAACTGGACAGATGAAGATTGGAAAACATCACCAAGTCTTTCTTCCAGTCATAACAGCATGTATGAATGGAGTCAGAAGCATGTTTTAGATACAGGGCCACATGATGGCATTTCAGCATGCTGCCTGGATGAGATGAAAAGTGAGCTATGATATCAGCCGTAGTCATTTCTGAAAGGATTTGCTGTGTCTGAGGAAGCAGGGTATCTCTGAGACTGAGATGGCTATGTACAGAGACACGAAGCCCTCCGTAGCTGAGCAGCAACATTGCCTGACCTGAACGCCACTTTCCTGCCATGTTTCACACACTCTGACAGATGGGGAGAAGCTTGAAGCTGCTTGGGATTCCTTTGGCATCCCTCTGTCTCCCACATACACTAGGCTTAAAACAAGCGAGTGTCAGAACTGTCAGAATTATTGTATTCTCTGTGTGAGAAAGAGAGAAAGATATGTGTGTGGGATATGAACCCTATTACTGAGTCCATAGTACCATCTGGATGAGTATGGCTAAAGAGTTATTTAACAGTATATTTAGGCCTCCTTATATTTATATGAAATATGTTGTGCTACATATTTGATTTCCTTTTATATTCTCAGGGAAAGTATGACAAAAAAAATCCAAGTTTCCTCACTGATAAACAAGACCAGGTACCCTCTTGTTTGATGGCAGTGCCAGTAAAAAAAAAAAGCACTGATAAGCAACTCAAACAAGCCTACATGCTGCTGAGTGCCAACAAAAAAAGCAGCTCTGTGAAGGGAGCCATAACTCGTGCATGTCACTCTTTCACACTTAACCATAGATCCCAATTAGGGCATATCACAGAGGTCTGTTTTTATAAAAACAGGATGAGGCTGACAGTCAGACTGCGCTGCCTGCACCTCAAGACTTTTTGATTTAAGGGGCAGCATCATTAATCTGAGCACCTGAAGCAGCTGGAGCTGCAGTCTGGTTTGTATTGCTTGGTTGGTCACGGCGCACACTCTGCTGTCCTCTGTCTGCTCAGATAGGCTGTATATGTGGGAAGGTCAAACTTGTTCTGTGATGCTAATTTGTTATCAGTTTTTGGTTATATAATAGCACTGTGGTACTTGATGGTACAGCACAGCTCGGTAAATTAGACACCATTGTTGCTATTTCCACCACCATGTACATACGCAAATCCCCATGCTGAATTTAGTTATCCTTCCTGCCCAGGTACCATGTGAACTAAGCCAGGACATGTGGGTTTACCTAAAAATAGCGCAGACCATCAGTTGAACAAATGCAATAACAAAGACTTCCTGATTAATATCTCTTGTAGAAGTCACTTTTGTACTGCACAAACACCTTCAGTAGGCAAGTGTTGTGACTGTCTGCTCAAGTTTCTTGCTCTTTCTAAGATTTCAGAGGAAACATCACAATTTTAAACAGTAATGTAATGTTTCAGACATTTCTTGTCACCATGTAACGTAATCCAATATTTCTTCTCCATGATCCAAGTAAACTTTTTCAACTTCTAAAGCAAATCCCAAATGGTTTCTATTGACATTGTTTACACTCTGCATAGGATATAGCATAATGGAGCCCTCGTGAATAGTAGAGAAAGACATTTCAGATTCACCCTGTTGGTTCATTCATTCATTTATCTTCAGCAAGCGCTTTATCCAGGTCAGTGCTATCCTGTGAACACTCAGAGCTAGGTGGGAATACACCCTGGATAGAAATGTATCGGAAGGGCACCATGTGCGTGCGCGCGCGCACACACACACACACACACACACACACACACACACAC
>JAOTRR010000055.1:28950688-28963743 GCA_028570945.1 Gogo arcuatus
TCAGAGATAGTTGTGGGTTCTTTTTTTTCGTGGAAGGGTACCAACAAATTTGTCCATGTCTGTAGCATTTGATCAAGCATGTCCTATTATTTAGCTTTTTTTAAATTGTGTTAATTGTGCGCACCACTTAACAAAGCATTATGACAAGCAAGATAACCAATGTCTCCAAGCAAAAAACATTTTTCTTGACTTTAAAGGTACAGTACTAATAATTAATTGTGTTCTATTTACGTATTTAATCTTAGCATTGAGTCTAATCACTGTACCCAAAACATAAATTTCAGGAATTTTGTGGTTAGTTATGCTTTATATCAGAATACTGATGCATGCAACGTCTGTATTAAATTCTCATTATGTGCTCACAACTCAAATCTTAATTAAATGAACACAAACATTCATTTAACAGAAAAGCAGACACAGTATTGCTGGTTGCATAAGTATTAAAACATGTCAGACTGAATGGAGACCATTGGTAATCAGCAATTATCAAGCCTTGCCACAGATTTGCAATTGGATTCAGGTCTGGGTTTTGACTGTGCTACTCTAACATATTCAGGTTCTTAGTTTTGAACCACTCCAATGTAACTTTGGCAGTATGCTTAAAGCTGTTGTCTTGTTGGAAGGCAAACCTCTGTTCAAGTCTTAAGTCTTGTGGACTAGAACAGGTTTTCTTCTAGGATTGCACTGAATTTGAGTCCATCTATCTTTCTATCAACTCTGACCAGTCTCCCAGTCCCTGCTGATGAAAAGCATCTCTACAACATGATGCTACCACCACCATGCTCCATGGTGAGGATGGTGTTCTCAGGGTGATGAGCTGTTTTGGATTTCAAAATGTAGTGCTTGTTATTAATGCCAAAAAGTTCAATTTTGGTCTGATCAGAGCTATTTCCCACAAGTTTCGAACGTGCTTTTCCCAAATTCACACCCCGTTTTCTCACTTGCCACTCTTTTGTAAAGTGCAGCTTTGTGATGTATCTCGGCTGTAGTTGT
Source organism: Gogo arcuatus (assembly GCA_028570945.1). Classification (NCBI taxonomy): domain Eukaryota; kingdom Metazoa; phylum Chordata; class Actinopteri; order Siluriformes; family Anchariidae; genus Gogo; species Gogo arcuatus. The sequence goes on from JAOTRR010000055.1 coordinate 28,951,682, forward strand.
CCTGTGACCAGATTCTCCCATCTGAGCTTTGGATTTCTCCAACTCCTTTGGCGTTACCCTTGGCCTCTTGGTTGTATACTCATGTCCTCTTTAACCAGTCACAGACCTTTTGGCGGACAGCTTCTTCTAGGTTGTAGCATATATGTTTTCCATTTTATAAGGATGTAATGTTGTGTCACAGGATGTTCATAGTTTGGGATTTTTTTTTTAAATAACCAAACCCTGATTTATTGCAGAATAGTTTTGATTGCTCCTTGGTCTTCATGATGCTGTTTGTTTAAGTACATTGTCTTGTAAACACTGGGACCTTCCAGGAACAGGTGAATTTATATTCATATAACACTTAAACTGAATACTGGTGGACTTTATATGTGACTTCTGATGGCAACTGTTTGCACCAGAACTGAATTAGGGGTTTCATAGCAACAGGGTGAATAATTATGCAATCACAACTATTAAATGTTAATATTTGCAAATAATTATGCAAACTATATTGACTTTCTTCCCTATCACTTCATTATTATGGCCTGCATTTGCATATTAAAACCTATTAAAATAAGGATTTTATCATTTATAATGCAACATCACTTGCCAGTCAAAAAGGTCTTTAGCACCGTGCTGTTTCTTACAAGGAGTTTTTACATTTTGACCAGTCGGCTTAATCAAATGAAGAAAAATGCATCTTACGAAGTTTAAAGTGACTTTAACATATCACATTTTGGTGGCCTGAGTACAGCAATGTGGTAGTTCAATGTTTTAATGCTTGTGATCTAAATCATAGAATAGTTTATTTAATTTAATAGTTTAGTTAATTTGTTTTTGTTTGTTTCTTGAATATTTTTTTCCTAGAGCTAAACAGGAGGAGTCCTCAACACATATTTATTAATAATCTTACATACTGGTTTCCACCCCTTTGTATCCTGGGGATGAACGCACCAATGAGGAGCCTGACCGTGAGTCACATGGTTCAACAATCCCATCTGTCCAGAACACGCCACTCAATGTCGTATATATGCTCTGTCTGTTGTGGTGGACATTATTTGTCGATAAATCATACTGTACACGTTACACCATTATATGCCATGTTGACTAACTGTTGTGTGTTATTTACAGGGTATGCCTGATCGCATGTTATGTGCAGTGCTGGAACAATTTCAGCTTTACTTTTCCCGTTGGTATGTGCGCTTTGTTTCAGTTAGTGTGTGATATCCATGTATATTATCGTTCACTGTGAGAATGGCCCTTACTCCATACTATATGCAACCTTGATATTGGTTGGCTCTAGGTGTGTTTTTAATGGTGAAGATCAAGTGTGATCTTTGCAGCAGGTAAGGGAAGGTAAGGTTATATTTGTGTGACGTGAAACAGCGTCTTGTGTTCTCCTTGTGCTTAATTGTGTCCCACAGTGACCATGCAACACGACAACGCATAACGTCTGGTATGTTTTTATGTTGTAATGTACAGCAGCAGTGGAGAGCTATCTCAAATTTGAGCTTTCTATTTTCATTTTGTTTGCATGGCTGTGTAGGCATAACTGCATCTAACTCTTCCTTTCAAAGTCTATACCATAGATCATAAATTGTACAGATATCAGCATCGTAGAACAGTCAGCTGCAATGACAGTGACTAAAAGTGTTGCATTTTAACACTTACTACTTATATTCAGATTAGTACAGATCTATATCATAGCTTGGTGACCAATAGCCTTTCGAGTCATTTGTGGTCTTGTTTGTGGCTCTGCCTTTCAGATTCACTCCCTCTATAGCACAGCGAGTCCCAGCATGCTGAAGAGGAAGCAGAGCTCGCGCGTTGAAGCGCAGCCTATGACCGACTTTGGGCCTGATGAAACGCTCACGGACAGCGCTGATATCCTTTGGATCAACAAAGCAGTGAGTGCATGGTTATCCAAACCGAGCAGTGCTGTACACCTGATGTTTCCAACGCCAGTGGCAGCACATAAATAGGCCATGCTTGCATAATGGCTGGTGGCTGGTGTCTTTCTGACATGTTAGTGTGTGATTTTCCCCAGTGGGTGCACTCTTTACTGCGGGCCTGCGCCATAATCAGTGTCATCTCCGTGTGCATGAACACACCCAAGACATTCGAGCACTATCCCCCACTGCAGTATGTCACCTTCACCCTGGACACACTGCTCATGTTCCTCTACACTGCTGAGATGATCGCCAAGATGCACATCAGGGGCATCGTCAAGGTAACACACTTGGATGGTGGTTTTACAGTTGTTAAAAAGTAAGGGATATGCTGAGTTCAATGGATTTAAATAAATGCAGCTGGCAGATGAAAGACCCTTAATTACTGATGAGGAAAATATGGATGGCTTGATTGGAAAATCACTTCTGGTACATGCAAGCAAGAAAAGTAATTAAAGTGCCGACCAGGTCAACAGGAAGTGGCTGTTTCAGAAGGAAAATTAGTCTGATTTTATACTTAAAATTTTTTTCAGGGCAGCTACTCAAGCCATAGTCAGACATATGCCAATCCATGACCTTCATTTTGGGCAAAGTTTGTTCACTGGAACAGTATTTTCAGTTATGTGCCGAGTCATTGTTGCACAGGTACTCAAGCTTAATGATGCCAATTTTACATCCTTATCACTCAGTGCTTTTGCTTGTGTACATTTTCTTCTAAAACTGCCAGTCCTACTCTGGCTATAAAAAATGACATGACACCCATATTTTCAAATTTTTTTGCATGAGAACTTTTTTGTTGTTGGTTTGCATGCTTAACAATCTTGTGGCTGTAAGTATTTGTGAAACTATCTAAAAAAAACAAACAATACATTCATCAGAAAACCTCTATAGCAGCTATAATTGCAGCCAGGAGAGTCATTTTTTTTTCCTGCGAAATGCTTTTCTATGCATCTTGTAGGACCTCCCAGGGGTTTGTAGTGCTGATTTAACACCCCTCCCTCTCTTGAACTTTTCGAACAAGCAGATTAGCAGCTTGATTGGGTGAAGGTCAGGTGACAGGACAGGCCATTCAATTACAGACTGTACTGTCTTACACATCTAGGAGGTGTGTGTAGGTTTCCAGACTGTTGGTGCTAAGTCTGTATAGGTTGTCTTGAGCAAGATTACCATTAGTTTCAATTCAGCACTAACTTTGAGTATTTTCTTAAATTGTTCTATATCTGTTTAGTTGGATTTGTCATTCAATTTAGCATGGCACCATGATATTTGCTTTCAATTTGTACGAGTTGGTAGTATTTTAGTCGGATAAACACATGATGATTTGTACTGTATATATACTGTATATATACTGTACTGTGCCATACCAACTTTAGGCACTTTCATACCAAACAGTTCTAGGGAGTTATTGAGAGGAAATACTCACTGAGAAGCTTCCCCAGGAACAACATACCTTCAAGGGTTTTTTCTGTTTGCATTCACACCACCAGTAGGAACACTGAAGTGATGTAAGCTGGCTTGCTAGTGTGACGTTAGCAGGAAATGCTAGCAAAGATTTTTATATTTTGCTTAGAAGCATCAAAATCGTACTGTATTTCTCTGTTGCATATAGCCTCAATAAAGCCTGGACTTCTCTGTCAGTCCATTTGTCCTTGTTTTTTTTCTTTCAATTTTTAATGCTAACGTTAAGAGTTGTTTACACGACTAATGTTTTACACAGATTTTTAAAACTGGCAGTTGCCAGTGCTGCATTGGCTCATGTTCAACCAATCAACGTACACTTACGTCTGGACCAATCACTGTACACTTACGTGACTCATGGGTTCCTCTTGTGCTGGGAGAATACCTACCCTGAAGTAGGAGCTCAAAACGGCGTTCTAAGAACAATGATCGTTCTCAGTTCCTGCAGGTGCGGACACAAAAAAAGGGGGAGCTTCCTCCAACAGTTCTAAGAACTATGAAAAAGTTCCTCTGGTCCAAAAGCACCTCTTGACTTTTGACAAAGACACAGAATCATTTTGACTTGCCTTTATTTCTGTAAACCTACTAACTAATTTGATAACCTGTCTTCTTGTTTCTTATACTGTTCTTTTTTGCCTGGTTTAAAATTCATTTTATCACACTGGTAAATCAACTCGCAGAAAAATATTCGACTTTCTACTTAATACTCAACTTAATACTCTACATTTGTACTGTAGGTAGTAGGTAGCATTGCTTCCTCACAACTCCAGGACTTCAGGTTCAATCCTGATCTCAGGTTACTGTCTCTGTGGAGATTCTGTTGCTGATGTTCTGGGTTCTCCGGTCATGCCAGTACATGTATATCTGACTCTTAGTTGCCCCAAGGTGTGATTTGTGTGTGCGTGTGTGTGTGTGAGCGTGCGCATGGTGCCCTGTGACAGACTGGCGTCCCATCCAGCCTGTATTCATGTCTCTGGTTCATTCTGACCCTGACACGTGTGTGTCGAATGAATGATTATAGAACTGTATATTTTAACTGTAGCTATTTTTAAAGGAACCTTGAGAGGTTTAAGAAAACTTTGTTTTCTAATTATGTTATTTAGTAAAATAATGATTGAATAAATAATACATATGGAAGAGTTAACCTCAGCAAATGTTCCAGGTTCATCTGTGTGCAATTCTTATTTTAGGAACCTTATTTGAGACCCCTTTAATGATCTGGAACCCTGTGTACCGGGGATATCTATAGATAATTTATTTCACTCAGATTTCTTTAAACGGTGTGTTATTTATATTAAATTGAATTGAATTTTTTGAAGTTTGACTACAATTGCATATGCACAAACCTAATAAATGAATTATTATGGTAACTATATCTATTATTATAGTAAACATAAAGTAACTTGAGCTCACTGACCTGTTATTTGGTATCTCAGCATACATACCAGGGAGGACACCTGCACAGACTGAATAGTGCTGGCTCTTTCCCAGCTGCCCCGGCCTTTCATTAGCCCTGCAGCCCAGCTGCTTCTCACCTGTGGACTCTCATTAAAACGTGTGTCTTTTCAACCCGTCTCTGTTTCCAGGGAGATAACTCCTACGTTAAAGACCGCTGGTGCATGTTTGATGGTTTCATGGTGGTCTTTCTTTGGGTCTCTCTTGTGCTCCAGGTACAAAATGAGACATGCTTTCTTAAACAGTATTTCTCTGATAAATTGGTATATACTTGCTTTTAATTAAAAATGATGATTCACACTGCTTATCTGTTTTCCCCTGGCATTGTTTGTAGGTTTTTGAAATAGCTAAGCTTGTGGACCAGATGTCACCGTGGAGAATGCTGCGTATACCCAGGGCTCTTATAATGATCCGAGCCTTTCGGATCTATTTCAGATTTGAGTTGCCACGCACTCGCATAACCAACATTCTCAAGTAAGTGACTCATCATCAGAGGAACCATCATCAGTAAAATAACTTATTAGAATATTACTAAACCAGGCTAATTATGTATGCTCTCCTCTTTTTCCTTTAAAGGCGATCTGGAGAGCAGATCTGGAGTGTGTCCATATTTTTGCTTTTCTTCCTGCTCCTTTATGGAATCCTGGGGGTTCAGATGTTCGGCACGTTCAATTATCATTGTGTTACGAATGATACACAGAAAGAGTAAATAATCACATAAAATTCTTAAATTATCATGTCTGTTTTCAGCATTTGGTGATCATTTACCACATAATTTTTGACGGCATGTTTTTTTTTATTTTAATTGTTTATTTCTCCCTAACTATTGCTATTTCAGTCGGCCCAAACCAATTTTATATATTCATATTTACATAATAGTGAGCATTACCCATACTGATAGAATACTAGTAGCATTATCAGTCAATCAGTTTTGCACTTCACAGAAGGTCAGATCAGTCAAAATTTTTGCTGCATTTTCACTGTCTGTCCTCATTAGGCCCTCTCTGCTTATTTAGGCCTGAACTCAAAAAATGATCTCATCAAAACATCCAGTAACTGTACATATGCCTACATATACAGTATAAAACTGTGAAAGTATAAAATGGTTTTTCACTATTGCAGCAGATTACAGTAAATACAATAAAGCTCTTGGGCACAGGCTTCTACAATATGTAGCAATTTGTTAAAGCTCAGAAGGGGCTCTTGATGGGTACAACATGAAAGCATTCGCCCTATTGTTGAAAGATTGAGAGTTCAAAAACCGATGATGCCACTGCCAGGTTAGCTGTTCTCTTTGGGTGGGAGGGACGGCATACTCTCTTTCTCCTGTCAATCTCAATGACACTAGACAGTCCTGGGCATGTGTGAGCTCATGTATGCGGAAGAGGGCAGACAGCGATCTCCTCTGAGTGTGTTATGCTGCCCTGTGACACAGCAGGTTAGCTAGCTTCATATGTGTTGGAGGAAGCATGTGTTAGCCTTCACCTGCCCCAGTTGGTAGTTGGTAGCCATACTGGGGAGAAAACGGGGGGAAAAAATCAGATTGGGTTACTAGGGCTTTTTGGAAAGAACTAATTTTCAACCCATTACACAGCATGTTTTGGCTTGTACAGTGATCAGATATTGGTAGTCTGTGTAGTGACCCATGACCATTCAGGTCCATGGATAAAAAAACAAAGTTAGAATTTGGTATGTGTGTGTGTGTGTGTGTGTGTGTGTGTGTGGAGAGAGAGAGAGAGAGAGAGAGAGAGAGAGAGAGAGAGAGAACAGAATATTTGCTGTAAGTCCTGTCAGTCACAGGGTTATTGGGTTATTGCTTTATGAATACTTCACTGTGCACAAACTCGGTTCTTAAAGGGAAAGTGAGGAGCTGATTAAATGCACATGATTATGCTTTTGATAGTGTAAATGTGTTAAGAATAGCATGTAGAGAAAGCTATTTGATGCATTTTCAGACAGGACTATTTAATATTCCCCAGCAGAGTGGTGTGTTGCAGCCAGCTCTGAAACAAAGAGCCCCAGCCATCAGTATTACAGCGGAGGAGTGCTCTGCAGACTAATCATAATAATTAGCACATCCTACATTGTCTGGGCTTTGTGCATACACTCATCTTTCCCACAACTTTAAAGCCTCAATCTATCTCAATCTCTGTGGCCCTGAGAGATCTCCTAACCCAGACCGTGCCGTGATTTTCGTCCTCTTAGGGATGTAGTTTACATACATTTTCATTGATTACTTTTAAAGAGAGTAATCTTTGAGAGATTAAAGATACTGTCCTCCATGATTTTGAAAATGTGTTGGATGAGAGAAGATTTCTCTTTTGCTTTTATAAAGGCATGCTTTAGAAGTGTTCAGAGTCGATTCTTCTGTCTAATCTAGCCAGACCATATGTCCTTGGCACAAAGTCGCATGGATTTGATGGAGGTGGTGGATAAAATAGAAAGGGCAGCTTTCCCGACAGGGTTCTTTTTTTATGGAGATAAATCTCACATTTGATGACACAATTTATTTTCTGTTCCTTCTTTTATGTTATGAGATTATACCATATGACCTTGCCAATCACACATTTAAAATATTTTAGGCATAGTGCTTTTTTTCGAATTAATGATCTATCTCCAGCTGTGAGAAGTAGCGGTGATAAATCATAGGGTTAATCCGTAGCATGCTATTTATTTATTTATTTATTTATTGCAGGGTTAAGCTTGTGTTAACATTCAGTGGGGTGCTTTATCAGCATATAATTAAAGCTACTTTGATTCAGCAGCACATCTCTGATTGGCCTCTGTGATACTGCAATAAATTATCCCCTGCTCATTTGAGATCCCTTAATAAACAATTTGAAAGAATATCTGGGTAACCAATTTGAAAACATTAATTTTCATTAGAGACATCAAGTGCATCATGATGTAACACCTGTGGCCCAAATTGGTGTGTGTGTAAGTGTGTGTGTGTGTGTGTAAGTGTGTAAGTGTGTAAGTGTGTGTGTGTGTGTGTGTGTGTGTGTGTGTGTGTGTGTTGGCATGTTTTTATATCTTGGTTGGGGCCAAATATCCCTGCAAGGATAGGGATATCTGACAGTTTAACCTTGTTAAGTTTTGTAAAACAAAACAAAACAAAAAACTAAAAGAGCATCGGTTTCCCCGGAAAACGGTTTCTTTTTGATTACTGAGTTTGATTACTGAGTTACCTGGGTCATGGTTATATTTAGGTGTAGACATAGCAAATTATGATATAGCAGTTATGTCAGTGACAGTAAGACAAGTGTGTGTGCGTGTGCGTGTGTGCTCCTTAATCAATTGTTCAATAGTTCAACAGACTAAATGAATATAGTTAATACAAATAACCAGTAATATAGTTTCATGTTGTATTTTATATTCAAATATTTCATTTCTTTTTATTTGATGTTTTGTAGTAATGTGTCATGGAACAACCTTGCCATTCCTGACACACACTGCTCTCCAGATGGAGAGGGATATCAGTGTCCCATGGGCTTTACGTGCAGGGACCTGGAGGACCTGGGCCTCAGTCGACAGGAGCTGGGCTACAGCGGCTTCAATGAACTTGGTAAGTGTGAGGTGTCCTACACACTGACCAGCTCAGCTGACCTTTTCAATTCACAATTCAATTCAATTCAGATATGAAAGCAAAACACATCACTGTAACAGTAATTTAAGTATAATTAAGTAAGAAATGAATGGATTTTTAATTACTAGCAGCACTCTGTACTGAATTTTAATTTAAAAGACTAATTCAATGGTAAATTATTATGAGAAATCATGTCCAGCAAATGTCCACATAAATGTGTGGAGAATTAGTCTAAGTCTGGTCAAATTTAATCTTGCTACACCAAAAAATAAGAACACAACATTTTGTATGTATTATAGTGAAAGGAATTTTTCACACCTGTTTTTATGTAAGCCCTGAATCACAAGCTGAGAAAAAAAAAAAAAGCTGAAGTGCCTTGTCATATTTTTGACTTAATAACTCATAATACAGCATGTTCAAACAGTCAAAATTACCATGATGGAATTTAGTCATTTTAAGTGATTGGAGTTAAAGCTTTGACCATATCTAAACGCATAAGTATGCATCACTATTAATGCATTTCATTCATAAGATACAGCATATATGAATCAACTGAGTTACACTAAAGCAACATCTGGCTTACTTACAACCTGGGAAATGGCACACAGAGTAAGAATTATTATTACTGTAAACTAATATTCAATAAATTTGTCTTATTTGCCTTAATGATAGATTGTGCAGTGTTAAATATCAAAATACAAATGTTAAAGGTTGATATTAAGAGATAATGTCTTGATATGACAAAATAATATCTTGAAATAACAAGATATTAACTTGACCTTATGATTTATTAAGTTTAAATAATGAGATAGTAAGTCAAAATAATGGCATAATATCTTGACAATGGGCCTCATTTATCAAGTTGGATATGAACGGATTTGTTCATAAATCGTTCATATGAGCGTTTAAGCATGAAATTTAGTATTCATGAAAATCCGGAATTCTGAAAAACATTCGTATCCTAATCCTGCTTCTTCCACATAAGAAGACTAACTAATGTAAACCTTGACTTGATCGACTTCAAATCATAGAAGTTGTATGGATTACTGCACTTTTATACATGGAATATACTATCAAGGTTAAATGGCTTATTTTTATTCCATTTACAGAATTTGGAGACACGCTTATCCAGAGTGACTTACAGAAGTGCTTTAGAGTTTCTGTCAAAAACACATCCTCATGGTACTTCACTAGGACAGCCACAAAGAATACCACTGAGAATGTTTTGTGAAACCCAGTTGTGTTATATTATTGGCATTAATTAAAGAATATGAAAAATAAATTTCGACAAAAAAGCCTAGGACAGGCCTGTCTGTTTGCGCACAGCCGTAACCCAATGTAAACATAGCCTCAGCTGATGGAAGACTTAGTGCATGCCACACTTATGAGGAAAAGAATGTTTAAAGACAGATATAATTTATTCCATAGTGGAAAGCTGGGTTATAAATCGCTTCCATTTGCCATGGCATCTTCTTTTAATGCTGTGTAACACTTCCAACATGTCAGCCAATAGCAGATTCCTGTGTGACATGCTTGGTGTGCGTGATCACCTGGGTATAGTGAAGATCTTTTTTCTTCTCTGTCAAACCATTATCTTTTCACCTCACTTAATTCACACATAATTCACTTTTTAAAAAAAAAAATTGGTATAGAAGTGAGACGAAATATCTTCTACTTCTGCCTTTCTGCCTATTCTTATACCATTTAGGGGGCATTTCTTGTTTCCAGCCATCTATGCTTGACCTTTTATGGAGTCTTGTGGGCATCACTAAATGCAAATGGGCTGTGAAGGGAACTTGTTTTGCACTGTACGGGTGATCAACATACACACGCGAGTACGAAGAAAATCAGTGTTTCCAAGACACTGTTTTGTAAATCTGGAAGAAAATATTAGTTTGGTTTGGTTTACATGAACATTTACACAGAACTTTACTAAAGGATTGTCAATAATCATTATATGAAATATTTCTTTTTTTTCAAAATTCTTTGGGTATGTTAGTTATCATTTAATTTGCTAAGAGTGCAAGTTGAACTTTAAATCTAGATGAAGAGATTATTTGGGAAGAGGGGCATGCACATTTGGAATGAAAAAACCCTGACTAGGTGCAGTAATGGCAAAACATTGTTTACGTCTGCATTTTTGTGTCTGCACACCGGCTGACTCAATACAGGGGCACTGGCGTGATCACACATCTGGGCTTCCTCTCTCTTTCCCCTCCTCAGGCACCAGCATATTCACAGTGTATGAGGCGGCCTCTCAGGAGGGCTGGGTCTTCATCATGTACCGTGCCATTGACAGCTTCCCACGCTGGCGTTCCTACTTCTACTTCATCACGCTTATCTTCTTCCTTGCGTGGCTGGTCAAGGTGGGACATCCTTCCCCGTTAACTTTTAAATCAATTGTCATATGTGGCCAACCATTTATATCTGCACACCTAAGGATGTGTAGATGATATGAAACTTGATGTATTAATGGTGGCACCTGGTATTAGTGTTAATTTATTTCTATTCTTTAACTCCATTAAATAGAAGATCCTTTTTTAATGATTTGGAATCGTTGTTTTCCCAGATTTTAAAGCATAATGGACCGGAAAAGGAAAGGACAAACACACTGATGAACCTGTGTTTGTGTTTTCAGAATGTGTTCATAGCTGTGATCATTGAGACATTTGCTGAGATCAGGGTCCAGTTTCAACAAATGTGGGGCTCAAGAAGCAGCACTACATCCACAGCAACTACACAGGTACTGACTAAACTTGTCGTTATTCCACTTTATCACTCCAAACATTTCCTGTGTTTACTTTTATATAGATAAAATGGATTTCCGCACTTGGGTTCAACCATGATGCCTAGATACACTGTTGTTATTTGGAAGACCAGAGCATATTGTGACTCTCTTTCAGGAATTTAAATATTCATGTGTGCTATATTTTTCATTTAAAATGCACTTTGCCATAAACTTAGCACTTGTTATTTGTCATTTCGTGATATTGTTCTGCAGTGCAGTATTACCAGCCTCACTGTTTTGTATTTTGTCAATGATTTTGTATCCTTGTCACATTTACATCCATCATTGTTCTTTCACTCCAATACCAAGCATGATTTATGTACATCCATTATGTACATGTTATATGTACATCCATATATTTATTAGCTATTTCTATTGTGAGCTATCATTCCTATACCACTTAGTGATAAAGACATCCAGTGAGGTATTTAGAATAGATATTAATATTTTGGACTTTATGTTACAGGAGAAATAATTAGGCCCTGCTTTTTTTAACAGTTGATAAAATATGTAGATAACTGACTATTTCATGAAGGTCATTAAGGATTATAGGGATTTGTGATCTGGGAAATTGCCTTTGTTTTCTTTTTATTCTGATGTCATATGACTACTGCATTCACATACAAACCAGCATAGCTGCATGTCTCCCATTTCTCATGCATAGCGTCCCTGATTCTACACTGAGCTCAGCTTGCAATCTGTATGCATGTTCTCCCTGTGTCCATGTGTGTACTCTCCTGGTCCTCTGGTTTATTTAGAGATTGGCTCCCCTAAATTACTTTTAGGTATGGATGCGTGTGTGTGTGTGTGTGTGTGTGTGTGTGTGTGTGTGTGTGTGTGTGTG
>JAOTRR010000055.1:29074606-29087232 GCA_028570945.1 Gogo arcuatus
CTATATAATAAAAAGAATATTACATGTTGGCTTGAAGATATGAAGTTTATCTTCTTATGTTGAAAAATATTTCACTCATTCGCTTCTCTCACTTGTGAAATATATTCACCATTCGAAGATAAACTTCATATCTTCACACAGCTGTGTAATATCCTCTATGTATTTACTTTTCCCTGCTTTGTTCTACCCTGAATGACTCGCATATCAATATTTCTAATCAGTATGTCATCTTCATTTGTGTAAAATAGGCCTATTTATGAGGAAATTAGAGATGGCCCAGTATCTCTATAATATAAAAAAAAATATGGTGGATTGGATATCGGAGCCTGTTACAAATGGAATTGGATCTGGGGGGAAATATTTTTTGAGGGGTGGGGAAGGGGTAGTAAGGCTGAAAATGTTTACATATAAAGAGACTTAACTGTTTTTCTTTTGTTAGGATTGATTTTTTTATATTTATACTTTATATTTTATTGTATTTATTATGCATTGTAAGTGGTATTTGTGTGAAAGAGTTTAACCATTTTAAAACTTAGTAGTTTTTAAAGAAACCAGTAGCGGATTGATATTGGTATCAGCTAATGATCACGGTTTCGATATCGATATTGGAAAATAAAGTGGTATTGTGCCATCTTTTTAAATTTAATTAATTAATTGATTAATTCATTCATTTTAGAGATTGTTGCACATTTTTCTCCTATTAAAGGCCAGTTTAACTATGCTAACAATGTCCCACTGTGATGTCAGCATGACACAACCATGAACTTCTCACAGGAATAATGAAAATACAGCACCAACCAAGAAATAAAAAATTATTTCAGTATAAGGATATTTAATGTTTTAGGATTCATTGCTGCATAAACTGTGATGTGACGATATATTTCAATCTAAATGTCTCTATAGCATATCCACGTAAAGTTTGTGAGTGTTGGTTCCTGTGTGTTCAGTGTGTGCAGTAAGTAGATGGCGAGACAGTGGGAGCAGCAGTGGCAGATACGATGGCGCTGTGTGAACCGCACTGGGATCAACACGTCCCCTGGCCAAAGAGCCGAGCTTTGCAGTCCCGCCTGCTAGTGGCCTCAGTGGCCCTGGTTTGCTTCATAAACAGCTACGATGGAGACTTTGTCTTTGATGATTCAGAAGCTATAATCAATAACAAGGTATTGTTTGAGCATTGGACTAAACAGACAATTCAGTTTCAAGCACAATTTAGAGATGTCGCATCCAGCGAACAATAGTCTGTTTATTGTTTGTTGAAGTGGGAAACAGAAAGTAGGCTTCTTGATTTCAGACAAGCAGATCTGCATATTACTGCTTGTATTTTCTGCATGTATTGTACATGGTGTTTGTGACAAACCAGTGTTTCATTTGAACTTATTTCCAGGACCTAAACCCAGCCACGCCTCTGAGTAACATCTGGAAAAATGACTTCTGGGGAAGCAACTTGAGCAGCAACACCAGCCACAAATCCTACCGGCCACTGACCGTTCTCACCTTTAGGTAAACTCACCTACCCTTCTTCTCTGCACGGGAATCTGAAGGGTTTAACTCCTTCCTCAACATGGCACTGACATTGAGTGACCTGATCATTAACATAACGTTACAGGCTAGCCTGCTTATATGAAATAGCTTTAAATGACCTTGCATAATTTAAAGACAAATGATTGGAAGTGCAATTTTATTCTCAGTAGGAAATCAGAAGAGGTGGCCTCAAGTATTTCCTTCATGGAAGAAGCAGTAATTGGTATTAAATTGGGATGCTGCATATATTGTCTTTTCTCATGTAAATTTCTGCTAATTTCTGTATTAGCTTTGCCATTTGAACTCAGCAACAATGAATTTCTATACAGGGGTTATTTAGTCTAGGTTTTGTTCCATGCTGTTAATGAGGCTGACCCTGTTTTGCATATTCTATAGATAATGACTCATTTGACTGTTCCCTTATGCAGCTTTTTTAAGGTTCATATGGAAAAAGTCAACAAAAAAAATTTGCACAAATGTGGATGTGGTGTATATGAACTCTTCTCTACTTATACTAATATGATTGTGGATGAAGCAGTGACCATTACAATGTGGCGGCGTTTCAGTCCCTTTGCTTATCTTACAAGATAAACAATAATTCTGAAGAAAATCGTAGACCAAGTACAAAATTACATAGGTATATGTGTGTTGTCTCATAGCATCATCTGTCAATGCACAGAGATTTACGTGATTCTTCTGAATTGGTCAGGGTTATTAAATTCTAAATTATACATCTGATACTATTGTACTATTAAAAAAGTAGATGCTAACTTGGAATAAATAAAGCTACACAGAGTTTTAGATCCTTTTACATTGATTTAGTTAATTGTTATCATGGACAACTGAGCTAAATTGAAATATTCTACTAAGAAACCAGAAAAATGATGATGGAAACTCATACTGAGCATACTTTTTATTTATTTTATTTGTTTATTGCTTAGTTTATGTCTCTGTCTCATTTTACTTGTGTGATTTTTGACTTGGACACGAAGACAAACAACTTCACGTGTTGCTAAAAAAGCATCCATGTTGCAGACTAACGTTTGATCAGATTACACCTCTGTGTTTATTACAGTGATGTGGACTTGTGCTGTATTGACATGACTGTGTTGTCTGCAGGTTTAACTACCTCTTGGCTGGTGGGCTGCATCCGGTGGGTTTCCATGTGCTCAATATCGGCCTCCACTGTGTTATCTCAGCGTTAATGATTGATGTCTTCGCAGTATTAATTGCTGGTTTGGCCTGCGATGGGAAAGCTAAGAGACTTGCACATCTTCCAAAGGCATCTGTCTTGGCTGCACTGTTCTTTGCTGCACACCCGATTCACACAGAAAGTGTAAGTAAAGAAGAAGACATGACTCAGCATGCCAGTTCTTCCAGTAAACAAACTTACTACAATTGCTCTGCTGCCCTGACACTATATAAAACATACATTAGCCCTACTCAGTTGGTGTGCATTTGGGCCAGTCAGCTCTGCTAATGGCTGCACAATAGCTGCTTTAACCTGCCAAAGATGTATCAGATAGTGATTGAACTAGACATTGAGGCATGGGCTACTCCACTGACTGGCTTCTTTAATCAGGTACAGAGAGGCTAGTGCAGGACCCGGTGGGGGAGCTTCAGAAAGACCACTGACTTTGGCCTACTGGATTTATCAAAGGATATGCAGCCATTGCCCCAGGACTCCAGCCAGGGCCAACCACAACTCTCTAATGAGGGGGCCTCCTGCCTTTGTCATTAACTTTGCACCTCCAGAAATGCAAGCAATTTCACAGGCCAGAGGGCAACGGAAGTTTTAACCACTGTACAAACAAAAGCCAATTTAGCTGGTTGTAAAACGTTTGGCTGCTGCTGAAATGACTGCCCTTTTGCAAAGCATTTATTCCTAGTTAAATGGCTGTTTGCTGTAGATAATGAACCACAGAATATTCTCAGACAAAGAAGTTTCTTAAACAGCTAGTATTATCTTTTAAAAGTCTCTTTAATGTGTGATGCTGCCCTCTGTGTTTGCTATAGGTGGCTGGCATTGTGGGTCGGGCAGACCTCTTGTGTGCCCTGTTTTTCCAACTCTCCTTCCTTTCGTACTGCAGAGCATTTCAGGGTGAGTGAAATAGTGGAGACACTGCTGATTTATTTGCTTTTCCACTCTGCTCTGTCATGTGAAGTATTATGGTGGCTGTACTTTTCTGTCTCTGTTCAGCTGGTGACAAGACTGAAAAATTCTCAGTGTCATGGATAATGGTCAGCCTTCTGCTCTGTGCTGTGGCTATGCTAT
Organism: Gogo arcuatus; assembly: GCA_028570945.1. NCBI lineage: Eukaryota > Metazoa > Chordata > Actinopteri > Siluriformes > Anchariidae > Gogo > Gogo arcuatus. The sequence goes on from JAOTRR010000055.1 coordinate 29,078,403, forward strand.
GCAAAGAGCAAGGAATTACAGTTTTGGTATGTATATGAACATCCATACATTTATACGGTACATGCATGTTTGTTTTGTATGATATATCAACCAGTATAAAAGCAGAGTATCTGATATTATTTGTAATGGCATCTTTTTTTTTTCTTAGGGAGTGAATGCTTCGTTTGATATTCTTGTGATCTGCAATGTGAATATCTATGACCTGACTCACAGACTTCTAGTGGCAAAGAAAGCTGCAGATGTCGGTGTCCTTCTCACACAGAACATGCAGACTTAGTTGGTGATAGCATAAAAGCTGGCTGGATTTATGTGAAATTTTTTTTTATTTTATTTTATTTTTTTTTAAATTCCCAACTTCTGTTCAGGTTATTGAGAAGGTCAGAAATGGATTGCTGGTCAGACTGTCCCTGCTGCTTTTGGGGGGCTCCTTGTTATTGTTTGCAAGGTGGAGGATTATGGGTACAGGGCCCCCAGCCTTCACTGAAGTAGACAACCCAGCTTCATTTGCTGAAAATGTTTTCTTTAGGGTAAGATTTTTTTTGTTAATGTTGTGTATTTTGGTTTTATCTTGTTAAAGGTTTATTTGGAACCAGGGAGTAAATAATTTCTTATTATAGCTGTTTGTAGTCTGCATGTACTGGATTTCATTCCAGTAGATTATTTGTCATTATTGTAGCAGTTACTGCCCTCTTTTCTGCCTGAACCCTGTACTGATTCGTCATTTGTTTTATCTCTCTAGCACAGTGTCTTGACAGATCTTTTTTTTTCACGTTCCTCTCGTTTGCTGTGCCTTTGATGTTGAACACCTCCTGTTCTCTTTGATTGGCAGATTGTGAACTATAATTACTACTACTCCTTGAATGCATGGCTGCTGCTGTGTCCCTGGTGGCTGTGTTTTGATTGGTCAATGGGCTGTGTACCTCTTATTAAATCAGCTGGTGACTGGAGAATCGTCTGGCTGCTGCTGCTGTGGGCCTGCTTGATTGGCTTGATAAGGCAAGCTCTGTGCTCCCCAGACAGCAGTGAGAGAAGGTGAGAATCACACAATCTCTAAACAGCACTTTCCACTCACTCAGTGGGTGGAAATGCAGCTTGAGCTTCTGCTACACTTGCTTTGGTTAAATGGATTGTTAGGGGGTAAGGGTATTTGATTTTAGATAGCTCTAACATATGGTGCCCATTTCAGTAAACACTTTGTGAAATATTTATTGAAGTGCTTACTCTGTTAAGTAAATTTAAAGTACTCTCTATTGCAAAGGGCATGCTTTACAGTATTATTTGTATGGTAATTAAAAGTAGCTGAAGAGAAACAAAATATAGAACACATAAAATTGCTTTCCTGAATTATTGATCAAAATGTTTCCCCTCAGGTGAGCTGTCAAACACCAAGATAACTTCTTGCCTTGGCTTAGCCGTACTAAGCACAATGAAAATGTGCTTCTTTAAAATTGATGTATAAATGGCTCATTTAAACAGCTGAAAAGTGGTATTTGTACAGCCTGATCATAAGATGACATCTGTGTCTGTGTTTGTTGTCAGGACTTTGACGTTTGGTTTGGTGCTGCTGATCATTCCCTTCCTGCCAGCCAGTAATCTGTTCTTCCGTGTTGGCTTTGTGATAGCTGAGCGGGTACTGTACCTCTCCTCTGCTGGTTACTGCCTCATCCTGGCCTACGCAGTGGCTTACTGCTGTTGCCGCTGGAGGAAACCCAAGGTAGGCATCCTGGTCTGTGACATTTCTCTCTCCTCCTTCCTAATCTCCACCCTCAGGCCATACTTCATTGTAACTAATGTTTCTTTTAGGTCAGGCTCTCGGCACCATACAGTCCTGTTTTAATGTGCTTTTTTTTAATGTGCTTATCTGATCCATCCCTAACACCCACCTGTAGAAGCTGCTGCAGGCGGCCATGTTGGCCCTGCTGGGTGTCAATGTGGCACGCTGCGCCTTGCGCAGTCAGCAGTGGAGGTCTGAGCAGAGCCTCTTCACCAGTGCCTTGTCTGTCTGCCCACTCAACGCTAAGGTAGGGTCTTTCATTCATACACCATTCTCTAACATACAAAGCAAGAGTGCTGTGTTTTGCCATCATGGCACATGTATTTTCACTTGGGATTGTTTAAAAAAAAAAAAAAAAAGAAAGTCAAACTGTCTGAAAAACAACAGTGTCTGAGCAATAAAGCTGATGACCTTTTCTGGCTTTCCTCCTTCTTTCGGAAGGTTCATTATAATGTTGGCAAAAACCTCGCTGACCGAGGCAACCAGAGTGCTGCAATCAAGTACTACAGGGAAGCTGTGCGGTACGTGCTGAGAAATGCATTTTATTAGTGCAGCCAGCAAATGAGGCCTTTTTTAACATTCAGCACTTGGAATAAACTGTTAATGCTGATATAATGCTGATGCTGAATAAATGCTGATGTTGCTATTAAAAGCCTTTTTTAAAATTCAATAAACAATAAAAAGTGATAAAAACAAACGTTCAGCTAACATACTATCTATATACCTGTCTGTGTTATGCACCACTCTGTATTTACATTGTTTCCTATAGGTTGCATCCAAAATACGTTCATGCTATGAACAATCTGGGAAACATACTGAAAGAGAGGAACGAGCTACAGGAGGCAGAAGACATGCTCTCTACAGCTGTTCTCATCCAGTATGTGATGTAGTGTAATGTGATTAGTAAAAAACTAATGTAATCCAACATGCAGTGATTTTTCTGAAAATGGTGATAATGATTGATATTTCATCCTTTATATCTTCTTGACTTTCTGGAGGCCTGATTTTGCTGCTGCTTGGATGAATCTGGGAATTGTGCAGAACAGCCTAAAGAAGTTTGAAGAGGCAGAGAAAAGCTACTGGAATGCTATTAAATTCAGAAAGAAGTATCCAGATTGCTACTACAATTTAGGCCGACTGGTAAGTGTTGTGATTTTCAGTGTTTTTTTTTTTGTTTTTTTAAGGGTGATTAAAGTAAATTCAGACTGAAATTAGTCCTGTTGTTAAAATAGTATTCAGGAGTGTATCACCTTTGTAAACAACCACTAGATCAGATCTAGGATTGTGATCTGATAATTGGGTAAATATGAACTGTCTTCTTCTCCTTTTTTATTTTTTTTATTTTTTATTTTTTATTTTTTTTTAAGTATGCAGATCAGAATCGCCATGTGGATGCTTTGAACGCTTGGAGGAATGCCACCATGTTGAAGCCTGATCACAGCCTGGCATGGAATAACATGGTTATACTACTGGATAACACGGGTAAGGTTCAAATAGCAAAGATTGTTGAGGTTATAGGCTTTTTGTTTAAAGTAGCTTTAATAACCAATTCAGGGACCAAAGTGCCTCTTTGTTCTATAGCCTCACACGTATAAAATCTATAGGTGAACTCTAATCATGTATCATTACAAAAATGTCACTCGGCTGACTCACCAGCACACAGTTGGTTTTCTTTTTAAAGATAATGGGAGGGGTTAAATCTGAATGGATAGCACCTAATTATAATTCTCCATAATGTATTTATTCTAACCCCCATGCTCTGTACAATTGCATTGCTCTCCGCCTGCACAGAGATTCACAAAAATACCAAGAATATATAATTATACCTTGTTTTTACACATGCATAACAATCATCATGAACATTCAGGCCTGGAATATAAATGTGGTGTGTGGATTCATGTAAAATGGAATATTAGATTAATTATGCTTTTGCCATGAAATGTGATAAGAACACTACATTTGGAACAGCGATTTTTTTTAGATAATTGTATGCATGTAAACATGGTTATTGTTTCACAGACGTTGTTGTTTCAGTGTTTATTGTAAAGCAGTTGAGCAGTGTTAAGTCCTTGTGGATGGAGAGCATCATATGCATAACTTGAGTGAGTGTTCTTATTTGAAATACCTTTGATCCCACAGTTGGAAAGAAAATGATCCCAAATCAAATCATTCACTTTTTTCCTCCCTCCTCCTTAGTGTGTGAGGTGTGAAGCTCCATTCTACAGATACTGAATGTCAGGTGCACTCGGACACATGGGGCCCACCCTCACATAATTAGACCACCCTTTAAACCAATTAGTTTTTCTTCTTTATGTTTTGCTCCTTATCTGATAACAGGCCAGGTGGTTAACTCAAGTAGCTATTCTCTAGTGCTTTTATGCAGCGCAATAATATCATTAACATTCTCCACTGTGTGTAATGTGTACGCACAGTACATAATGTATTGATAGATAATTGTGTGAAGAATTTTGGTATCAGAATCATACTCAAGTAAATGATACCCAGATGTAATAAGCACCCTACACGGTTATACTGGAATATCAGGAATCATCAATGCTTGAAATTTATGTATGAAATGTTTGTGCACTGTTTTAAAGCCAATCTAACTCGGGTGTGTGGACAATGGCTTGCTTTTCAAACAGAACCCTTTTAAGCACACACTTCTCCCAGCCAGGTTGATACCCACCAGAGTGCTTTGGCTCTCTTCTTCACATTTCCCTGCCAAAAAAAAATAAAAATCCTGGCACTGAGAACCTCTTCCTCTGCATTTTAGCCTCATCTTATCTTAAGGTCCCCCAACATAAACTACCAAAACACTGGAAATGAATTGCTTCTGGTCCTTGTTCACTTCTGCAAGTGGGCAAGTAGGATGAGACGACACGCCCGAGTGCAAAGCATGAGTCATGTTCAGGCTCCTGTGGCGGAGGAGAATCTCTGCTGCTCATGAATTAGCAGCCAGTATGATGGGAAATGTGACTCTTTTGACTCTGTGGTCAAAGCGAGTTTTGACACCCAGATCAATAAGTCAGTAGCCCTTGTGTTGAACCCTAATTAGAAAACTAAACCAGTTGGAGGGAAAAACTCATCTGGATATTACTGACAATTGTATGGCTCCTGTTTGGGTAGCACTAGTACAGCGGGTTTTTTTTTTTCATTGTTGGCACATTTTTAAAATAATACCCCAAATCCTCAATTTGCGTGTCACTAAAATAACACCATATTTTAATATTTAAGAGTTATGGTATGGCCTGATAAGTGTGTTGGATGTCTCTTAATTAATTCTGCCTAGTTATTTTCTCCGTTTGATTGTAGGCAATTTGGCTCAAGCAGAGATGATAGGAAAAGAGGCTTTGAAGATACTACCTAATGACCACACAATCATGTTTTCGTTAGCCAATGTACTGGGGAAGCAGCAGAAATACAAGGTATGATTTCCTAACTGCTTTATTTTTCTCTTACACTGAGTGTGCAGTTAGAGCAAGGACAGCCTTCAAACCATTTCATAATAAAGAAAAATAAATGTCATCTTTTTAGTTCAAAGACTTTCACTTATAACTAGCTGTGGCATACATACCATTACTGCAAGTTCATTTTCTCTTTAGGAGTCGGAAGGTTTCTTTCTAAATGCACTGAAGATCAATCCCAGTGCTGCCAGTTGCCATGGCAATCTTGGTAGGTTTTTCATTTCTGTAGAAATGTATCAGGGTTCATCTCTGCAAGATATTGTCTTTAGAAGTCTTTTTTTCCTTTGTTTGTTCTGTTTGCTACTGGCATAAATCGATGAACAAAGCTGGATACCACTGATCAGTTGTCCAGACTTAAAGGAGGCTAATGATGGATTATTGTAATGTTTCTGGTATTAAGGAACTGTGTATTTTGTGCTGTTACAGCTGTTCTGTACCACCGCTGGGGGAAGCTGGACTTGGCTAAGAGGCATTATGAGCTTGCTTTAAAAATGGATCCCACTTCTCCAGGGACGAAGGAAAACTACAACATGCTGAAACGCAAGTTAGAGCAGCAGCAAAGGACAGTTGGTTAAATTGGGCTTTGATACTAAATGCTCTGAATGCCACATTTGTATGAAGTCTATGTCAAGAATCAGATTAAAGAGACTGTCCTCATTTATAGTGTGTACTTTTCTATGGTAACAGTTTGTGTTGCAAATGTAAATGAAGATGAGTGGTGTTGACTCAGCGATATGTGTTTGGAGGTCAGAGCTGTGGCTTTGTAGCAGAATCTACATGTAAGTTCTTCTCTTACATGTGGCCCTTGGTGTTAAGGAATGTGGAACATATCCACCATCTTTTATTCTTGTCTTTCATCTTGGACACTGTTATGTCAGCTGGCCCTCTGTTTATTAGTCTATTTGACTTCGTAATTGTTAAGCATGTTACCATTGGCTATTAATCAAGAATGTGCTAGTCATACTGACAGATTGCATTTTAAAACCTCAGTAACCAAGAATGAGTCACATAGCTATGAGATTACCATTAGTTTTTGTTAGTGTGCACATTCCAGAGTGTCATAGTAATGTGCTGGTGAGTTAGGATCATAACCCTTCATTGCCTCCAATCCTTCTGTAGTTAATGTAAGAAAGGTGTTTTGCAAGTGTGCATCGTTGATGTGCAAGAGCCCAAGGGTCAATGCAAGCAGGAAGCCAGCAGCAATGGCAGAAAAGAAAACAGCACAGCATGGAGCAGAAGCTTCAAAGGAGGCTGGACGCCATCCCCAAGGGGCATCTCTCACATGCTGGCTCTTCTTGAAAGTTAGTGCTGAGTGAAGGCTGACCCCAGGACACAACATCAGTCAACAAGTCTGCCCCTCGGTTGAAAGTTCAGCACACTTCTATTTTTTCACCTGCTTCCTCCCACCGCTAGGGAACATTTGAAGAGCATTGCTGGTCCTGCAGATACACTGGCGGAGGAGAGGTTTGGTTTGTTTTAACAGCGTGAACCACAGGTGTTTATGGTACAACCAGAAATAGTGTAGATGATAATACTGAAAGTAATGAAATGCATCACAGGATAAAGACAGTAGTGAGTATGAATATAATTATATAGCAGTTATTTCCAGTCAACTAATTTGATTGGTCGAGTGGTGTTCCAAGAGTGCTGATATTTATTATAATTGTCCTGGGGCGTTTCTATCACTCTGCTTGTCTGTGTTTGCCATGTAAAATTCCACCTCCTAGTTGGAAACAGTTACTTCAATAGTGTTAGTGACATCATCAGCGAACATGGCAAACAATACGTTTTTCATGAAAATAATATTTGACTTAAAATGTGAAAGCTTGTCAGATGAAGATGAAAAGGAATAAGGGAAACCAATTTCAGCTGAAACACCTTTAACGGGAATGTACAGATCAACGTGAGCCAGGTATCTGATGGCCTATAAAGTGGGCTATAAAGCTTCTTCAGGATCTATTGCTGCTAGCGGAGCAAAAAATAAACAAAAAATGGCCATATTGTGTCTGAACTGTCACTTACTTGATATTAAGTTCTTGTTTATAGGACTGTTGTATAAAAATATTGCACTCGCAGTCATGCTGTTGTGTTGAATATCAGCACGGCTATGATTAGCTACAATAAATAACAGGGACATACAGGGCCAGTTTATCTTTCTGAAAGCTCCATCTATAGCCAAGTCTGAATTTCCTGGCAGATGGAACCAAGTTTGGGGCTAATAAATCCTGGTATTTTGTAGAATTCATGATGCTATCAGGCTTTACAAGAGACCTTGAGCCACACGAAAGAGCTACACAGCATCAGTGATCTATTGCCATATTTTACAGTGTGTATCAGGTACTTTTCCTTCTATACAGTCCCCTTTATGCTGATGGTGTGAATGACCAAAAAGTTCATGCTTTTATCTGACCACAACACGTGATGCCAATTGTAGTTCTAATGACACTTGGTGAAGTGCAGGTGCTGTATTTTGTGAGATCATGAGGTCATGTTCTCTTCTTCTTGCAATGCTTTCAAACAGCTTATTATGAAAGGAGTATTGAACAGATGATCTTGAAACATCACAAGTACAGGACTCAACTAAACTGCAACTCTGAATCTTTAAACTTTGGGCTCTTTTTCTGTGCTTCAGGTCCAATTCCTTGCAAATTTCCAGCTGTTTCAAATGTTCAGGTGTTTTATTATGGCCCCAATTGTGCTTAATGGTACTTTTTAAAAAAATATTCATTACCTTATTTGCGCAGGTACCCATCTGCATCTTATGTTTTTGGCCATGGTAATGGGTGATAGCGATTTTACATGTGAAACCTCACATTTATACCCTGGGGAAACAGGACCTGGTTAAAGGCAACAATGGAGTTCCTAGGGATTGAGAGCGATGGAGAAAAAATATACATTTTTCTTTTTCTATTAAAAAAAAAATCCTTTGGGTGTCTATAATCTTGACACATTTTTGATAGATAAAAAGGTGTTAATTTTTTGTTAGAGCAAAGATAAATAGTTTCTCCTATTGGTTGAGTGGAAGTTTTAAAGAAACAGAGCACGATAGTAAATAATGTTCTTTACTTAAACCCTTATCTGGCATATTTCTTCATGTAACTGTCTACCAACTTATTTGTTTTTTTTGAAATTGTCTTTAGTTGTATTATACTGAACCTGTGAGAGGTTTTTTTAAAAAAAAAAAATTAAACATGTAGGGGCTTTTCATAGTCACTGGTCTGAGACTGTAGCCCTTTAACCATGCTCTAGATAGCAGTAGACTCATGCTACATATATTGTTATTTATAAGCTCTGTAGTTCTAGTCTGTTGACTGCTCAGTCCTGAATTCCATTTTACAGCCGAGAGCCCCTCTGACAGAGCTGCTAATCAATCTGACAGGATGATGTCGAAGTTGCTGCTCTAAAATGCTCTCTCTGGTTCGCCCTCCAGTTCCCTAAACAATCCTGATAGATTGTGATGTTAGCTCTCTGGCTAATTGATGGTACATTTTGCAAATGTCCTCCAACAGTTGCCTGGACTGGGATATTGATTCTACAAGAGTAACACACACACACACACACACACACACACACACACACACACACACACACA
>JAOTRR010000055.1:29109239-29149175 GCA_028570945.1 Gogo arcuatus
CACACACACACACACACACACACACACACACACACACACACACAAAGAGAGAGACAGAGAGAGAGAGAGCACGCAGGATTATAAGGAGAAAGGGTCTACAGAGAGAACAGCTAACTGTCACCTCTAGCATTTATGCAACATACTGGCCACATAAAGTGTACGTTTAGAATGAACTGTTTAGATACAACAGAGGTTTGTGTCTGAAAACCTACAATAATTTCAATTTAGTGTGAGCACAAGGACAATTCAGGCAAAACTGACAGGGACATTCAACATTATCATACAGTGACTACAAATGTTATTAACTTGTATTAAAATAACAAACCATCTTGCCTATGCAATCATTGCACCAATAAAGTGATATTGAGAAATAAAAGGCTCTAATAAATGAGTAAGAACTGTCATCACCCTGACAGAGTCTCTTTCCTGTGGGATAAGAGATCATTATGCTTGCTGATGCTGAGACAAATGAGTGTGAGTGTGAGAGTGTGTGCCTGTGTGTGTGTGTGTGTGTGTGTGCGCGTACATCTAGAGAGCTCGCTCAGAATTCACATCCATGTAAACGAGCACCAGCCTGATAATAAATGCTCCTCAGCCTGATGATGGCTTAATTACCAGTGTAAAGAAAGTGTTTAATCTCTGACCCGTTTCATGTTCTCGCTACTTTCTTTCTCTGGGAGTGAGTTTGCATGTGTGTGTGTGTGTGCGTGCCAGAAAGGCACCGCTGCGTCCCACTCGTAGAGAGAACCCTGCCGTCTGCCACGGGCCTGTAGGGTGCAATTAGGAGCCCCTAAATGAAGTTGACTATCTGGTTTCGTTTTTCTTCTTATCCTGCCCCCACTTCCCTCTCCCTTTGCCTCATCCTACGTAATTAACTCAGAAAACCATCGACCATGCCAGGCGTTCAGACAAAAAAAATCACAACAAAACAACAAAAAAGAATTCTTACAACCCACATGATCATGCAGCAAAGTGGGCATGATTTCAGCACCAGGACTCCCAGCACAATGAATTCTCCACACCTGTGCATGTGTGGACACTTAGCAAATCACAAAAGGCTCTCCCATGCAAGTGATATATGACATGTACTACATAACAAGGCCTTGACTTGCTAACAAGGCCACCAAGCCTGGCAACAGGGTCTAGAATCAGTGAAGAGCATTAGACCCCCCTGCTTTTAGCTACAAAAACAAAGCCAATCCACCTGAGACGGCAGGGGACAGGATACTATGGCTGCTTATAGCAACTTGAGGCTGAACATAAGAATGGCAGGAAAGCCGCTCAGGCCTGGCTGGCTTTGAAGTGAGCCACTTCTAAACTTTTCAGATTGGGCCAGGCCAGCAACTTTGAAGGCGAGTTATCCTCCGCCGCCGTGTGTCCTGTTGTGAACGAATTGTTTCCTCTTGCAATTAATCTTTATTTTTTGGAGAAACTGACACTCTGTGTTTGTCCTATGGGATGCTGGTGGGCCTTGAGAAATGGGTCAGGTGCCCCTCACACAGGCAGGTGGTGACTAAGCACAGGTGGCAATGTTTGGGCTTTCCTAAGGAATCTCCTCAAGGATGACCACCCACCAACTGGCCACTTCCTCTACCTATCAGGTTATGACCTCAACGCATCAACTGCCTGAGTGTGGCCAAGCAAAGCCATTAATCACAATGAGGTCACTTTGTGGGACTGGCTTACCACATAGTGTATGTAAAGACTATTAGACAACATCACAAATCATTACACAATGCTATAATGCTTGCCTTTTGACTCCTGTGACCCTGAATTTCTCGACAGGATATACTGTATGTTTTGAAACAACAGGGGACACCAGGCTTGCTTTTGTGTATCTCTGTACACCAAATTCGATGACAGACATCCAGGGCTCTCAAAAAGTGTGACAGCATTGCTGCTTTATTCCATTAAAAGTTAAATTGCGTGTGTATAATGTGTATTTTCTTTGAGAACTAGACAGTGTGCTTTGTTACGTGAAAGCAGGACACCACCTCCAGAGAGCTATATCAGTTCTCTGAAGACAAAAGGAAAAAGTTTTCTTTGTAATTTGGATTTTTGAATGCTATATTAGATTGAGTGTGCATCCACAGGAAAAGGTGCATGCTAGGAATGACCAGATTAAAACACACAAATAAATATTTCTCTGTTGCTGATAGAATTTATATCACAATAGGCTGTGTAATCTGCAAGGAACGAACATAAAAGTTTTCAGCATGAGAGACACTTAGCTAAATTGTCTCAAATGTCAACATTCGTCGAGCCTGAAATCTCCAGTGTTGATACAGCATGACGGCCCCACTTCTCTGTAACTCAGGCACAGCACGCCATTTTCAAAAGTAACTGCTTCCATGACAGGCAGTTGCTATGATGAATTGTCAATCACCTTGAAAACATTAACCCACATGCATTGCCAAACCGGTACTTAATGTCTGTCTGTGATTTATGAGATAGAAAAACCTAACGAGAGCTGATTTGAGCTTCACTGTACTGCGGCGCTTGTCACTGATAGATGTTCCTAGTCACCACTGGGACTCATAGTGCGGAGCCTGCTGCGTGATTGCTAATATGGAGGCACCCCTGGGAGAATATGTTATAGCTGGATTAGCCTTCTTCTTCCATTAAAGCTGCTGAAGTAAGGATGTCCTTTCTTCCTTCTACAGTCTCTGGTTTCATCTTTTAGTCTCATATACTCATATGATATATCCCGTGACTGCTTATTAATCCTCGTTATGAATGCTGGGTTCCTTTTTTTAGAATCAGAGACAGATTCAGGATTCATCCTCATAACCATGAAGTCATAATCATGGATTTCTAAAACAACTTCTATTCATAGCACTGAGCATAATGATGGCATTTAATTGTTCATTATTTTATTGTATGCCAGTATAAGTCACTTAAGTAGCTTCCTTTGTGGAAAAAAATGGAAATATAAACAATATAATTCTTTATATCTTCTGATTGTTTCACTCCTGCCAATTTGGCACGGTCTGACACTTTCTGCTTCTGAAATCTCTGATTGTGTTTTTAATGAGTGTGGTGACGCCTATATCCTGTAAGTGAAGCAGGGTCATAGTAATTCGACCAGACAAACCCTGTGCCCCTCTCTAAATAAATGCTACAGTGTTCACCAATGAAATGCATTAAACTCTGACCTGGGATATTCTTAGCTCACTGATCTCGCTCCAAGCCCACTCTGAACACTTTTCTTCGTGGAGTAGGGAACGAGTGCCGAGCTGCACGTTGGCCTATCCCGACAGGAAATTCCATTCTGTTCCCCAGCCACTGAACACAATACTACTAAAAACACAGCAGATGAAGGCACAGGGGTAGGGGTTTTCTTTCTCTCCCTCTGTAGATAGTGCTCTTTCAAGCCATAATTATCATGTTCAGATGAGAGGGCAAATATGAATTATGTAAGTGAGACAGGATAAGCAAGCCAAAACACACAGAAACAAACCATATGGAACAATTGTGCTTTGATGAGCTTCATAATTCTGTGTAAGGGTGGACCAGACGAATGGCTGAGTCAGCACTGAGGTTCACTCCACTGATTTTCCCTCTGTGTTCAGTATTTAATGAAATGAAAGAAAATGAGCATCCAGTGCTGACTGTAACATTAAGATCCACTCTGAGAAAGCTCCTACTCTGCAAGGCCATTAAACAAGTTCCATTCAAAATGGAAAACTATTTATACCACAGCAGTGTTGAATTCTTGAATCTGATTGGTCAGAAGGTGTTCAATTTTCTATCATTTTCTAACAGCTGATTTGACAGTAAATGAAATTGTTCACAGTTGTGACATTAAAGCAAAAAAAAAAAATTGTTGCAATTATTGGCAAACTGCTGTAGTAAAAGTGGAATAAAACATGATGTTTTCACAAAATCAACTTTGACTCAGCTTTGAGTCAGGCCATAGTCACACCACATCATCACTGACTATTTTCATACTTTTATATTTTCAACACATCCTGTCATGTTTCATTCCTTACTTACAGATGGTACTGTGAGTGGATAAAAGTGGATACTGTATAAGATCAAGCTCTTTGCATGCCATCTAGGATTACCAGACTGATACTCTTGTACATTTGATTCATGTAGCTGTGATTCTGTCCAATTAATGTGATCTTGTATGATCCATTAATGGACAAACTATCTGTGCAGTGTTAGTGGAAGCTGTTTTCCTGTATTGACATCAATGCACAGCATGACTCAGTAGTGAAAAAAGAGAATAGAGGCCAGGACAGAATGAACAGACGGTCCTCCCTGCTCCATGCTCTTATCAGAAAAACACTGCTGCGCTCAAGTCAATAGACTGGTGGAATTTTAGCACTTGCACTCTGGAGCTGTTGGATAGAAATGAAATGGAAAATGAGTCAACATTTATTACATCTGTAGTAAAAACATTTTGCAATATTTTCCACCTTTCATATGAGGTAATATGATCTCTATCAATATGACCACTATGCTAACTTGAGAGCCCATACTTGGCACCTGCTCAGAGAGTATATCTCATTGGCGTGGTCAAAAATAAATGTGGATTGTTGCTCAGGTGTAAAACCCCAACAAAAACACTGCCTCAGGAGCTGTGTGGAGAAGCAATGACTCCAGTCTCCTTCATTATCTGAGATTTTTATTCATTAATCATTAATTCTTGTGTGGCCTGTGTGGAGGAGCCAGTGGCAGGTGACACTTTTTCATATGGTCACAGCAGCGCACAGCTGGGCTGAGGGAATTCACCCATAATTCCACACAAATTATTCAGCTCCTAGGAGAATAGGGCTGCCCGGTAAACACACCATAAGATCTGGGCTGCACTTAATTAACTCGGCAAAATCCACAAAAGTAGGGTGAACACACACACACACACACACAAGAGAAGGGATAGCCTACAATGCAATTTCAAATCAAATCAGTTCAGGGAAAACCTACAGTAGGTTTCTGCATTTGCAATGAAATTAATCTTTGTTGAATTTGGACAGAGATTTACTTTGCAGCTGAACAACAAAGAGTTGAATGTGATAGATGCCTTTATTGAATTCAGGGAGCATTTATTCTACACACTCTATTGAGGAAAAGACACATCAAGTGCAGAGACTGGACTGCTGATGAACAGGTCACTGAGTCACTCACGTTCAAAGAGAAAGTGTGAGAGAAACTCTTCAGCACCGATCCCCAGCAAAGGCTAACAAAGTAACAAAGCGGCAGATCGGCACCACCGCTAACAACGGGAGAAAATCCCAAATGAAAATGTACTCTCTAATCCGATGCTGAATGGCACAGAGGAGTTCTAACACCATTAGTGACCACAGTGCACGCCTGAGATGGCTCTCACGTGTAGGGAGGGGATGGCTTCAGCAGGCCAGACTTAAAAGAGCTGCAAGCTCTGTTAGCCACCTGCTTTGCATAGGCATACTCAAAGGCATTAGAGAAGCACCACGATCGTGAAGAAAGCAGCATTGTGGGAGGCCTTGGACGGTATTGTCCTGCTCCAGCAAGATCTGAAGGACATCTGCACTGGTCAGACCGGAGGAAGTTGTAATCGGGGGGCAGCACTTTCCCATCTCTGTTCGGTCAAGGCAAGTCTGGAGTTTGGATAGAGGAAACATCATCTTCAAAGTCAGTCATGGATTTTGCATCTTTCAATATGGAATGAGGGCCTTGCCAATATTACAGGAAGCCAGAATATTGGCAAAACTTAAGAATGCTTTTTCATTTCCTTTTATTCATCTTCCATGAAAGTCGAATATTGTTTTCATTTACATTAAAAAAACATGATGTGACGGGACTGTTAAGGGGCGGATAACACACAGACACTCCCCCTCATTTCTTCATGATACTGGATGACAAGACAAAGACACAATCTCCTGCTAATTAAACAAATCAATTAAGACAATGTTGTTGGAACTGTGTAACTGATGTTCTTTAGTTGCTGTAACAGCCCTACTGGGAGTTCCATCACTGCATTAAAACACTGTCCTCTCTTGCTCCATCTGATAACATTAGAAACACTTATTTGCACCTTGCTGTCAAGTCAGTGGAAGCTGAGTTATGGAAATGCAGATGACTGCCATGGTCTCAGTGTGTGATCAGATGGGTTCACTTCACAACCTACACAGAGAACTTGCTCCATAAACTCTGAAGTACCCAAAAGGTCCCTAATGAAAATAGATCCAGCCATCAGCTCAGCAGTGGTCCAGATGCTAGATAAGGGTTGCCCATTTGCATACTCTTCACACCATGCAGCTCCTGTTCAAGCAGATCAATTATCATATTAAATTTACCCTTCTCAGTTAAAGCGATTACATTTCAAATTGTTTTAGATGGCCGTCATTAATCCTTACCATAGGCTAAGTGCTTTGGCTGCAAATTTGATTGGTCTCCTGTATCAAGGGTCAAATTAACAGCATACTAATGCTGAACCCTATTTAATTTGTGGCAAAGGGATTCCATATTAACATACAAGGTTATTATTGCCATTAAGTTAATGTACAAAAACTCTCAAGAAGATAATTGGGGTCTGCCAGATACCAAATGTGTGAAGGGGTACGCTTTCATTCAAAAACGAACACAAAATTGTTACTGAACTGAAAGGAATTTCACAAAATGAAAAGACCATCAGTGTACTTTGCATTTTCCAGTAATTTACAAGAAAATGAAAGCCTTTATGATTATAATTTCAGTTTATACAAGGGGTATATTTTGGCAATTATTCCATTCTTCTATCATGTGTAGAGGAGCGAAGTAAAATTTAAACTCCACATATACCAAACCTTAAAAGGGCATTCAAACTCAGGAATCAAGGACATAGTTCCACCAACAGGCATACTGCTTAAAGCAACGTGCCAAACTATGTCTGTGGATATCCCTGGAAAGCCTAAACTGTTTATCTAAGCAGTAATGCCTATGAGGAAAAAGTGGTAGTGGCGCCTGGGTTGGCCTGGTTGTGCTCATGTGGCCAATGTCAATATGAGCACTGTTCTGTTAAAGCTGTGTAGATCCCTGGAAGCTCTGTTGGTTTGGATAATGAGCCACTAGAGCCCAGCTCTGTAACCTGAGCACAGTAGTCATTGGTTAAGAGAGATTTCTTACCCATTACACTTGTACCTTCTAGTGGGTCACAAATGTACTCAAAGGACTGTAGAACCAAATAGGTATACAAACTGATGGCATATTTCTGAAGTCAGAAGAATACTGTATGTGCTGAGAAGATTTAATAAATTGAATATTGCACATGAGCTGAATATCCAGGGGTGGACAAAGTACTGAAAAAATGTACTCAAGAAATGGAGTCAAGTATTAAAAAGTAAAAGGTAAAAGTTTTATCGAATACAATTAAGTTACTGTGAAAAGTAACGTCCATGATTTATCTAAAATTGTTGTTTTAAAGGAACTGTGTCATTCTTTTGTGCTTAATTTCACTATATTTACCATTAGCTAAAATTTGACTTAGTTACTGGAATCAATGCTAGTCTCCTAATCTTAGTTGGCATTAGCAAAGGCTAACCTAGTTAAATATAGCCAGAATTTGTTAGCAAATTAACAAAACGTACCTCAACATGCATTTTCAAATTAGATGTAGTCCATGCTTTCTAGGGAGGCAAAGTCGACAACTCATTTTACATGAGTCTTTGCTTACTTATTGAAACATTTTACTGAGGTAGGGCCAATGGCACTCATCCTCAAGTTCTACACTGCAGTCTGGTGGCTTATCTATATTTAAACACACATATAATGCTAACTACACTGTGTAGCATGAGACGGTCATAACCGATGACAAAATGGCATGACCCTTGATAGATTTGTTTTCTACTTTGATGAACCTGATTGGATGCTAATCTGAGCCCATTCACTTGATATTGTACAGTTATTGGCAAGATAAGAGAAGAAGAGTCTTTTAGGATTTGTAATGAATACTGTGAAGATCTAAAGAAAAATGCAAGGAATAAGAAGTATTTTTTTTTCCTTGTAATCAATTTCAATAATACACAAGTAACATAAAAAAATACCCCAAATATTACTTAAGTATAGTAAGAAAGAAACAAATTACTTTCCCACCTCTGATTATACCATACTCATAACCAAAATGCAGGAACATTTGAGGTGATGTCTTCAAAAGAACTTGTTCTTTTGTCATAGCCTGTCCACACAAATATGTAGCCTTGCACTTTGCTCCTTATATATTCTAATTAAGCCACTCCTCTGCATCTTGGAGAGTTGATGCACAGCTGTGTAGCTCTGGTTTAGAACTAGCTCCATGTCCTTCACATAAGCTGTCTTGCTCTCTGCCTCTCTCTCTCGCTCTCTCTGCTCCCTGTGTAGCCTGGTGCCCACTCGTCAGATGGTGGGGTTCACCCCTGTTTCTTCACCCGCCAGCATGTACCATCCAGTGTCAGAGGATCAAATGAACCATTTCCACCACACTGATGCCCTCCTGACAGACAGGCTGAGTTGGTTGGTCTCGTCAGATTGGCTGGCTCCAAAGTTGACAGCAAGGTCAGGAGAGACAGCTCTCAGCTCAGCCCAGGACGGCTGGGGATGAACCAGGCACGCCACTTCAGAGTTTCCTTTGACTCATCTGAAGTGGTGGAGAAGTGCCAGCCATGACCACTCACACAAGCTAAGCACAACATTTGGTTTAGCTGATATTTAGTTGAGCTATGGTTATGAAGACACCTCAGTTCATCATTTCAGCACTTTTATTGTAATAACTGCAGTGCAAAAAACATACAATGATAGCTGTTTTAAAATGGTTGACAATGACTTGCATTAAACCCTAGTATATACTCCTATAAGCACATCTCTCATGTTTGATTTTTTTTAAAGGCGGAAAAAACACAGGTTGTGGCAAACTGCCCGAGGAAAGTCTTCCTGCTGCCCCCAGCTTGGCTGAAGGTCTCGCTGCACACATACACACCCACACCAGCCCATCACACCATTGAGTGACTTTTCTACAAGCTGTTCACAGTGGGGCTGCAATCTGGAAGGTGCAATATTGTCAGAAAATACCACAATAGCTTCAGTTTTGATAGCTTAATTAACAAATTCAAAGACACAGAAATTGGGTTTATTTCACAGTAAAATAGATCAAATATCAAAAAGTAATAAACATTTAACACACAAAGGAGTGATTTATTCTTCAGTGGTGGGTTTATAATGACTACAGGTATGGCTTATTTTTTTATAAAATCTTTTAATTGGTAGCAGACAGTACAGCTACACTTTGAACTCTGATGCTTTTTAATTTTTATGTGTGCTCCAACTGATTCTCATGTTGAAAGTGTATGAGAGCATTCGCTGAAGAAACAAAGGTTTTTTTTTTTTTCAGTTACTCTTAAGCCAAGCCACTAGTTCCGCTAGTCCAGCTTTTGGAAAAGCAGGCCCAATGTTGTCACAACAATCCTAGCTGTTATCAGAACACAGAACTGTAGGATTTGCCAAGTCCTGACACATTGTAGCACAGCTGCTTAATCAAGCTTTGAGAACACCTGAGAAATCAATTAATGTGAGTTCTGACAGTTACTTTTTGAGCTCAGTCAATATGGCTGTGTGGCTTTTTCAAGGAACAAATGCTTGCTATTGGGGTGTGTGGACAGGGGCAAAGTAGGGGAGGAAATGGCGCTTTTATTTTATTTATTTTATTTTTTTGTGAGGGGGCCTCTATGTGCCTGATTGCCAAAATAAATGAAGTGGGAACAGTCCCATGGCTATGTTGCAGAGGACCATAGGGGAGATCTTAGCCCCTTGAAAAAGCCCCCCTTTCTGAAAGAGGATGGATGCAGGAGTCCATGATACACATGGCTGAAATTAGAATGGGAAAACTGCAGCTGAACACAGTGTGCGTTAAAGTATTCACATCTTATTACTGCAGCCATGCACACACAAACACACTAAGACACTCTATTTACTCTGCACAGCAATGAAGCCATCACAGGCCGGTGTCTCTCTGAGTCGAAGTGAGACATTTTCTCAGGAGAAGTTGCTGCAGCCCTCTGATGTATTATAGGTTAAGACTTCCCAAAACAACGCCTCTGGGCTGTAGCCTAGTCAAGTAATAGCTTGCGGCGCAGCTCAGCCACATGTGTATTGGTGCATCTTTTTAACCAAATTCATGCAAAGACAGGGAAAAAATATATTCACACTCAACTGAGGTCTTATTTATAGCTACACACTTCAGCAAGTCTTCTAAGTCAAGCCCTGTTATCTGTTTCTTCCCTTGAAATAAATCTCTTCTCATCCAAGTGTGGTGTTATCTAAGATGCTATCTGAACGTGGAGCCTTTGAAGGGCAGCATGAGGAGCAAAGGCTGGCTGGTTTTGATCAGCCTGCCTCTTTCGCTTTCATGGCTGTTCTGCCGCAGGAAATCCGGGTAAAGAGAACAGGGAGACAGCAGCACTGGAAGTGGCGGCACTGCTCCTGATTTACAATCCAGGATGACCCAAAGACTTCATTAGCTTAATCCTGCTTGACCTGACCATTGCAAAGAACAAGGGCTGATCCTGAACTGCTGAGAGTTTCTCAACTCTACTCAAATCAGCTCTAATAGCAAGTTCCCCACTAAATAATGTTTGTTATGACACTTAGCATTATTTATTCTGATCCTTGCCATATTACATTGCATCCTTGCAATGTTATCATTTAGCCATTCTAAACCATTTTGGCCTTTGACAACCACATAGTATGGCGGGTTTGGCGTTGACAACTTTCTGAAGTGTGGCGTACAAAAGCACCCACTTTTTCAAGACTTCCTTTTAATCTCACATTTACAAACCAAGACTTTGATGAGGTATGGCTAATGAGGTATTTATCTAAAGATAAAGTGATGTCATATTTTCACCCACTGCATCTAAAACATTTTCACATCTGTGTAGTGTAAGTGGAGTCAACCTTGAAACATAGCAGCTTTGCATGTTGCATGACATAATACGGTTTGCCCTTTCATGACCTCTGATTGTTAGTAGCCAAATAAACAGTTATATTTCACAGTGATTGACATGTATTCCTGAACACTCATGGGCAGTGGAGTTTGTACATTAATAAAAAGCTGGCTGAAATTTCTTACAACTACTGTGCTTCAGTTTGCGGCATAGGTCAGGAGATCTTGCACAAGATTATACTCCAGGTTTCACATAAGTTTCAGCACACTTATATACGAGCCATGCCAGACCATGTCATTATAATGACAAGATTTTACTCTCAAAAATAAAAGGATCCATTGGACCAAATGATAGATTCAAAATGATCATAAATTGATATACTACCACACATATGTATTAAAGCATGTTTTCATTTTTGGACTGTATATGTACTACACTGACCAACAAATATGTTGCAGTGCTATTGCATGAAAGACAGTTGCATGTGCTATTGCATGTTGTAATATATGACATTCTGAGGAACATTTGTGCTGGCATCTCTAATTTGAAGTTTGAGTTTTTTTGGCTTGGTGTTGTAATGCTCGTCTCATTTTTGTCAGTGCCCTTATGTTTGCAGTGTACACGACAACAACCAGATGGTAGAGCCTTCTGTATTGAGAGCCACTGCTTAATTAAAGCTGCACAACTGTAATGGTCCCATTCAGCACAGACAGAAGAGGAAATTAATCTGAAGGGAAAAAAGGCTTAAGTATTCATGACCCATGAATAAAGAGTTTCAACTTTGGAGCGGGTCAACCCATGAATATTCATCGAAAAGTATAATATGCTAAGTTCTGTTTGTGGCGATTCTGACCATGAAGGGTGATACAGAAAATAACAGCACTAAATTTGCATTAGCTTTAAAAAGCTAATAGAAACCTTTGAAAAGCGAAGAAATGTTATGCTTGAATGAGATTAAACAGATATGTTACCATGCTCAACAGCTACAAAATCATCCAGAGTATCCCAGACCATGTTTCTACCCCCAAATTAGTTCCACATAATTGGGTAGCAATGACCTTGTCAGTGTTAATTCACTGTGTTGTAACCAGGGTTCTAGCACAAGTTCTGGATGGCTGCTTAAGTATAGGCATATAACTCAACAGAAATACTATTAAAGATCTCTATTACTTGCCATTCAATTGACTGGTGTTCCATCCAGGTGTATTCCCACTGTGTTCTTAGGATAGGCCCCTCACTGGGACCCTCACCACGATAAAGTGGTAACTGAAGATGAATGAATTGATTTCTATTGCTAAATCAGTTCAGTTTAAATGTTTATACATGTGCAGTCAGGACTTAAATTCTGAATTTTTCAGCTGATTTTCTTGAAGGCCAATTTGGAGTATTAACATTAACTGCATGTAATTCACACCTCTGATGTTGCCATATTTTTATTAAGTAGAATCATCCAAGTTGAGGGTTTCTAATCGTGTCTAGACCGCCAGCTTTAAACAAAAGCACCTGCCTTCAAGCGCAGAAAAAATCATGGTACTTAATGTGGACTGAAGAATCAGATCACTTTTTTTGCCCCTTTGCTGTCAGATAGAATATGATGTAATATAAACAAAAGATAAACAAATAAAAATACATATATAAATGAACTTAACACAAACAAACAAACAAACAAATAAGAAAGACTAATACAAAGATATGTAAATGGAAAGCATTAAAATAAAAAATCTAATGAGTCTATTACCAATATATTGTTGCATGAACACAACACAGTAATTATCACAGTAACCACTGCATAATAACCCCATTATTTGATCCAGGACAACTTTTTTTTTTTTTTTGTATTGACAGAAAGCTGGGGCAGGGGTAAAAATTGTTGTATCTACTGCTGAGGGTTGCAACCAGTGACTGCATGAGCCACAAGAATATTTCTGTTATTTCTGAAATTTTGCACTGACAGTTTTATGTAGCCACAAGATATAGAATATTCAGGATATGCTTGTAATTCACTATTTTGAGTTGCAAATTAATAAACTAATGCCAACCTTTTGTTAATTCTATTCACTCAATAAAGAATGCCCAGAGTTTGAATGATAAGCTGACTGAGCATTCAGCTCTGCTTAGGTCTACACAGTGAGAGAATTAGAGAAAAAAGAGAAAAACAATTGTGGACTTTACAGGGGTATACAATTATTTAAATAATCATGTCATATCTGTGTATTTAATATTGACCTTGAATGGAATTCCATAGTTTTTAAATATATTTACAGCCCAAAACATATCATATTGTGGTTACAACAATGTGTCAAACAGTGACACTGCTCTTTTCTCAAGCTGATATAACGCAAGAAAAATCATCTTAAGTTCAAGGTCAGAATCGTACATAACTGTGACAAACTCCTGTTTTTGGCAAACTCTGCCTCACACAAGCAACTCACACGTCTGAATAGCATATAAGTCTGCAGTTACATGAGGTCTGCATACTGATGTGCATAACTCAACTCTGAATGTGGCCCAGGATCCTTAAAATATATCTTTTTAAAATGCAGCAATGGAGATCTAGCTTAGGCTCATGGTTAAATATGTGGTATATTACTGAGCAGTCGAGAGCTAAAGATTCAAACACCAGGAGGTCAGTTAATGGTCAGTGAAGCGTCCGCTCACTGCCTCACAGCTTGATAAGGGAAGAAAAGTCTGATTATATTAATAGACAGTCTGTTTGAGGTGACATGGGCTAGAAAAAGCAAAGACATTTTTGGATTTAACCACAGGTAGGTAAGATAAAAAAAAGAACTGCATAAATGTATGATTGCTTAAAGCAAAAATACTTGCACTGGATGATCTGAAATGCATGTTCCTCATGATCACAATCTTAATTTCAAATCTGTGAATCTTTAGGGGGAGTGATTTAGTCAGAAGGAAACCGACAACCACATGTCTTTGCATATCAGATGGATCTGTCATAAATAGAACTGCTTAGTTTCTATGTTACATGTTTGAAAATTCGTTTGCTTGTAGGAGTCCACAGTGTTGATGGGCATGCAAGCAGACGCCAGGTTCCATTGGCTGGACACATTCGTGCCTCTCCCGTCAAATATCCACCTGCAGAGATGCAGAGACAAGACTGTTAGCGTGCAGACAGACACAAAGCAGCTCTCAAGTTCATCTCCCTGTTACCATGCGGCAGCCATTTTAAACAGATGGTGCCCAAACAACCTGTCATGTTTACGGCTGCTGCCATAAAAGACAAGAGTCCAACAACACAGTCCTTCAGAGGCCCCCAGGGAGCAGCCAGGACCCCGTACACAGCTGCCTGGGGGGGCGGAGGGGTGCCAGCCCCGGTCCTCAAAACTCCTCTACCTATCCGGACATGCTACATTTACTGCAATTAAACAAGTACGGCATTTGAATATGCGATGACACCTCACAACCTGCTCAACGGGGCCTGCATATAATCGTGTCCCCGTGGAGCTGGAGAGAAATTGTCCGTGTCACTATTAATGAAGGAATTTGCATTGTGATCTTAATTAAGGAGGGTGGGATAATGAAGCTCACTTCTGAATTAGTTAATCGACAAAAACTTGTACAAATGTGTTTGCATGGCCTATAGGCATGGCCCACTGGTAATGTATATTTTGCCAGAGGCCGGCAGGGGTTACGTCATGTAAAGGTAGCAGCTCGTGAATATAGCAGGTGCCATTGGGCATTTTTACTTCTCCTTGGGTTGTCAAGATAGTGGTCTGACCCCTGCACAGCCGTTCGTCTCTCACTGCTTGTGTCTTTCCAACATGCCAAATAAAAAGTAGCTACACACACACACACACACACACACACACACACACACACACACATTCCACTTCACCACTTATATCCACTAGTCATTAAGTCACAGAGTTAAACCACAATCTTGCTCCTTTAGTGAGAAGTGTGTGTATGTTTAATAGGCAACACTTGAAGCCAGAGTACAGTGACACACTGAGTGTAAGTGGCTCTGTGGCGACACAGTAAGCAACTCAAAATGTCCTCAGCAGCTCAAGAGTCTCAAGTGGCCAATGAATTAGTCGCAGGCCCTAAGAGAGCTGGAGTGAAAACAGGGCAAAGAATTACGACACAATGGATTTCAAAAGAGGCCAACAGCTAACAGTCATGTCAAAAAAACTGAAAGGCCCTCCAAGATATGGTACTTGAGAGGACAAGATGAAAAGAAAGAGCGTGAAAAGGGGCAGCCTGGTTTCCAAAAACATTTCAGACAGTGAGGGTATAGTCTTAGTATTTCATCACAAATTAAATAAATAAAAAATGTTTTCACACAGCTGTACATCAAAATGCTTTTTTAACCTATTCGCTCAAAGGACAATAAAGTTAAGTGTAAAACTGTGCATACATTGAAGACAAACAAATAAAATTTGTAGAAGAAGAAGAAGAAGATATAGAACCAATATTTAGTGCATTTGGTCTCATTGTTCCTTCAATATCACAAGTAACATAAAGGGTCAAATGGTACAAATGTTAAAAAAAGATAGCAGTTTAAAAGTCATATGAATATACATTCACCAGCCCCTCTATCAGGGACACCTGTACTCCTGCTCATTCATGCAATTATCCAATCAGCAATCATATCCCAGCAGTGTAATGCATAAGGTCAAGAGCTTCAGTTAATGTTCACATATGACGGGGGGGAAAATGTAATCTCAGTGACTTTGCTTTTCTGCTCACCTTGAGTGATTATTTGAGATACTGTAGCCTTTTTGTCAACAAGATAGCCTCAACAAGGTTTTTTTTTGTCCATTGGCTCACTGGCTGTGTTCTGTTTTTCTTACCATTCAGTGTAATCTCTAGAATGTGAAAATCCCAGGATGTTTCAGCCTGTAAGCAGTTTCTGAAATACTCAAACCAGCCTGCCTGGCATCAACAACCATGCCACAGCCATTTACTGAGATCACATTTTCCCCCCGTTCTGACGTTTGATGTGAACATTAACTGAAGCTCTTGACCTGTATCTGCATGATTTTATTCATTCAGCTGATTGGACAATTGCATGAATGAGCAAGTTTACAGATGTTCAGATTAAAGTAGTCAGTTGTCCATGAGCAGCTTTTGGATACTCTGTTGTAATGTACATTGCTGAAGAAGCATCTCAATAAGGTTTTTGACATCTTGATCTCCACTTTCAATTTGCTTTGTAAAAAGAGCAATTTTGGGGGCCACAAACTTGTGCACTCAGGTTTGTCAGAATCTGAGATGTCATT
This sequence comes from Gogo arcuatus, assembly GCA_028570945.1. Lineage (NCBI taxonomy): Eukaryota > Metazoa > Chordata > Actinopteri > Siluriformes > Anchariidae > Gogo > Gogo arcuatus. Next base: position 29,125,360 of record JAOTRR010000055.1, read on the forward strand.
GATCTTTTACTTCAAGCTCTTCTTGGAGTTATATGCCCTAACTCAAGCTTTAAACATGATTGACTGCATCCCCAGTCCTATAGGACTGGCCCCTGGAACCCTGGTTAACAGAGATATAACTGACTCAGAATTACTTTCTTTGCCTCCCAAAATGAAAAAAAGGGAAAAACATGTCTGTGAAAGAAATCCTTATATATTTTTAGTCAAATGTCCACTGGGTTAGAGCTTGAGAACTTTCTCTGTGGAGGACATCTTGGTCTGAAAGCCGTTAGCATTATTTACGGACGGGGCCTAGTGGCCGGGGGAGCTGTGTTCCACACCAAGCCAGTTGTATAAATACAAGCCTGTACTCGGACAAAGAGGAGCTTCGACTTCAAAACAACAGTAAAACTTGTGAACTTTTACGAAACCTTTAGAGACCATGCCGTTTGAAGTCTTGGCATCTCTGGTTATGGGTGAGCGGAGAATGAAATCTGTTGTAACAAACCATCATCAGGGCCATATGATCCCATGATTGAGACCATGTGTGGGGCAGCATGTGGACAGCGCTTCCTGTGGGGCAGCTTATGCAGCTGAGGCTGCTCAAAGACACAGGGTGCATGTGTCCAAACATCATGGCCATTGGACACTGTTCACACAAGCCAGCAGATACAAAGTCTACACAGAGAAGCATTGAGTTGCAGTACTGAGACCCACAGATAGCAAACCAGTGGAGAGTGCCATAAAAAAGGCGGTTTGATGTTTCTGATCAGGCTAACTAGACATCTCAATCTCATGACTGTGATGTTTAAGAAGAAGAAAAATAGATTACATGTAACAGGGCTAATGCAAAGCTGATTATTGTAATAATTGTTATAGTAATAATTTTGAAAAATATAATGTAGACTAAATTTCAACCTTTCCTTGTCAGTGGGGTGGTACCCTTATACATATCTTTCATCTGAAAATGAGGATACAGTGTACCTTTAAATTATTTTTGGTATATAATTGGATTTCAATTACCTTTTGGAGTAGAGCCTTAAATCCACGCTACAAGCACCTTTTTAAGTAAAAGATACAAACTAAAGGCACAAAAGGTTACTTAAGAGTAACACCCGAATGACAAGGAAGAGTGAAATGAGAGCATAATAGGGTTCGAATTGGAACCCTTTCTGAAAGGTGTTGTATGCCCTGAGGAGCGAGAACCTTTTAGAATTCCAGAAAATTCTTCTTCTTCAAAAAAAAAAAAACAAAAACAGATTGCATACACACAGCATCTGTGGTTTATGTTAAGGGACAGGTGTCAAAGGTCAGTGCACTGGACCCAAATACCTGTACTTATCATTAAACTGACTGGCACTTTGCAGCATCTCTCATAGACACTCATAAAGAAAGGTTATAAAGGAAAATCCAGCATAACCCTGGCTAAGCTTGAATGGCAACCTGTTTCATATTCTCAGAAATTTCATGTCCATCAAACATGGTGAGGTGAGCAATGTTTAGGTGTAGGTGTGAGGAGTTCATCAGTGGATGTTATTAGGCAGAGGCTTTTGTTTTTGAGTGTGCAAAAATAGTAGAAATGATGGTGTTTGGTGTTATTAAAGGCAGTGTCAGAGAGGTCAGGGTTATGGAGCAGACTCGACTGGAGGCAGATCAAAGCGGTGGGTGTGGAGCTCTTCTCGGGGGTGGGGGGGAATTAGACCTCTGTTTACATTTTCCCACTGTTTTGCTTGCAACTTCACACACACCTCTTTGCTGAGATCAACCTTGGCTTGTTATGACAACAGCAACAACAAAAAGAATAGCAGAATACAACTAAATCCACTATCCACAGTGACTTTGTAATGAACTTTAGTTCAGATGGCAGCTGATGGACGTGCTATTAACCAGGTACCCCGAGCCCTGGAAGAACTCTACACAGCTGTGGTCCAGAATACTGACAAGTCAATGAAACATAGACAGGTCAGAGAGAGGCATGCTCTGATAAGGCATTCCTCTCTGTGCTAATGTGAACTGAATGTTTGACAACCTCAGTCATGGGGAAAATGGCACAACACTAACACTCATCATTGAGAGAGAAAAAAAAATGGAAGAATAAACAGATAATGTCAATAGCAGCTAAAATATTGTTCTAAATCTTAGCTACAGATGACCCTCACTCTACCACCTTTATGATGAAAAAAAGGACAATATAATACCGTCCTATATAAACAATCGTATAATATACACTCACCTGACACTTTATTAGGAACACTGCACTAATACTGGGTAGGGCCTTGCTTTGCTCTCAAAACAGCCTCAATTCTTTGTGGCATGGATTCCACAAGATGGTGGAAACATTCCTTTGAGATTCTGGTCCATGTTGACCTGATTGCATCACACAATTCCTGCAGATTTTTCAGGTGCATTTTCATGCTGAGAATCTCCCATTCTACCACATCCCACATCCCTTCCCAATTCTATTGGATTCAGATCTGGTAACTGGAAAGGCCACTGAAGAACATTGAACTCATTGTCATGCTGCAAGTAGCCATTAGAAGATGGGTAAATTGTGGCCATGAGGGGATGCACATGGTCATCAACAATACGCAAATAGGCTCTGGCATTCAAAGGATGCCTGATTGATATGAACGGGCCCGAAGTGTGCTAAGAAAACATTCCCCACACACTTACACCACCTCCACCAGCCTGGACTGTTGACACAAGGCAGGTTGGGTCCATGGATTCATTCAGTTGGTAGCAAATTCTGACCTTACCATTGGTGTGCCTCAGCAGACATCAAGATTCATCAGACCAGGCTACATTTTTTCCAGTTTTTCTCCAAACTATCCAGTTTTGGTGAGCCTGTGCCCACTGCAGCCTCAGCTTTCAGTTGGCTAACAGAAGTGGAACCTAATGTGGTCTTTTGCTTGTGTAGTCCATCTGCCTCAAGGTTTGATGTGTTGCTTTTCTGCTCACCACAATTGTACAGAGTGGTTACCTGAGTTACTGTAGGCTTTCCGTCAGCTCAAACCAGTCTGGTCATTCTTTGTTGACCTCTCTCATCAACAGAGTGCTTCCATCCACAGAACTGCCACTCACTGGATGCTTTTCCTTTATTGCACCATTCTGAGTAAACTCTAGAGAATGTTGTACATAAAAATTCCAGGAGATCAGCAGTTATAAAAATACTCAAACCAGCCCGTCTGGCACCAACAATCATGCAACAGTCAAAATCACTGAGATCACATTTTTCCCCATTCTGATGGTGGATGTGAATCTTACTCGAAGCTGCTGGCCTGTATCTGCATGATTCTGTGCATTGCACCGCTGCCACCCGATTGGCTGTTTAGATAATTGCATGAATGAGTAGGTGCACAGGTGTTCCTAATAATATGCTCCATGAGTATATAGTAAAAAATTTTACAGATTCATTTCATATTTGGGAGAATATTTGGATTATTGTGATAATTTTTAAATATGTATAGGATTTTCTTACCAACAAATTACTTTTATTATAACAAATTAGTTCATACTTCTCACACCAAGCACATTTGATCAGGTGTCCTTATTAATACTGAATTTTTAATGAGTTTTGTAATGAGCTTTAAGGTAGGTAATGCGCCATGTAAATTTTTTGTGCTTTCTCTGATGACAAAAGCCTCAGTTTAATTAATTCTAATCTGTTTATTAAAGGCCATAAGATTTACCTGAAGAGTTTGATGCACAAAAGCTGTCAATGGTTATTGTCTGTTGTTAAGCAAGATTAGAAATACTATTTCACAGGTAATTGCGAATACAACAGCAAGTAAGAGCAATAGATAAAAAAAGAGACTCCCTCTGGATTTCTATCTGATGTCTGTCCATGATAATGTTTTCTCAATCTGGAACATTTTTTTTTCTTCCACCATTATGTAGACACATCAGCACATCAGATGTAGCCTGCTGCAATATAACATTTAGGGGTGTAAAACATGCCAAAAGAAATGACAAAGGCATGCTCTAGAATGGGATGTTTAAATACTAAACACCATAAAGAGAGCGAGCGTGTGATGTAGAGCCAGTTTCTTGTATAGTAGTATGGACAATAAAGTGCTATGTATCACACACTGATGTTACCGACAGTGCACGCTGCAGGACAAAAGGTGGTCCCTGGGTCATGCAGCTGCACATAAACACAGGTGTGAACACACTGCTCCTGGAGAAGGGCATCTCTCTCCATGATGCACTTTAGTTATAAATCGCTATCGTGTTGCATCATGCTTTCTCACGAACTGGTTTGACCATTGCAAGAAATCTTGTTTTGTCTACAAATTGTACTCAGTCTAAGCTAGTGTAGAAGTATTTGAGGCTGTAAGTGGATGTCTCTATGTGCCTGACTGTTTTTACATGCCAGTCTTCTCTGCTGGTGGGATTGCACCACCCCTGCCAAGCTACACTTACCGTTGTTAATGTGACATAGCTGGCAGTCATTGATAAAACACCATTTCAATGGCCTGTTGACAGCTGACAAACAAAAACAACTTGTTTTGATGCACCGCAGTCACTCTCACATGCATAAATGTGCATACCTAGCTAGGTTTCCAGACTTGATGGTGCAAATGTGACTGTGTGAGGGAGTGTGGTGGTGACTCAAGGGAGTGAGGGATTGAATATGAATGGGAGGAATGTGTCAGGAAACAAGGGATCAAGGATGGATGGATGTGCAGGGAGCACAGGGGGCTGATGAAGCCAGGCAATGGACTGGAGGTTGATGCGAAGTAGGAGACAGCCACGGTCACTGCCCCCCATCCTCCAGGAGGACGGACTATTCCCACCACCTGCCGAGCAGTGGCGACTTGGTGAAACAATGCCTGCATTATTCGCCATCTCTCCCTGGCCTCCTCACCACTGAGTCACTAACGGGCCATGTATAGCGTGCTCATAGCATCATAGCACCAGCCAATTAACACTCTCATTCAGAACACACACACAAAGAGGAGTAGGAACAGAATTTTTTCCTCAAATGCACCCACCTTGGACCCTTCCTCTCGTTATAATATCTCCAAAATTTGCTTAGCTTCCAGTGAAGATGTACCCTTCGTTTGTCCTTAATTCTGAGATATTGCTTTGGTTGATTAAGAAACACAAACACGATCCATTACTGCTCCCTCCGCACCTTGGCTGTTCCCACATGCTTGGAGCAAGCACATTAGGAACCAGCAGCCATTTGTCTGCAGATATTTCACTAGCTTCTGGGAGGCTCTGCTTAGGATCAAGTTCCTTCAAGTCTGTAATAACTGTATGTGACCTAAACTAGGTCATAGGCAAATTTAGAGTTAAGCAAAGACAAAGATGATCATGCCAGTAAAAAAAAAGAAGAAAAGAGAAGAAAGAAAAGACTTTTGATTCACATTTCATGACCCTAAACATGATAATTTGTGTCATTTAAGTTTCACTGCTCTTCCCAGCAGTATACTTTGTCCAGGCGAATCGTTTGAAGTCAGCTAGAATTACTCATGACACAATAAACTACAACAATGCTTCCAAGTCTACAAAAGATTTTAAAGGGCAAACCAGTCAAGTGTAACAGTCCACTGCATCAGACAAAGCTTCCATATTAACTGTACTGTCTTACTGCTCAAAATAAGATGCAAATGAAGAGTCAGCTAAGATATAGGGAGAGTGTCTCTAACGATGTAACGCTCCAGTCCACACATCAAAGCTTGCATCTTCTCTTCCTAGTTCTGGGATAAGTCTCTGGCATTGCAGGCATAGCTAATACATTCAGTGACAGGGCAACACAGTTAGGTTTAATGCTACTGCTGAAATCCACTTTGCTAATAATAAACCTATAGTCAGATTATTTCTTCACACCTCTAAGCAAATCCACAATAAGGATGTCTTTCTCCTTGTGCTTCCTGAGTAGTGGCTAGATCATGACAATGATTGCTGGCTGGAATGGCTCCAGCTCCTCAACTCTGGCCCGGGGGAGACAGCAGGGCAGCCTCCTCTTCCTCAACTCTACCCTGCTTCTATCAGACACAATGCTGGCAGTCTGACAATGGCCTTGTGTTCAGGACAAATCCATCATTAATACACTTCTGTATGACTTAATGGGACTATACAGGAACACAAGACAATATTGATAGTTCTTTGATTTTCACTTATCAGCACATCTGCTCCATTTACATGAGTACTGAGAAAATATGTTCATGTTTTTTACATTTTAAATTGTGGGGTAGCAGGACCATTTCCAACAATTTAGCATTATCTATCATTTATTTTCAAATTTCACATATGAATGGCAAATATAACTACATTGTAATGTAAATACATTATACTATATAATGTGTTCTAAACAGATACAAAAAAAACATAGCTTGCCAGAAAGGCTCCTAAGGTATCTGTTTGAGACTAAAGTTGTGCATCAGGACTGGGATCCTGTTGGAAGCAACAAAACATCACACAAGCAGAAAGTTTTCACTTTTATTTTATGTGAAAGATCAGATATTAAGCTTGTGAGACAAACAAGTTCATTAGTATGACTGTGCATCATTCATTCATTCATCCTTAGTGACTGCCTGGTCAAGGTAGCAGCGATTTAAATTAGATTACTTGTTCTATTTATATTTTGGGAAATAGCACCAACTAAATTCACTAGAAATGCAGCGAGGTATGTACAAAGGCAAGAGACCGATTATGAAGAAAAAAAACCTGAATACAGATTCAGATACAGGTAGTGGCATTGTGTTACACCCTTTCACCGTACTTCTGGTGTCCAAGAATTTGCACAAAGTTCATATCTAGACTCTACTTTACTGCAGCACTGGGACACGATTATTATAATAAACATTCCTAAGAGCATTTACAGATTGGCTTTGCTGGCAGCTGCCCAGGCTATTGTGAAGGCAGCATGTGACGCCGGCTGCTTGGGGCTTCATCCGCAGTCAGCTTAGTGTGCAATCATTCAGATGAGGTGTTTAAGATGGGCAGGAGCAAGGGTAGCCGCGTGAAACCCACACCGTCACACTATCTCCCTTAGGCAGTCCATGTGGTGCCTCTGTAAAAATACTGTCTTTGGCAGACAGCCAGTGGGTTCAGACCCCTGTAATGGCTATGGGTCATGCCTTGTGTAGGCAGGACGTTAAAAACAGTGCATAAATGCCATGAAAAGGTGGGGAGGAGAGGCAGCCGGGATGCTGAGAACTGAGAAGTTTAGTGAAGAGCCATTCACCATCATGCTCTTGGCTTCTGTAATTTGATTGGCTGGAACATGTCCATGTGGCATCCTTGTTCTAGAGCCTTGCTGCACAGACTGACAAACACTTCCACAGGGGGTGAATGGAGTGGTGGTACATTTACTGTAAAGTTGAGCATCTGTGATATTGGTGTGCTTCATGGCACAGATTTTTGAACAAACTGTCCACACAATACCAGTGAGAAGAGCTTGTTGACACGGTGCATGCAATTCTGAAAATTATACATTATCAGAATATGAGCGAAACCAAAGCCAAGAGGGGGAGAAAGAAAAAATGATCACATGTTGTCCTTGCTACACCTTCACAGGAGAGGCCAGTCACACTGCTGCCCACTCGGTGGCCAGCAATGCAGTGAAGAGTCACAAATGAGTCATACTTCAACAGAAGTGGCAAGAAAATTGAATGAATGAGTCTGTGTGTGTGTGTGTGTGTGTGCACGCGTGTGTGTACGTGTGTGTGTGCTTTTCTATTAATTAATTCAATAGATATATCACAGCATGTTTAGGCTTTCAAAAAGGAGAAAAAGAAAACAACCCCACAAAAAAACAGTAATTTGATGGCAAAATGTAGCACAATTAGATTTGAGTCAATAAATCATTCTTTTCCACATCACCATTCATTTGGTCCTCTTACACAACATAAAAACATTAAGAAACAAGGCATCAGAGGCATTACCCAACATCTAACTGTGTTGTTAGCTACATGTTGTATCAAATATGTCTTGTTAAAACACCCAGTCATATTAAACACACTTAAGTGTTTTGGGCAATTTATTGGAGCAATTGAAAGGAAAAATAGAGGGACATGTTGACATTGTTAATAGGCAATGTGTCATTAAGGAATTCTTCTTCATAACTTGCACGGTGGGGGGGCTGAAAAATGATCAAGAATAATGCGGCATGCTTTGTAGTCACCGCAGTGACTTTGTGCATACAAATCCTCAATGAAGGGGAGCACAGAGAGGATGAGAGAGAAAGAGATGGGGGAGGGAGAAAGGGAGATAGAGAGGAAGAGGGGAGAAAACAGAAAATCGGTCATTCATGTGAACATAATTCAGAGAATTTGCAGGGTGAGTGAAAAAGATATTTTATGCAGGCACATAGCAGTATTCAGTGGGGGTAGACTGAAGCAGCTACATGGAGACTACAAAGCCGAACTCCTGTGGTTCATGAATAAGTTGAGGAAATGATCAGAAAAAAAGCAGAGCGATGTTTAGACAGATGGGCCACTTAAAATGGCCAGGACAGAGAAGAAAAAAAAGTGCTTTTAATAAAACTTCAGATTCACCAAATCATTGATCTTTCTTCTTGCTCTCTATCCCCCAAGAAAGGTGAGAGCAAATATGATGTCTTACAAGTCTCTGTTGAAGAAACCTGAAGAAGTATTAAAAGACACTGCTGCTTCCCATCTCTCAGACTGAATTAAATTAGCATCATAAAAGAAAGAGAGAAAGACCGAGAATCAAACGGGGGACTTTGAAAAGTATGAAATAAAATAAATAAAAATAAAATCTGAACAAAGTGTCAAAGAAAATACATTTCAAGACATATTTTCTTTTATACGCTATGAAAAAGGGATGCAAGCAAATCTTGGAGTAAAACATGTTGCCTTTTTTTTTAAGTAATACCACTGATGAGACAAATGTTTTCTTCCTCAAGGCCTTTAATGTAATATCAAATGTAGACTTGCTGTGGACTAGATGATATTATAAATTTAGGAAACATGTATTATTAATGACCTGCTCTGTATGAAAAAAAAAATTGATGTGCATAAGTAATAAATAAATAAATAAATATTTTATATATACCAAACTCTACTCCAATAATAGGCATTAATGTAGTCCACTCAGAGATAACCTGGAACTGAATATAGAAGAATAATAACTATAAGCAGCAGTTCACTAAACACTGAATCAGATCTTTAGAAGAGCGCTAGCTGAAACAGCTTGATGCGCCGTTACACCAGAGTTCACTATTAACCCCTTTAACATCCACAGGCCCCGCTCCAGTCTGCTACTACTCTCCTACTTAACCAGCACCCGTTTTGCTTGGCTGGCGAAGGGAGAAGAAAATCGGCTCCTTCGATGTTCTTTTTTTTTTTTTTTTTTTTTTTACATCAGATTAATCAGATCCTGTGTTCTTCACAGAAAAATAAAAACAACATTTGGTAGACAGGCTTCTGGCTGTAATAAAATTCATCAGTAGCTTCAGCACACTAAAGCGAGTGCTGAGGTGAGAGCTCAGCAGTGAGATAACACATTAAACTTACTTAAAACAGCAAGAAGCCTAAAAATAGGCAAGGTTAAATTAGCTTGCCTGTTATCATGTTTAATTATGTTAAGTCTAAATTTGTATTATTAAAGGGTTTTTAAAGTCTAATATTTTATTTTGTACTAGGAGTGCACAAAATAGCTCTGAACTACTATGGGTTTTTTTTTAGTTTGTCCATTTAATTCTATTTTATTCACATATTTGTCTACAAATGAAATGGGGAAAATCCAAAACCCTTCCTTTCCTGTATTTCTTACAACCTACAAATCATTTGCTGAGTAGTGAGCTCCAGATGTGCTCTTCCTGTCTTTTTTTTGTTGTTTGTTCATAAGTTGAGGCACAAAAGCAACACCTATAGCATGGTGAAGTTGAAGAGGGAAAGGGGGAATCACACATAAGACTTAAGTCACTAGCAGAAGCACTTGCTTTGAGGTAAACATGCCCTGTTCTGACCTTTGGGAGATTGTGCGATTGTGCTGGCCTTGCCATTAACATCAACACCTGCGTTCCAGGCAGGGAACAGCCAGCAACATCCGCAGTCCTTGTCTCTATAGTTCAGTATTGATTTCCATTTAAGCCCGATACAGCTACTACACACCTCTGGCCCCACTCCAGGCAATATTTATCCAGTGGCCAATAGGGGACATCCTATTGTGGGGGCTGTGGAGAGACAAAGACAGACTCAATGGCAGAGAATTGCCCAGTACGTTGACGCAGGACTGTGCCGAATCCTATTCATTCGAGATCACTGGGGAGCCGGGCAGCTCTCTCTTACTCTCTTTTTCCTCCATCTCTTTTTTTCATCTCTCTGGTAGGTTTAGCATGCTCACAAATCTCACATCTGTTTTATTTCTTTATATTTCAAGCCCATTACATTTGGAGTAGAAGTTAAAAACAGAAAGAAAGAAAGAAAGAAAGAAAGAAACAAACAAACAAACAAACAAACAAACAAACAAACAAACAAAAACAGAACATCCCCGATCTACTACTCAGATGTTACTAAAAGAAGAATTGTTGCAGTGGACATACTCAGGACATTAAGTTGCTGTACCTGTGGCCTGTAACCGTTTTTGCAGGGTGATGAATGCACAGAGGCCTGGCAGAGACCATAGGCTCTCCAGGTGGGCAGTGGGAACTCACTGAACTTTGCCAAGGAATTTTGGGGTCAAAGGTCAGCCTGCAGGAGTGAAGTAAAATGATGTGTGTTGGTTCACAGCGTTAAGATTGATGCACTCCTGCACTATAACAAAATGAATTTTCCAGTCCAGAGCTGCAGGGAGTGCGGGGCCACAGGAAAGCTGGCTGAAACGTAATCAATAGCAAAACAAAGATGCTCGAATTGGCAGAGTTTGTGGCAAGCACCAGCTCAGACTCGAAAATGAGCTTTAATGGAAGCCATGATAATGGCATCAGTGGGGTGGAGAGCTGTCTTATCAGGACCTGGCCAATGGCTGCCAACCTCTGTCCCACCCCCAGCGCGTGAGAGGCTTAATTGAGAGGCCTCCTAAAGAAACACAGTGCTCACATCTGCACACTGAGCTAATCAACCTGACCAGCCGGGAACAGACAGAGCCTCAGAGACACACAGTAGTAACCAGAAATCCTTCAACACACACCATATGCAAGACCACACCACCTTCACCACCAGCACCACCACCAACAACAACAAGTATTATTATTGTTGTTGTTGTTGTTGTTGGTGGTGGTGGTGGTGGTGGTGGTGGTGTCATCGTACAAAATATGACAGCCTAAAACAGGTTCTATGTTGCAGTCTTCAACCCCAGTTGCTCTGTTCTGCAGAACCTTGTCTTAAACACAGGAGGCCCATGGAGCTTGTAATGCATAGTCAAACCCAGCAGTCATTGATCTGACCACTTAGCAAAGAACATTACAGGCACACTCTGATTCAAAAATCAATGGGACACCCCTAAACATCTAATATGGGGAGTAAGACTGATTTGTATGTGTAACAACACATAACTGGACAAACATGCAAACAAACACAGGAGCACATGTTAAAAAAAAGATAAAGATAAGATGTGAGACATTACAGTAATTACACAGTTCATGGAAAATTTGTAAAGTTATCACAAAACATCCTCACACTATGTGCACCTGAACATGTCTAAAGAGGCTGTTGGCTAGAAATGAAACACATTATGGATGTGCTTCATAGACAGGTTCTATCAGATTAGCCATATTTCCCATAATGAGTGTTCTCCTCCATGCGGTAAAGATACGGCTGATTGCTCCACTAAACCAATAACATTCATGTATACAGTGGCATCTGTGGGATGTTATGACTTGAAAGATGTGCCACTTAAATCTATTAACATGCAGAACAAACATCATCATACAACATGAGAAGCAGCCCTCCAACCCTCTGAATGCTCTCTACATGGCTACATCTGAACCTCAGATCAAAAGAAGCATCTAAAGAAAATGAAACAAACAGAATAATACTAGTGCCTTAAAACAAGCTAAATGTAGGCTTGGGGAGATTAATGTGGAATGCTGATGTGAAAAGAAATGTAGAGTGCTATAAATGATCTGGGACTTATTTGTACCTCATCCTCATGACTGGTTAAAAAGAAAAGGGGAAGAGATGGGGAAAAAAGAGTGAGGGTGATGAGAAGAATAGGAAAGCTGATTGTTATCAAAGTGAAGCTATGAGGAGGAGAAATTAAAATGTTTCATATTGAGCAATCTGAAATGAATGGGCTGGGTTAGTGGTGAGAAGGAGAAAATCAATTGTGAGATGGCAGCAGTGAAAGGGAGGGCAGCATGAATAGAGTTTGCCAGTGGGGTGCAGCAGCTGCCAAATAACCTACAGCAAAAGCATTACAATAATACTGATGAAGGGTACAGAGGCTTTTAGAGGCATTGCAGGGAAACCCAGTAACAGTAACTCAACAATGCTGTTAATTTGAGTCCTGTCTTGGCCCTGGAAGAGCTTCACTGGATCAAACGCCAAACAACATCTCTATCAGAGAGAGAGAGAGAGAGAGAGAGACAGACAGAGAGAGAGAGGGAGAGAGAGAGAGAGAGATTAAAAAAGAAGGAAAAAAGAGAAAAACAGCAAGAAGTACATGACCCATCATCTATTTTTATGCTGCGTTTAATTTACATTTCCTTGCCCCGCCGATAGAAGTGGACAGGGAACACAAGGACGCTGACACTGGGCTATCTGGCGGGTGGCAGAGGTCAGCTTTTAGCCTGTCAAAAGTGCAGTACTTATTAGAATAAATCTCCAAACTCGCAAAGGGCAGCCCTGGCCCCTGGTTCAATCTGACCCAGGCCTAGTCAGAGAGGAGCAGAAGCCCCACGCTCTAATGGGCACCACTGAACCGGTCCCTTAATAATTAGAAGCCCTTTCACAGAAGAGGAAAGGAGGAATGGAGAAGGGGACAAAATGGAGGAAAGAGGGGGAGGGTGAGCTTGGGGGTTCAGGGACAAAGATCTAACAAGATACAATGATAGCAGAGATGATCTTCTTACATGGCTAAGGGTGAGTAAGTGAGTCGTCTATTCAAACACACAATTATATCTATTTGCAAATCATATTATCATTCAGCACTATTAACAGCCACAGTTATGATAACATCTGTTAACATCCATGGCTCACAAAGAAAGCATAGAAAATAATGTGGGCATTAATGCCAGATTTAGGTGAGCAAAATATGTGGTCAAGAAAAAAAAAAACATGGTTAAATGTCTGTATTAAAAACACCAGGCTTCAAATAAATGAAAACACATAAAAGTGTAAGGTTATTTGATCAGGGTGCACACCCATTCAGATTAATAGCTCTGTTTGGAGAGGCTCCTCACTATCAAATGTAAATCACTGCACTGATAAACACTCTGATCTGAGCTTAGGGTGCGGAGAGGCTATGACCTCTGACCCCCTTTCAGAGCAGATGAAAGTTAGTCTGCACAGGGGAAAAAGTACGGAAAATCAGCCAGCCTGCCAATACAAGCAGAGGAATGGGAAGAGCTGGAGGCAATGGCCCGCTGCTGCATCAACATGGCCTTAGTGCTCCTGTGAGAGCTCGCATGGCACAGTTCCACCTGACAAAGGCTCTCTGAAGCTCCCATAATCCACCTGCAGGAAAACAAAGCCTGTGCCAGGCAGTGTGCCTTGTGCCAGGATGATCCCAGATCATACGTCGGGCTCTAATCATGCTGCCATCTGCAGCTGGACCTATTCTGGGTGTGAAGGGGCTCGTGTCTGCTATGGTACACATCCCTGACGTAAAATAAAGGAAAGTCAAACAAAATCTGGGCGCAGGTTGAACAATGCAGCCCTCATCAATCATTCTGACACATTTCCTGCAGGAAACAAGCTCAGTCACTAACCTGCACAGAGTGATATCACAGTGCAGTCACCAATTTGACCCCAGGGGGCCCTCACTGTGACAGTGGCATCCCTGTGCATGGGTGAGGAAGACCCCTGATGCTTGGCCACCGGGTTCACAGAGCGGAAGAGGCCGGGGGTGGCATAACCAAGCCTTTGGGAGGCCATGTCATCAGGATGAGGTCTTAGTGCATGCCACCACCCTTCACAACAGGAAACAGTGACAGATCAAACACAAACAGAGCAGTTGGTATAGAGACTAAGGGCAAAACAGGCTCATCCACACAAGAATTATGTACAGAGCTTCAGGACCAGATAGCTTGCAGCTTTGATGCCTTAATGCATAGCAACTTTAGACCTTTCTCTGTGAAGACAAAGGCCCACTACTAAATTCCCTGATATCTTAATAACCACAACTGCATTTTTTTTTTCAAGCAGGGATTAGTGATTATCGGAATTGGTGGAGTTATTGGAATATAAAGGCATTTGTAGCCTCTAATTAATTGGATCTGTTAAGAGGCCTTGAGGACCTGTCACTTAGCAGAATAACACAATTACACCCCGTTTGTCAATGTGGTTAGCATTTAAGCATGGAACTCTGAACGAGCCTAGTAGTAGAGGAAGCAATTGTAATCTGGAGCATACCTAATGAGTGTCTCATCTTCAGAGAGATGTAATCAAACACATCTGGCTTTGTCAGGATGATCACAAGCTTAGAAAGTTTTCATTCTCTGACCTACGACTCTGTACAAAGGACCACCAACTGACCTCTTCTCACCCCATAGCTGGCCACAAAGAATTATTCCTGTCAACATCTTCTGCCTCATCAATCAGAGCCAGCCATCATTAGCCCATGTGTCAAAACATAGCCTTTAATTCCACACCTCTGCTGGGACTTCAGAGCTTCTGAAACTCAGCCCTTGCTCTGCACTGCACTAATGTGTGTTTTTTTTTCTCATAAGGCCACTGACTCACACCATACCTCCATGGCCAGATGTGACTTTGCTTCAAGGTGGTTAATTCAATTTTGCCCAAACACATTGCTAACAGGCCAAAGAATCCTGCATGTACAAGATACGGCCTCAGAGTGCCCAGCAGAGATGTGAGCAGCTACCTGCAGGCCCTGGGCAGCCTGACTGTAATAGATACAGGATTGGGAAAGAGGACATGGAGGATGAGAAGGCAGTGCAGTTTGCTATGGCCTACCTGCCCACCAGCATGGCAAATTTGATGCTCAGACCACCTGTGCTGGAGACAGGCTCTTGTTCTCTGCCTTCTCAGTTGCTGAAGTTTTATCATGGGGGAGGCTGGCCCCAGTGCCAAGCTCCCTCAAGGAGATTTGGAAGACTTACTCAGGAGGGAAGTGGGGGCAACATCTGTGTGGCACGCCATCAGCTTCGGTTCACTTAACGCAGCTCTCTGTCCTGGCCGGAAGTGACTGGGAGGCGGACAGCAGAGAGTGGTGCGGCAGCGGGTAGGCCATGCCAGCAGACTTAGCAGCTGACAGCTGTTGACCCACAGTAGCAGGGAAAGGGGAGTAAATTAAAAAGATGGGGGGAAAAATACATAACTATCACTAAAATGCATTCCACTTCCTGCAGGGTTGCTGATAAGAGTTGTCATTCCAGAGGTCTGAGGGCTCCACGAACATTGCTTTAAATTTCTTCCAGGAGAAAACTGAATTAAGTAAGGAATAAAACACAATGGGCCATGATGGTATAGGAAAATAATCAAAGATGGGGTTGTGTGATCAATTATCTTAAAGTTGACCCAAGTTGATTACTTTCATATACCAGCACATCCCGAAGCACATCTTATATCACAGCAATTTGCCAATGATTACAATTCTTAATTTACTAATGAATGTCATGTCATACTTTTTAACCATATGCAGTTTTTTAAAAACCATTTTTAATATGCAGTTACATTTAATATTGTGGATTGTCCATAAGACAAGTAAGAGCCTGTTATCACTTAAGTTATAGCAGCTATAAACATGCATTCTCTTACCAAACTTTCTTTTTTTTAAATGTTTCTTAAAGTTAGTAAGATAGACATCGCTGCTAGTCATGTTGCCAAGAAAGCAGAAAGACTCCCATGGTGGAAAACATACTGAATGTTACTAACACTCCTTCACAGCATCAATGATTATACTTGTTTTGTTAAATAACAACACATCTTTTTAAACCATTTATTATTAGCCTTTGATTATGTAGATTGTCCACCTTTTAAGTCCCTGTGAATGAGTTATTAAAGAAACGATAAGGTTTTAGAACAAGTGCATTAATATAAACCAATCATTTGAAATACAGTCAGCACTACTGCCAGAGCTATGCCGTTACAGAAAATTAATCAACACCTTTTGATCAATCAGATTTGAGCATTTAACACTGCTGTGGTATAATCTTGCATAAGCAATCCTACAAAGAAAAAATTAAGAATAAGAGAACAAGCATAAGTGTGAGGATAAATAAATCCTGTACTGTTCTGATTCTGCTGTGTAGCTTCCCAGCAGGAAAGGCTGCTCTCTCCTGAAGAGTGGCATGGGTGAACAATACCCAACACAGGGATGGAGTGTGTTGAAGGCACCACAGGAATCAAAAGGAAAACAGCTAGCCACCAAATCTTCCACTATAATAAACAGTTTCTTCCTATTTACACAGACAAGAACTTCCTGTATAATCGCATCTATCATTGGCAGGAATTGTACTCCCAATTGTCTATACCCAACTTGATCAGGTATCACAAGTGAATAAACCACTGAGATTGGTAGTGGAAGTGGTAAAAGCAACCAATCCATGTAAAGAAAAGTATGTGCCAGATGCCAAACAGCCAGATAATCCATCAGAGGTGTATGCACCTGAGTGCTGGCAATAGGGAATAAGGGCATGTTATTGGCAGGTGCAATGAAGTGTAACATTGAAGGACACTCCACATTTCATTTGGTCACATACACAGACAGGCTTTAAAGCCAGATGTGTCATGGTTAATTCTGGTGAAGACACAGGGTGTGGCAGGGCGCAACATTCCTCCACTATGCTCTTCTATCATTCTTCCCTCTTTTGGGTGATTCGTTAGAGAGAGATTGAGAGAGAACACATGAGAACACTGTTACTCCCTCTGCTGCTCTGTGGTACTCCACTGCTGTCCAAACAAATCAGAGTAAATAATTAAAAGTGCAAATCATAGCTTAAGTGCACAGCTCCACTGAGCTCCAGGAAAATTTAGCTAAACAATATAAACAAGAGAGGCCAAGTAGTCTCAAACCTTCTGTCCTCTCACGTCCCCTTCATGTTCTACTGTTTGTTTAGGGTTTGGCAGCACCAATTACAACCTAAGCCTCCTACCTACACACACACACACACACACACACACACACACACACACACACACGCGCGCGCGAACACGCGAACACTCTCACATATAGTATGCGGTGCCCCAGCAAAGCAATCAGCTAAGGCAACATATCATAAATCATTTGTTAGTTACAATATTGATATCACAGAAGGATTTAATTTTATTATAGACTATGAGAATATTTGTACATTTAGCATGCTGCTAACACATAGCATGTTGCCATTGTATCTTTACTATTCCTAATATAATATATTAATTTCGTACCCAACACAAATCCACAAAGTGACTCTGGAGTGATTATAGGATGCAGCATCATTTGTACTCATCCCTCACACTGTATCCATCTATACATAGAAATTACCTTCTGCTACAGCTAGGATGTCTTCATTTTCTCACATTAAAAAGAGCAACACTCAGACAACCATATAGTCTATAGTCTAGACAACCATATAGTTTCCATTCTTTTCTAGCTTTCCTTTATTGCAATCATAGTATGCCTCTTATAGCATCCTGTCCAAAACTTTTCCTATCTTCTTATTACAAACAAAACTCCTTTGAAAAAAAAAATGTCCAGGACTTCAGAAAAATCTGAACAGTAAAAATGATGCTGTAGTGCTGACCATATTGTCTCACAGAGGGACAGAATCCATCACACCTGAGAGATCATGAACAAACAGTGTTTTGATACAGGCAAGGTTTCTATAGCCTTGTTTTTGTGACTAGAGCTATACTCTAAATAATGACTAAAGTTGGCTTCATTTTCAATATTCATAATTTGAAATCCAATATCATTCAAATAAAACATATAAATGGCTTATTAATGACATCTACCACATAAACAGAAGTCAGAGTCAGGTTTACACTTAAAAAAAAAAACTATTTGGAGGTTTTTCTTAGGTGCATCTCACCATGTGGTTCTGCTTTGTATGTAAACTTAGGCAGCTATAAAGCGCTGCTCAGCTAAGCTAATTTTTAGGCTATAACAGATCTACAAGATGATTAAGAGATGAAACAGCAATAAAATACAATACTAATACTTACAGTAATTTGGATAAGCCCAAGTTTATCAATAAGTCAAACTGCTTCGGACTTCAGCTAATGTTAGAGATACAGTAATTAACCACTGTTACATGCTAGCTAGAGTGCTAACTTCTGTTTAAGTGACTCTTTAACTAGCAGAAGAAGGGCAATGTCATGGAACTGGAAAAATGGTACTGCCCTTGACCTTGAATTTTTAAATAATGTAGACACTTAAAGTAGACATTTTGGCATACTGACTATTCTCTGATCAAACAGAAGGCTTCAAACGAGCTAGTCGACAGCTGTGACTACTCACAACAGCCATGTTCATTGTTTGCTTTCATTATGATAATGTTAAGTGTTTTCTTACATGTGAATAAGACATGAGGTAGTTGGATATAACAACGACGCGTTATACTCCTCTCCCAGCGCTCTGTCTTGTGAATTCGCCCTCCAGCAGTAATCGGGCAATGCACGTTCATGTGTTTTGGAGGAGTAGATTTGGAGGGAGCACTGAAGGGAGGAAGGGGAATTTTTTCAGTTGGATGTTTTCAAAATTTAGCACAGTCTTTTATATTTTTAGAAAATTACTTACCCTGCCTTTAACATCGCTTTTAAGGGGGGCTTTACACTGCATGATATCTGGCCCAATTTTGCTGTCGCAGGCACAATTGTACATCGTAAAGGATAACCATTGATCATGTGTTGAGATCGGTGATCTTAGAACATATAATGTGACATGCTCACAGCAGCCAATTTTAGTGCAATGTGACCAAAGACAGCTGATGACAAAGCTCTGGCAGAGTCTGAACATTTTGCTTAATGGTGGCTACAGACTGTGAGATTTCAGCAAATGCGTAAGTTTATTGCAAGCCACATCGTGTGACATGGAGCTAATAAACGTGGGTACGAAATCAATTTTGATGTATGTAGCCTGTACGATGATAACACCTACGGAATCGTATGCTACAAGGAAAGTCAATATACAAGAATAAAATGCCATCAGTGTGCATCATCCATCCCAAAAATTTTGTTTTGCATATTTTACCTCCATCTATTGCATTTGGGTTTGGCACCAGTGTTGTGTAATAGACGTAGGTCGTAGCAGAAATCACATTGTGAGATGATCATCCTAAATTTCTGACACAGAATTTTATCCCAGGAATCTTGCAAATCTTTGGTCACAAGACTATGATAACAGCCATTTTTGAACCTCTCTCACAGTGTGACATAGGACCACTGTTTTGGAGCCATGACCAAAGATATCGCCACGTTTCTTTCACGTTGGTCATCTTTTGTCTGGGACAGACCAAAATCATGCAGTGTATACCCACCATAAAATCTCTGTGCTGATTAAAATCACCACTACTACAACAGTCATCTAAAATTCACCAATAGGATGGCAGCATATGATAGCTACAAACAAATGTGGTAGTGGTGATAATGAACTGTAAACAAAACATATGGAATTTAGAAAGAAGAGCAGTTTGTTGAATTGTGTGAGTAGGCAGAATGTCTCTAATGTCTCATCACAGTTATAGCATGACAGGACAAAAATGGATATGATATGTAAAGAAATATATGATGTCTTACAGCTTCCAGGTGTGAAGCTAGCTAATTACCATGCAAATGTGATGTTCATATAGTTTATTTACTATAATGACAATGTGAAACTATTTTTATGCTTTCCAGTTGAAGAGCTACAAACCTGTGCTGTGTTGCTGCACACCCAGTACGGAAGAACATAGTAGCTATCTTCATCGTCTAATCTTACATGAAGAACACGTTATGGTACAGTCTGTTCCAGAATTATTATTGGGATCATCTTATACAGATGTATGACAAGTAATAATGGTAAAAGACCACTGCAATCACACAGTGTAAAACCAGCTTTACACTTTAATCAAACGTTCACGAGACATTATACTGTACTGAGTCAAAATAATGCAGAACGATTTTTAGCCATGTAACATAAAGGTTTAAAATATGTTTAACCTTTTGCATAACATATTGCAAATGCAATATATAGCAATATAATCACAATATGATGTTTTATCCTACTTATCATCACAATGATAACATTGGCCCACTTACCCATCATGTCCTGCTGATCACGGGCCTCTCTCAAATTCTGCTAACCTCCTGATAAAAAAAAGCCTCTTATCATTCTGACCACCATCCTACTGAACTCGACCAAGTATTCTCAGTGACCATGCACCCACCCATGTATTTGCTAAAGATAACATACTGAATCCCAGAATTAACAGTAAAAGGGACAGCAGAGGTGTTGAAAGTGATCGACTGAGGCCTCCATCTTTCTGTGTGGACATAAGGACTGCTCTAAAGTCAGTCGTGGTGGATGGTGCGAAAACAGATAGGTTTGATTATCCGGGCCCAGTCTAGCCTCCCACTGTGAACTGACCCTTGATGACACATGCTGGTGACTCCACCGAGAAAACTGATAAGCCTGGCAGAACCTGAATCAAATAGAAGAGAGAGGTAGCTTAATGCCATCCCAAACTATTTCCTTGGCTACTACAAATGTGTTTGAGGGAACATGCAGTGCTGCTTTTAGATGAATGCAGCTCATTCAAAAATATGGGGGGGGGGGGGCTTTAAAACAACCAGGTTATTTTCCTTCTCTTAGGAGATGATCATTTTAAAATAAATAAATAAATAAATAAATAAATAAACAAATAAAGTCTTGGCATTGGTTAAAAAAAAATATTTAAGATCTCATTGTTTGAAATGTTTGTAATGGCACACCAGGGTATGTCTCATCTCCAGTATGGTCAGACGCCATTGTCATTGTTGTCTCTGCCCAGACAATCAGGGACATAAAAGGCAGATCAGACTGGTCTAGAAAAAGCTGGACACTTGCCAAAATGTCTGCTAACAAATCCCTGCTTCTTGCAAGCAGCTATAGCATTTGTCTTCCACACCAAAGACATTCCAAACAGATTATTAATTTAAGACATGAACATTCACTTGTAATTATTTAAATTTCCTTCAGAGAGAGAGAGAGAGAGAGAGAGAGAGAGAGAAAGAGAAAGAGAGAGAGAGATTATTATATTTAATAGCCTTGGATAAATACACCCTAGAAATAAGAAATCAAAACTGGGGAAAAATTATTAAACTATCTTTTTTGCTTTGCCTTCCCCTATAATGTCTCTAAGGTCCCATATATTTTCAAAGGGTCCAACTAAAATAAAAATTCATAAAATATGCAATTTAGCAATGACCTCTGTCAAAGTTCATAAGGTCTCCATCTGTGGGTGAATAACAGCCGAGGCTAAAGAATGCTGACTCTCTAACAGCTTGCCTGTGACTACCTGCTGCTTTAAAAATACTGGCCAGACGAGAAGGCCTGACACACTCAAAGGGATCAAACAGGACCAGTGAATACTGCCTATTTCAGGGAAATGTGAGGCCAGAGGGAAATTTTCAGGGAAATTTAGGCCAGCATTGACCACTAAAGTATAGAACAAAAATGATCCATTAATATCAAAAAACTAAACCTAAACCTATTTTAGAAGACGTTGAATGGAATATGTATCAGGTGCATAAGTGAGGACTTTATAAAGAGAGAGGGAAAATAACAAGTAGATAAAGGCAGGAAAGCTGAGACTGATGAATGTGTACAAATGAACACCTAATCATGATCTATGGGACAAGATACCCATTTTTTGGAATCACACATATATAGATACACTCACTCAGGATCCAGATAAGGTCTGTGAAATTACTGTAAAAGCCATGCACATCTCACACGCACGGACCTGTACCCATGCAGCATTGATTATTCATTCTTACACACACACACACGCACACTGCCCTTCACAGCTGTATCAGAAAACCCATCCTCCCTTCATCTCCCGTCATTAACCTACCATACATTCTTGAATAGAACACACATACTATACATACACACCTCATCACCAGTCTCCACACATCAGCAGATACACACATAAGACTCATTATCATCTGTGGAAAAGCGATGCTGGAGGCGTGAAATATCCAAAATAGATCCAAAGAGATAGCTTCCCCTTGCACATCCATCGACCGCACCATACAAACAAAGGGGTCGCCAATGATCTAGTGACTCAGTGTATGTGACACACAGGCCTGCTGTGGCTCAGGAAAAAAGAACCAGAAAGCAGACAGACAGACACTTCACTGATTGTACATCTTCAGAAAGTTCAGTCTCATTTCCATAGCAGCTACATGAGGTATTGTTCCTAAGGGCACTTTCACACCTGTCTCATTAGGAAAAGTTCAAATATCTCATGTTCACTTGATTTTGACTCCACCCATATTAAGATGCATATCAAATAACCAAAACCATGATCTGCCCAAAATAAGAGGTACTGGCTATCTTCTACATAAATTGAAATGGTGGATCAGTTTGTTGTAGGCATGAATATATTTTTACAATGATCCACAAGATAATGATGTATACACCAATTTCAGAAAATATATGCATATTCGGGGTGAGGTAAGTACTGTAAACAGAAATTTTTAATTTCTGCTGATAAACTGCAGGACCATTGGAGTGAAGAGATGTTAACTCTTCACTTGAGACCTTGGGTTGGTGAAAGGCGCTATATAACGTTGTTGTTGTTGTTGTTGTTAAATGCCTTGTAGAAATTATACAGTTATAGCTACAAAAGGATCTACAAAAATTGAAACGTTTAAAAAGTTTACAATATAAAACTGAGTGGAAGAGGGGCATAATATGATGATAATAATCCCAGACAGCAGTAACACAATAGCAAAAATGTATTTGGGACTACATTTATTGTATGCAATGAGATAAAAGTGAAAAAGATTGAATTCTTGTTTTGCAGCTAAATTCCCGAGCAAATCAATGATCAAATTATAAAGATACAGTGTCACTAATATGAAGCCAATTCTATGTTGAGATGACATCTTTACTAGACACAACTACAGTATCTAGTACTTTCTTGTGCTTCCTATTTCCTTCCAAATGGTATGAATGAATTCTGTAGCATTGTGCAGTAATGTTGCACAACATAGAAATGACCGCAGTGCACACTTTCTGAAAATTACAAGGTTTCCAAGTCAGGTTGCAAACAATTCTCTTCAGGTCATCACTGATGGAGTGGAAATGTGGGGACTGCGCAGATCACTGAAGCCATGAAAACTCATCATGTTCCTGGAACCATCCAGTAACAATGTATGCCTTGCGACATGGTGTATTATCATGCTGGAAATGCTCAGCCATGTGTGGATGAACTGTAGCCATGGAGTGATGCACTTGGTCAGAACCTCTTCAGTGAGTATAATAAAAGGCTAATATGTGCCTTTTCATATGGTCATTCTGCCACCACTGGCATGTACACCAAACAGAATTGCTCCATGTTGCTTACACCAAATTCAATATTGTCAAGTCAAATCAAGTTTATTTGTATTGTGCTTTTAACAGCAGAATTGTCACAAAGCAGCTTTACAGAAAAATTAACATTTTAAGCATATGAACTAATTTTATCCCAATAAATTTACTTATCCCTGATAAGCAAGCCTGCAGCGACGGTGACAATGAAAAACTCCCTCAGATGACATGAGGAAGAAACCTTGAGAGGAACCAGACTCAAA
>JAOTRR010000055.1:29170992-29180992 GCA_028570945.1 Gogo arcuatus
GTGTGTGTGTGTGTGTGTGTGTGTGTGTGTGTGTGTGTGTGTGTGGGGTGAGCAGGTGTGGGGGTACAGGGGGCACTTTGCAACATTGATTTGAAGGGAGGTGTAGTGCGGGTGGTGTTCAGTATTTAATAATGAACAAAATCAGCAGAGGTGAATAAAAGAGAAGAACGGACAATAGCAGTGCAAGTGTACACGAGTATGACAAATGAAAGATGTGGAGGATTCAAGGTGGCTGTAAGAGTGTGAGAAAAACTGAAGGACATAAAAATATCATAAGCAAGTATATAATTCTTATCTGACTCCCTTTTATAAATAGCACCATTCATTTTCTCTGTTTTGTTTACATTTTATATTTGAATGTGTTTAATATATGTGTAATTATGAGTACATACAGCTCCCTGTGCTCATTCTAGAAGAATGTGTGGGTGGATATGGCATGTATTCGTCTTCCTCTGTGTCAATGATATGAGACCACAGTGGAAAAGTTATCCAGCTAAAATCATCATCTCTTATAAATCATGCAGCCAAACCTGGATAGCTTTCTTTTTTTTATCAAATCAAGTATTTCTGAATATTGTATGTTCTGGGATAGTGGGGGCAGAAAAAATCCCTCCCATTTTTGGGGTAAACAACATGCTCATTAAGATGCTCATTTTCCCAGCAGGAACACAGAAAAAAAGTAGCACAAAATATACTACTTTTGCAGAAACACTTCCCCTCATACAAAAGGATTTAATTACACTTCACAATGCATAACACTTGCAGCCCAACGGCAGCACATGGATGACGCACACACACACATACATACGCAGCATGGGGAAAAGTCTGCTCTTGCTAAAACACGACCCCACACACACGCTCGCCGCACGTGAGTACAGCAGTGTTTAACATGCTTGCCGCAGTTGTTCGTACATGTGCCTGAAGATAGTGTCGACCCCGTGGCACTGCCACTACCCTGCTCCTGTCGGTTGGGCCTGTCCCCCTCAACAGAAATCTCTCTCACACACACATATATACACACACACAAACACACTTCATCAGCCAGACTTATCCCCTTGATGCCGAAGGACGCGGCAGACAGGTGAGTGTAAACAATTCATCACCACGGTGACACCTCCGCATCTGCCAGTCCCAACATGGTCAGAGGAGCTGTCAGTCACCTCGTCTAGCTCTGCTCCCCTAAGCCAGGCTAAAGCAGAGCGCAAAGCACCAACAGATGTTCCCTTTTAGGAAATAGCCCTGATACAGTAGCACATGGCTGATCAGATTGCAGCCATGACTTTGAACCTACTGGAGCCAGTTGAATTAGCAAGTGATGCAGGTAAAATGCTGCTAATCCTTGTGTTTGAAAGCATACCTGATTAGAAGCTTGGCTATAATAAATTAAATAATGGTTTTAGGTCAATCTGTATGTTGGGTCAGAAGGTCTAAAATTTGGTTTTGTTGCAAATTTATCTGAGATATAAAGTCATGTGCTGCAACTGTCCAAATAAGGGCTGGGGTTGATACCGGGTGCCTCTGTCATACCAAAGAGACCGACGAACAGGTGATAAGTGTCAGACCCATATGTGGCTAATTGACACATGGGACAGGGACAATATTAAGAAATGCACCGGGAGGCCAACAGCCCTATCTGGAAGAGGCTATCCATCATTCAGTGATGAACAATAACACACAATGACACATGGATGCATACACTCAAGATACAATCATCTTTACTCCTACACACACATACAGCAGTCCACTGACTCATATTCTTGACATGGATAGGAACCAAGATTGATGGGGAAAATATATGGGGAGCTTGATGGGGAGACTGATGGGGAAATTCAACCTGGCTTCATGATTGCAGGTTCATGAGAAGGCAACTTATATGAAAAGTTACAAATGGCTAAAGGACAAACTAATTATATAGTGTTTTCCAATCGGACGTTGGATTACCAAGTATTGTAGGTAACATCTGCAGGAATTAATTCCTTGTTTTTTTAGATATCTAACATTTACTTACGGTTTTACTTAACCGATACAATTATGAATGCAAATTGTCAGAAATCACTCTGTTGTTGAAATTAAGCAGATAACATAATGTGACATCTTATGTAGCTAGCTTATGCTACTAACTACTGTATATGTGTAGCTTTAGTTAACCAGCTAGGTGTTATTCTTTGAACAGCAATCTGGTGTTTTTAATATATTAACAATCATAACGTAGATTGATTCTGAAAGGTGTAGAATTTGCAGACTGCTAGGGATCCTTTTTAGTTACAATGCTTCCCAGTGAGGACGTTACCTTGAAATATGAAGCTAATTTTACCAAACCTTCAGCTAGAAATTGTGGTTATCCATTAAAATTGCAGTAAATATACACTACAATAAAGATGCATACATACATACAGACATACATACATACATACATACATACATACATACATACATACATACATGCATGCATGCATGCATACATACAAAGAGTTCATCACTTCACAAAACTAACATACCAGTTAACAAGTCAGTCAGTTACCTGTACCAGAACAATATGAGTAATAAGGTCCTGAGAACAAACACTCCCAGGGATCCAAATAACAATACCGGGGTCCTGGTGAGCCACAAAGCCCATCAGCCCCTTTGTTTCTGCAGGAGGGCCTGCATGACAATCCCAGGCTGACAGACAGCACGGGGAGCCAAAGAACCTGGGACAGGAGCACATTGTTCCGCTCCCTGTGCACAAGGTGCACCTCCTTCCACTCTGACAGGAAACACAAGCTTGGCTAAGAATAAGCTGGGCAGGCCAGAGGCTTTCTGAGCTAAATTACCAGTAGAAAGAAGACCTCCTTTGAGCAGCAGAGCTTACCTGTTGTGGTGAGAGGGTGGCGAGTGGGGGAAGTGGAGAGAGATAGAAAGAGTGGCTGTTTGAATTAATGTGCCATTTTCATACACTTTAAAAGGTAATAATTATGTGAGCAGCTGGAAACTTTTGGGGCTAGAATTAAAAGGTAAAAGCATAGTTCCGGTTTGATTTTTGTTTGTCCTGCCATGAATGGCCATCAGCTGGGCAGCAGTTGTTGTTTTTTTTTTTCCTTTTTGGAGGTTTTTGGTGGTGGATGGTGGATGGGGGATGAGGGTTGTTTTTTTTTGTACCAAATATGTGCTGGGTTGCTGGGGGACTTTTTCTTTTAGTGATTTTTCGATCGCTCTTTTTCTCTTATCTAACACATACAAATTGAAGCAAAACCAAATGCATGTAAATGTTGTGACATACTGAAGAGGCCTGTGAGTAAACAGAGGTAGGTGAGAATTGTAAAGGGTAGGGTAAAATCCCCTCAGGTGGCAGGGGTAAATATGCCCCCACTCTCCTTTTGAGACTTGCCATGTTTCAGCAGGCTCGATAAAAGAGTGATTGCACATATGAGAAAGGAGGATCTGGTTGGATGGTGAGAGTCTGATTATTACTGTAAAAGCCAGAGATAACAAGGTAACAGCAATGGGAAGGCACACAATACAGCCTCTATTACCTAGATGCTAGCTGTTATTTGCAGCCACTGTGTGTCTTTCCCCTTGTCTTTCCTCGAGGACAATGGATGAAAATGGGCTTTGTTCCATGTGCTGAACAGTGGCAATGAGGATTTCTGTGGCTAAGTAGGTGAGGACTGCACCCAAGGCCAGACCTGCCTGACCAGCTGGGAGAGTCAGGGCCAAGCTCACTCACAGGCCAGGCTGTAGGCCAGAGTCTGTAGTTTTGACGGTCAAGAAACACACACACACACACACACACACACACACACACACACGCTCACGCACGCACACACATGCACACACACACACACACAAAACACACTCAAGTGTTCATACAGCTATAATGGATTAGTCTGAAGTGTAAAACACCTTCTTTCATTAACACACAGTGGAGTGTAAGATCAAGCTCAGATCTTTTGTGTAGAGAAAAACACAAAACACACTGGCTACAATAGTTTATCAGGTACTGGGGAAGGCACTTGTCCCCTTTATTAAACCACTGACCTTGCAATTTTCCATTCATAAATACTTTCCGTGGCATTAACACTTTCATAAATCCGCTGTCAAATAACACAGCCAGCTTTTCATACAACACTTAATGCTAAGCTGTTTCTTCAGGAATGTGTACCAAAGTTAGCTATGCTAATTAATAAAACTACAAGAATGTAGCATTAGTGACTCCAATGTTCATCTGCTCAAGAATGTTCCACATTTTCTATTATTTTAAAAACAATACAAATTACACACGCAGCATGGTCAAATGACTTGTTTAACCCAACCCTATGTTAAATGCTTTCCCACCATTATCATAGTAAAACCCATGATATGTCCAATAGTTATGAAGTTAAATCAGTTGAATCAACTACTCTTTTTAACTGTTTTCACGGACAACTTTCCTCAAATTAAGCTAAGGTGGTGGCACAGAATCCACACCGTGGGGCCTTTTTAATTTTAGTACTATATCAACATCAGCTATGTCAGTGGCTCGGTCACTACCAGTGGCTATGGCTTGGGTGAGTTCATATGTGTAGCTACCAGACAAGTCTTGTTTATGGATCTGTTTGCTATGCCAAGCACCCTGTCTTACTATGTTGCTGCCTAGGAGCGAGTCATACTGGTGATGCTCTTGGCTTCATTCCTGTTCTTCTCTCAAACCTGAGCTGAAGAGATCATTCATCGTTCAGACTTTAAGGCTTAATGTATAAACATGAAATGTGTAATATGGTGGGGAAAGTAGTTTGACAATAAAATGACTAATTGTTCATTCATTCATCTGCAGTAAACATTTTATCCTGATCCTGCTGAACCTGAAGTCTACCCCCAGAACAATAGGAGCGAGGCATGAATACACCCTAGATAGGACAGTCCTTTGAAAGGTGCCACGCACACATGAACATCCACACAGGGCAATTTCGTCTAGCAAATCCACCTTTGGAGAACTCGGAGGAAACTGTGGACATGGGAAGAACATGCGAAACTCTGTACAGATAGTAACCAGAGCTCAGAATCGAATCAGTACCACTGAAATAATGAATAATGTGAATATGAGTAGCTTTCAATAAAGTGGTGCCAGAGCTACAGGTCATCAGAGATTACACCAGTGCGCTCTCAGAGATGCTGGAATTAAATAGCACAACTCGTGTGTACTGTATTAAACCCATGTAGCTTGACTTCATTTACTAACTGCATACAGCACTGTGGTGGAGTTATACTTTACTTGAGTGATACTGAAACTGAAAGCTTATACTCTTACTAATTACATTTCAATGGAAAAAAAAACATACTTTTTACTCATTACATTTTGATTTAAAGTTAGTATTATTTTAGTACTAGTCTTTTCTTATGTTATCCAACCAATGGCTGTACACTATATATCAAATAAATGGGCTCTCACACATTTTATTTGCAATTTAATCACATATCGGTTTAAAGCATTCAATCACATTCATCAACATAAAAAATAAGAACTATCATGTCTATTTGTCATCTCGTGACCTACTTAATTTATACTTTTTACTTCTTAATCTCTGAGGAAGTTTAAAACTTTAACTTGAGTATATTTTTGCTGGATATTTTCACTTTTTGACACATTATCCATATTTTTTCAGTATTTTTGTCCTCCCCTGCTGTATACTCTTAAAAAGGACAAAGCAAAATGTGACTAAACTGTTCAGATACGAATTTATGAAAACTAGTGCAGTGCAGCAGGTGGAGATCATCACAGCATTGATCCAGCCACAGCATGGGATAGGAGTACAACCCTTTTTAATCAGAGTGGGCTGATAGTCTCTGGCTACCCATAGGTCCCTTTCAGATAAAACTGTCTTACAGCACAACTGGCTGAGATGAGGGAGAGAGAGACAGGCCTGAGGGCCTTGGCACAGAGCAGAACCAGGGCTGGATCTCAAAGAACTCATTATTCCCTACCTGCTGAACCTCTGCTGAGGCAGTTTGAATTCAAATTTATATAGAGCAGGTCCCAGGGCCATAAGCATGCAGAGGGCTTGTTTTTAAAGGCACACAGTTTGATATTCCTGGTATCTCGCCAAGACCCTGAGCTGTTGACCATTTTTTAAATTATTATGGACAAAGCTAATTGTTCTTGCTACACCTTTGATGACCCTTTCGATTCTTTTTCCTTTTTTCCTCTCCATGTGTGCAAATGAAGTTTTCACCCAGGCAATCACACCTTTAATTAAATTAAAATAAAGGTGCCAAAGCTGTTGATTTTCAATGTAGAGGGGGGGAGGGTGAATAGGGGGACAGAATACAATGAATATCAATGCACGATGAGTGACTGAACTCCCCCAGCTGTCAGCCAAATGAATGTGAATATTCAGTTCTTTCCCCTCCACTTAACTTCCATTTAGCTCTGATAACATTTTATTAGCTTTTCCCTCGGTGCTGCTAAATGATAAGTGATCCAGAGAAAAACAGCTTCGTGTTCATGTTTATTCCAAATATCTATTCCTTCTTCCTTGTCTTTTTGTTTTTTTTCTGCTCAAAGTGTTTTTTTTCCTGTTATAGCATCACATGAATCAAAACATGTCATTTGGGTATGTACTTGCATGATGCATTTGCCTTATTCTGTTAACAGCATTGTGTATTTCCTCAAAAACAAAGAGATATTGTATGTTCTCAGAATTCTGGCATTCCTCATTATGGATTAATGAATTATGTTCATGTTAGAAAGGGTGAATTTAAATTGAATATTGTGAGAACGCATCCATCAAGTAACTGATTTTTTTTTGTGCCATATAGGACATCTCTCTCTCTCCCTCTCTCTCTCTCTTTCTCTCTCCCTCTGTCCTCTCAACTCCAGTACACTAATGTCAACATATCCTCCTTATGGCAAGACAGATTGGTGCGTTAGCCAAGAGCTTCAATCATTGCTCTCCCATGCCCCATTCCACATATTGATTTTGAAGAAAACAGCTTTCTAATCCCAATAAACAACATGTCAGCAAGCCACTCAAGCTAACTGAAATATTAGCACAGCATGATGCACCAGCCATACAAGTCTACGGTCTCCCAGTGCTCCTGGCCTGGTCAGGCATGGGTGCAGAGGAGAGAGTAGACAGGTGGAAGACTACCCGAAACAAAAAAACAAAAAACAAGCAACTCAACTTGTGATCCAAAACAGCCAGAATGACTAGAAACAAAATTATCCAAAACTACATTAAAGCCACTATTTATCCAACACCTATGAACACCCAATTGGATGTTGCATGACAACCTTTTTGCCATTCACATGTCATTCATGTGGTGTTAATGTTGGGGTTAGAGTGCAACCTCCTCCTTCCATCACTGCCAACATCATCAGAGTCCATTGTGACCCCTGGCCGACCCCGGGCTAGGGTCAGGCACAGTGCGGCAGGGGTGTGTGTCAGCTCAGGGGCCATCTTCATTTCCCAGCATGGCACAGGGCAAGCAAGGCTCAGCACAGCATGGTCAGCAGGGTGGCCGCGCCACTCTTAAGGTCATGCTAATTGCCACACTCCACCACCGAGCCGGCACTTAGCACTGTGGCCCACTCTCAGAGTGAAGTGCAGGTGTTAGTGCCCTTTAAACCTTTAATTAAATATCACTGCAAAAGGTTAATACAGGGAGCAGGGTGCTCTAGCCCGCTATCGAAGCATCACTGCAAAACCCTACTGCAACAAGAAAGCCTAGAAAGGAGGATAAGAAAGGAGAAGTGGGAATACTTTTTCAAGCAAACATAATAGTGTATGATATATCATATAAAAGTCATAATATTGCTGTTCATGAAAATATATATTTCTGTAGCTCTGTAAGAAGAGATGGTGGAAGAATTTGAAAACACTTTTTAAAGCTATATAAAGGACAAATGACACTCCCATCCATGACACTAACATATTTTATGTGATAATTAGTACCATCTGCTATGATTTTCTAATAATGCAGAACAACAAAAAAAACACAATTTACTGATAAAACACAAATTAGATCAATAGTTCTTCAGTCTAGTAGAAATAAAATAAAGGGTGACTCAGTTAATCTAATATACAGTAAATATGAACAAGCTAGAGTTTTGCACAAGTAAGGCAATTATGTGCATATAAATCTGAGTATATATAACCGCCAAGCATTAAGAAACATAATTCCATCCTTAACCAACGCTACAGTCTTTAAGCAGTGCTCTTTGCTCTGGAAATATTTCGAAATACTAGGAAAATAGGTTCCAGGCCAAAATCGGAGCTGTGATATGAGACTTGGTAAATATTTTCCAGGGGATTTTTACAGTGTCTCTTTTACTGCATGGTGACTGGAGCACAGCTGGGAAAAAGGAGTATGTATGATTGGTGTGACACTGGGTTCCAGCAGACAATTAACATAAATGACCCTAATTAACATCCGGACAGTGTCATGATTTCCTCAAGCAAAGCAGCTTTGCCAAAATGAACAGATTTGGTTTGCCTAAGTCTCCTGCCTGCACTGCCAAATACTGACTCCAGCTCAAGGAGGTCAAGTAGTACACTATTTATTTCACAGATGGATCTCAGACTCAACAAAAGAACTTATTTACAGAGTAATTGCTCTAAAATTCAGAACACATGACCCAATCACAAAATACAAACTTTATGTAATTAATGAATCATTAATATAGATTAATATTGAATATATTTCAATATACAATACATTAAATATAAAGGTATGCCTTAAGTAGTGTCTGCAATTTTTAGAAATTGCTTCAGAGCACATTTTAGTAAATGGAGAAGGGGAAAAAAATAAGTATTTTCCTCAATCTCTATTCATTTAATTTTTTCTCACAGGATAATATTTTCACTGCTCCACTACAGACATCTTAGTTCAACACATTTAATATTCATCAAGAGTCTGGAAGCCTCAACTGCAGCCAAATTTTCATACCATATTTTAGCAAGGCAGAATAATCTCACTTAACACAAGAGCAGGTCCTCTCTCTCACACACACATGCGCTGTGTTGCCCCCTGCTGAGGTTTTGTTGTTTCCTGTTTTGTTAAATAATTAATTCTTCCCTGCTTTTCCCCCCACAATCTATAGCCAGCCATATGCAAAAGCCAGAGAAGGAGTCCTGCAATCTATCAGATTTAATGCAATGGTTCACATGAGGTGGTGAACAAATGTGTGTTTAAAAAAAAAAAGTTTGAGGATTTGTAATTTTTTATATTTATTTATTTATTTATTTTAGAGCATATGATGGTTGTCTGGAGCCACAATGAATTCCAGATTCAAACTGATCTACTAATTTGTGGGGTGTTGTACAAAGTACACAATTAATAAGTGAATTTGTTAAAGCAAAATTTAAACTCAATTTTAGATTTGGCTTTTAAAGCTGGCCAATATTAATTATCCAGTTAGGTTTTGTTTACAGATGATGTGATGACACGTGTCGTTGTTGAAAGGTATCATTATTGTAGGGCTTATTCAGTCACCGGTTTATAGTTCATGGGTTTGGGCTGGATATTATTGAGTTTGGATTCAAAATTTATTTTTGTTGAGGTTGTGATCAGGCACTGACATAATGTATGAAAATTTGTTCACATTTTTTGGTCACAAGAAAAGCTCTACTTTCTGGCATCTGGTCACAGATGATCTTTTGTGGCTTTTGCTTTCTGAACTTGAGAAGCCAAACCATTAGTTTGACTCACTATCCAGCTCCCTGTTTGACTACTGTCTCTTAGCTCCTCTTGCTCTGTTGTTTTCTTTTTGAGTCTGTGTTTGCCTTCTTTCTTTCCTTCTCCCTTTTTCCCTCTCTCTGAGCTAGTGCAGGGGATGAGCTGCTACCCCATGGTGAGGGCTGAATCTAGGGGCCACCTGCAGCAGTCACCACCAGCTCAGCCAAATGCTGCCGGCCTCCTTTGATATGAGCTCAGGCTGCCTTTACACCCGCACACCCGCCTCACAGCCCAACAGCTAATGTGGGATATCAAACGGCTGTCGCCTGCTCTGTCTCACCCGCTTTTTTTTGTCTCTCCTTCTTTT
>JAOTRR010000055.1:29226092-29246109 GCA_028570945.1 Gogo arcuatus
CTACAATGTAGAAAATAGTCAAAATACAGAAAAACCTATGAATGAGTAGGTGTGTGCAAACTTTTGACTGGTACTGTATAACAACTTAAAGTATCTATAACATACCCATAACAACAAAGAATCTGTAACAACATACCCATAACAAAGTATAAAGCAGACTATAAACTCTCGTGTGTCGAGACAGAGAATTGAAAATTATATTCTAGTCTACTTAAAATGAATAAAAATTATTTGAAACATCAATGCCATTCAGTCAAGCTTAAACCATTCATGTGAATTCAGATATATGGGGACAGTTCTTGAATTTCCACCTTGTCTAAGCTGTCTTGGCATAAGAAAACAAAAACCAAAATACATTTATGATCAGGATGGTGATAATCTGCATGGAAAGGAAAAAAAAGCGTATATCATATTCGAAAGAAGCATGGCTCAACCCTTTTGTCCTGTAGAGTTAAATATTTTTATTGAGACACTCAAGTACAATGATAAAAAAAAATTCTATCTATTTATTAAATCTATTATTTGGGCCCCTATAACAATTCAAAACACATTATGTAATCGAAATCTGCATGCTATAAAAATTCAACCCTGTGTAATGCACAACTCTGTGACTATAAGTGTGTTAAAACTGCCCAAGTGTGTCTGTTCTGCTTGGCTTCTTTGTGCTTTTTCCTCCCATATTGTAGGCCTATTGTAAGCTGTCTCACTTCAAATCAAATTCAATACCTTATAGCAGGAAATGCATATGATCTTTTAAAAAAATGTGTCAAAATGAAAGCAGGGAGAAGAACTGTAGAGAGAAAGAAATGAATATTCTGTATTCAAATGAATACAGGTCAAATTAACCAAGGTCTTGAAAATGCAGGCGATTAGCCACTTCTGCAAAATTTCCTGTAGTGCTGTGGATAAAACAGAGAAGTGTGACGACAACTTTCTACCATGTTTTATTCACGGCTCTGCCGAGGGACTGAGTGCGTGCACTTATAAGAGCTTATCCCTTACTTTTCCCTCTCTTTCTCTACTGTGTTGTATTATATAGGTCTATCAGAAAACTGTGCTGGTCAGCAATGAGGGTCATTTCCTACCCTTTTTCCTCAATGCTACCTCGTAATTGAAATTAAATTCAATTCAATGTCATTTTTTCTAAAATCACCTTGGACTTAAGAAGCCCCTTGTTCATGCCGTACACAACTGGGTTTTATTGCAGGGGAATGAATTATCTGTGCTGAAATTACTTTGTCACATATTGTCATTAGCAGCCTCATAAAACAATGCAGTCATTACTGGCAGATCCCCGGGCGAGAAATGAGCCCTGTCACACGGGCCCCATTGGCATTAATGAAAATATGCTAAGCGTTTCGTTTTAATTTCATTCTGCTGGTGGTTTGCATACACACATTCTCTCCGGCGGATTTGTATCTGCGCTCATTTATGAAAGACATAACAGAGAATATAAAGTGATTAGAGTCTAGCTATAATTGAGTCAAGCCTTGCTGAGGTCCTAATCACGTTAATTGTAATGAACTCTCTCTGGGAATACCAGTAAATGTATTTAAATAATTCTGCCTTGCGAATTGAGGAGATTATGCAGCATTATTATATTAAGTAAGCATAATAGAAACGTCTTGAAAAATGGTTGCTAATACACACACACACACACACACGAATAAATGTGGTGTGTGTTTTAAGAAGAATTATATATGAAATTTGAAATGTTGTAGCGTCCCAGTTGCCTCCCCATGAAGATAGCTCAAAGAATGTAAAAAAATATATACATATAACTTTCAGATTAGAATATTAATATTCGTTTTCCATGATATATATGCTATATAAATTTCCACAATGTAAAAAAAAAAAATTATTAATTAGTAAATTATAGTAAATAGCAATGTTTAATGTATAGCACACAAGGTGTAGGCCAATAGTTTCAGTGATCAAAGTGAATGAACTATAAATGACAGAAGGAAAAAGTCTATATACATAACTCAAGGAATAATATAAAATAAAAGATACAATATTGCTATAGTAGGCCGACGGTGTGCCGGTTCATCTGGAAACAGAGAGAAATATTATCCAGCTAAGTGCTAAGGAAGGACCATCAGAGCAGCTGCAAGAGCTCAGAATGATCTGAACTCTGAATTGAGGTGTGGCTACATTTCTTCTTCATTTTGACAGACACAGAATAGACATAGCAAACAGGGCAAGGTTTTTGTAAGCTCTCTAAGATTTGAGACAGCTTTGCCAGAATCCTCAACCCAGGCATCTATCACATCTTACATTTTTACTTTAAACCCACTGGCTTGTTTGACTTAATGCCCAGCATTCTGTCGGAGTAGCTCACTTACACAGCCACTTTGTCTCAGTGTGGGAAATACTGCAGCGGCTGACAAGCCACCGGGCCACCTCCATCACTGACACACGATGGGAGTTTAGAAACCGCGACAGAGAGAAACAATGTAAAAACCATTAACAAATTAAAAATAAATGAGTGAAAGGCTAAAAGAAGTGGGTTGTGGGTAGGGTGGAAGTGTGGGCCAAATGCCAGGCAGGCAGCTTACTGTCAGCCTTTTGGGCTGGTCACAGCAGTGGCCTCCATCTTTTTGTCTGCATCCCTCGGCTGGCACCGAGCTGCAACCTGAAGTTCTCACCACAGACACGATCGATCATACCACATCCAGCTGAACCACTATGCCGAGGCCTTCATTACCATAGTGACCAACTGAACGATTAACCATCCAACCCCTCCACCCTGCTCTCATACTCCCACCCCTCTGGTCTGACTTGCCAAGACCTCATCAACTGTGGGAGACAAAAAGACTGACAGAGACAAGAAATAACAGTGTGCTCCATTGGACCTATTTGTGAGGAAAAAAAATAAGCACAAGTGTCAAAATATCATTAATTCATTTGAAATACAATCCTGGAGATTTATTTTGGGAAGAGCTTTATTAACAAGCAGCAGGCTTGAAGGTTTGTATAAGGACAATGGTGGCATGTTCTCCCAGTTCCTGGGCACGTTCAGGATAAAAAGCAAGCAATTCATAGGCTCGATGGATGGCGTCTGCTGCCCTGGAATCTCTGCAAGCCACAAGGCTGAAGCAACAAAGCAGTGCAAAATGTGGGAAACTGTGGCTATTTACTTACAACAAAGTGGACAAACACTATCCCCTGCAGTGTGTGTGTTTCTGAGAGAGAGAATGAGTGTAAGTGTGTCATGTTGCCACGCAGGTCAGCTTAGAGCTGATGCCTGTTTCAAGACGTATTCATACCCCCCACTTCAGCGGCTCAGAGTGCCCTCCTAAACAAAGGCCTGTGGCTTGGAGTGGGCCGCTGGCTCTCCTCTCACTGTGGGTTTAAGGACATTTATGGCGGCTCTTTGGCAAACACTGCTTTGATGTGCTGTGGCCTGGTTGGGCCTGGTTGAGCCTGGAGGAGCCTCAGGGCTGAATGGGGAAATAAGTGTTTGTTTGCCCTTTCCCCAGACACGTCAAACCCTGGCCCAGGAGCTGACCTGAGGGAGGTAGGAATATATATGCATACAAACACACTCGCACACAGCACACACTGTTGAGTTATACAGCAAGGCCACAGACATTTTCGCTGTCTCATTTACACCCACATACATATGTATACATTTAGATTCCAGTTTATTCGCTACACCCATTTTATGGGGTACACCAACTACACACTTAATGGCCACTTTATTAGGAACACCATCACATTCATGCAACTATTCAATCAGGTAGCAAAGCATAAAATCAGACAACTACATGCCAAGATCTTCATTTAATGTGCTTCAGTTAATGTTCACATCAAACATCTGAATGGGGGAAAAAATGTGATCTCAGTGACGTTGACTGTGGCATGGTTGTTGGAGCCAGATGGGCTGGTTTGAGTATTTTAGAAACAGCTGATCTCCTAGGATTTTTTTTTTTAAACACACAGTAGTCTCTACGGTTTACAGAGAATGGTGCAAAAAGCAAAAACATCCAGTGAGCAGCAGTTCTGCAGGTAGAAATGATGAGAGAGGTCAGAGGAGAATGATCAGACTGGCTTGAGCTGACAGGAAGGCTATGGTTATTCAATTAACCATTCTATACAACCGAGTTAAGGAGAAAAGCATCTCAGAATGCATGTCACAATACATGAAGGAGGATAGCCTACAACAGGAGAAGATCTACAGCATGTTCCTTTAATGTTAGTCAAGAACAGAGGGCACAGGCTCACCAAAAGTGGACAGTTTAAGACTGGGGCAGGAGACACTGCTTGGTCTCTATGACTACCAGTGAATCTAGATTATAATGAGTGCAAGTTGTACATGTAAAACTCTGTATAACTACTGTATATAACAATTATGTGGACTAGCAACAAAAAAGTAGACAAAACCCATTTAAGATCTGAACAACACTAGAGCATGTTAATACGTATTATCCACACTACTGTGCCAGTGTTACTGCTGTGCTGAGAATGGCCCACCATCCTAATAATATGCAGTTAGCGGTGGTCCTGCGGTAGTATCTTCCCACTAATGGATGGAGTAGGAGGGGCTACAGTGAGTAATTGTACACTTGTATGTAGCTGTACCTGAAAAGTACAAGGTAGGTTTAGCTAATAAACTAGAAAATTAGTGTGCATTATGTATGCATGACAAAAATGAAATTAAGGAAACAGTTCTCATAATCACTTCTTTGACATTGAAGATACTCCCATCAGGCCACGCAGTACTGCCATATAGAGCCGTAGATGAGCCACAGTTAATGGTCTGAGAGGGCACGCATCTGTCTGAGGTTAACAGTTTTTTGTCCGATGTCCCGCACAGTGACAGATATGGCTGCCCAATTTGGCTCACTTGCCCATGACAGCTCTGGCCAAGGTGACGATGTTCTGGGCCTGCTTTAATGACGGCATGTCAATCATGCTGCCACGGAAGGTGAATGCACCCTAGAGAGAACAAAGCGCAACATCGGGTGGGAAAAAAAATTAAAACATATTTTTAACTCTTATGTCATATTCATATGTAACTGTCACTACATTAGTTTATTTTTATAAAGTTTCTAAAAACCATTTGTAGGAACTGTAATTAGACCAGATTTGCTCTATTTATTCAGCAATATGCTACTAAGAATGTTTAGATACAGTATTGTGTGCTTGATCGGTCAAGATTTTTTATTAGCTGCTTGGAAAAACTAAGCCAAAACACAAAAAACATGTTCTTGACAGCTGCATGAATTATTGCTGGAAGTCTTTTATTTGATTGTTAAATGCCTTTCTTCACTTTACTACTGCACAGTGCCAAATATTTCACTCAGCCAACACCAGCTTCTAAGAGAAGGAAGCTTCTCTGACACACAGCCATGCTTGTAGTGTTGAATTTTATTTTTCTGTAAAAAGCAATGTACTGACTTTTAATATTGGTAAGGCATTAGCCTAAAATACCAAGTGACAGAAAAATCCTAGACCACATGATGGTGTTTTATAGACTTTTCCTGGATGAAGGGGACTTTAAGAGGTCAAAGAACATGCGTTAAAACAGAAAACCAGAAATGTATGGCCTAACAGTGACTGATGAGAGCTGAACAGGAAGAAAGACCATGTGAGGTCCCTGAGGCTAGTCTTAGTCTAAGAATTACTGGCAGCAAAGTTCAGACAGATTGTACATGACCAACACACCACTGTGCACAAAGCAGCACACTCAGTGAGGCATCAAATTAGAAATGATAATATTTCATCAATTTATTTGCTTTCTTCCACATGTGGTCATACTGATGTTCAAGCTTATACTCTCTCAGCTACATGGCAATGCAAAAGAGGTTGGTGGATGGTAATAGGGGAGATCATGTTGATGCAGTGGTGTACCTTTCCTAGCTTCTGGTGCTCCTCAAATGCAGTGATTAACTCTGTGGCCCAATTAACTCTGTCTGGACTGGGTGAGAATTCCTCTTGAACAGCCTTGATTTGGTTTGGGTGGATGACTTGCTTCCCTTGAGAAAAACGCCAGATGTATGGGAAATATTTCACCATTAATACACATTATTAATAATAATAAAAAAATGAATGCTAAAATCAACCCTGCTTCCTTTTATCTTGGAAATTAGCAAATACAAAGCCCAAATCTCAACACTTGGAACTTGTACTGAAATTTGCAAAAATATACAGTTCACATGCAGAATTCAATACATCTGTAGTTCATACTAATAATTTATTATTATATATGTTATAATAGACTATAATAGTCCAAAAATAACTTAAGTAAGAGTAGAAAAATCCTAAGCCCCTGAAATGAGATGGTGAAGAAGGCTGCATAGTGTAAAAATACACATGGGTAGAGCAAAGCCTGGGCTGGAAGCATAACTGGTTTTGTTGTGCTTCAATGTGGAAAGTCGGCCTTCCCAAGGCAACAGCAGTGGGCACACACCATCTCCTCTTATTCTGGCATGGCTCCCTGGCCAGGCTTG
This sequence comes from Gogo arcuatus, assembly GCA_028570945.1. NCBI lineage: Eukaryota > Metazoa > Chordata > Actinopteri > Siluriformes > Anchariidae > Gogo > Gogo arcuatus. Next base: position 29,232,548 of record JAOTRR010000055.1, read on the forward strand.
AATTTGAGAGACACAGCAGGCAGAGAGGATGCTATGAATCATGGGTGTCATCCTGATTTTCGCCCTGTGCCCCGCTGAACTCTGAAACTTTACTGCACGCTTAGTTACACTTCAATCTGAGCTGGCCTCTGTCAGCTTCTGCTTTTTATTACAGAGTTGTGAGCATGAAACATGCACGCACGCACACACAGTTCTGTGAGAAGCGTGCAAACAAACACGCACAGACACAGACAAATAGACCTAAGGGACTGCCATGCATAAAGCTCAGATTTATGGGAGTTAATGACTTGATAGCTGGATGAGACATTGGAGAATGATTATGAAATCACAAAAGCCTTTATATGACACGAGACATCCATTTGCTTATGGCTTTATAGACAAAAACAAGGTCTCTATATTATATCTAAAAGTAAATCTAGATCATGAGCTAAACAAGGTTGAAGGTAAACGATGCATTCATGTACAAAACATTACAGATCAGAACTTGCAGACAAGGCAATACACAGACCATTAGGTAGACAGGCAGACAAACCAATAAACAAATGAATGCCTAGCAGAAATGACCGTCCCCACAGCTATAATTGGAATCATGTGCTTTATGACATGTCGAACTCCAAAGAACAAATGTCAGAATGAGAATGCAGAAGAAAAGCATTATTTCCATTATTTCTAACGTTACTGCAAAGCATTTATTTCCATATGTAATGCATTTCAGCTTCACAATAAAAGATATGACTGACTTTTAATATATTAACACACTCATGCATTTGTTTCTGACATGCAGACAGAGCATTCTGCAGTGGGACTTCTGTTTTGCTCATATTCTGCAAAGGTTAATTTATCGTGCGCACAACTAATAGCTGTGTACGGTTGAAAAATGCTAACAGTGAGACTTGGACTTTAAAGCAAATAAGCCAAAGCAGTTTGTCTCAGGTGTTTCCTGCTATTGGGTAAGGGATAGTGTAGGTGGAGGACTAAGTGTGTGTACTATCTTTCTGTTCCCAGAGGAGCCGGCCTGTTGGATCAACAGCCTAAAGAGAAGGCTCAGGGCCCGCGCCTGCAACTCCCATTCCAGAAAAGACTGGCAGGGGGTAGTTCCCTCACATCAACAAAATATGCCCCCTTCCCTCTAGTGCCACCTGTTCAGGAGCTGTCTGCTCTGAGCCAGCTAATGACAGAGCCAGCAAAGGGGGCGTGCCAGGCATCCTTACCGTGCTGCTATTGGCTGGCCGCATTGCATCATTTATGCCCCCTGAAGCCAGCAAGCCAATCATACAGTGCCATCTGGAGAGGTTTGTCTCATTGGCATGTTGTGGTTTAGCAGAGAGCCCTCTGTTAGACAAGGTTCAAAGTACAACATTTTGGCAGCTTAATTATTATTATTTTTTTTTATGATGATCTGAATCTTGTTGTCACAGTTTGTTTATTTTTCATTTTTCAACAGAATCATAGTAATGAGGTGAAGGGTTTCCCTGTATATCAGATATGGACTTTTGCCAACCTGCCAGTAAATTTCAACTCCGTTGAAATAAAATAAATGCATACAAACTGTGTAGTGTAACACAGAATATCATTGTAAGAAGAGCTGATGAACAAAACCAGTATCTACATTAATCAATTTGGTCAAATCATGTCATGTGATTCCATGCAAAACTATTCTCACCCACATGAATGAAATTATAAATATGGGACTTTCCTACAAGCCACATATTCTGTGACACAGACTACAAAACCTAACATGGACTACAGTCATAGGATTAAATGGCATCAGTGTAGAGATTTTAGATCGTAGAGTTTAGGCAGATTGAAGTTGATTACCTTTCTCATAATACTTTGAATGATACTTTGTATTGAACACAATGTTGTGAATGACAAATATATTACTGAATAAAGTGTACAGACTACATGAAGAATATGGAATTAAAAAAAAAAAAAAAACATCCTGTTGTGGGTTCGATTTCCTTTTTGGGTTCCCACATGCACACATTCATACACCCCCAGAGGATGTAAACTATCTTCTCCTCGCCCAGTGGCGAACAGGTCTCTGTGGGGCTAAGTGGCTAGTTCAGACAGTGTGTGTGTTGTGGAGAAACCACTTTTATGGGCATTCATCATATTCTAACTTACCTGCTGATATAGACACACTGGTGAATGGGAAGCTGCTCCAATTGCTGCGCTGCATGCTTAGTCTCCCCCCAGTGATTAGTGAAATTATACCCAACCCAAAATCTGTGGCTGCTTTCAAATGCATGTATTATTGTACAACAAATTATGAAATATAAAAATAAATACTTTTACTTCAACCACTAATGTTTTATGCTGTTTTGAGGTTTAAAGACTTCTGAGCAGTCATGTATTTTTTTTGGTTTAATCATATGCACACATCAGCAATGAATAACAGCTTAAAACCACATGTAACCACATCTGGATATTTAATATGGCATCATTGCAAAACAAAATTTGGAAGTGGTGAAAAGAGGGGGGAAAAGAAGGGAAGTGGGGTAAATAAGAAGCATGAGAATGCTGCAAGACAAAAGGCCTAGTGCTCTGGAGGAATGGCAGTGTTGCTGTAAACAGAGATGTGCAGGGGGAACAGTGTGTGTTCTGCAAACAGCCATTACATATTCATTAGTGCAGACTCTGAGGAGGGCTCCCTGGCCTCCTGTGGCCAGTTACCCACTCACCGGGACTACACACACTCGCGTTGCCTGGCTACAAACCCACACAGTGCTAAACTGCGAACATACGCCAAGCTCAAGCTACACGCAGACAAATGCACATACGCTCACTTACATGCAATAAAGGATATGTACAAATGAGCAGAACACAGGCATGCACCCACACCCAAAATGCCTACCCAAATTGCATTTAAAAAAAAAAAAAATTTATATATATATATATATATATATCCTATCTGGCTTGCAAACACCAAGCAGTCAGTTGATTTATAAAAAAAAGTACTTCATTACTTACTGAAATTACTTGATGAAACATGAAAATTAATCTCAGCAGAAAAGCACAAACAAGCTAAAAAAAGAAATCGACACAATACGCAGACATTAAAAAAAACATGGAGAAGACTGATGCTCAGCTTCAAAGAATGCTTCGCATTCTGAAGAATTCTTATAAACACTAATGAGCTGAAGTGGCAGTAAAAACGAAAAAGAAAACAAGAGAAAGAGAGAAAACGTTTAAATGAGAGGATAAAGGATTTGAAGCCACAGAGGAGCAAGCACAGATCCATGCAAATAGGTGCAGTGTGAGCGAGAGCACCTGTTCAGCCTGCATGCGCTGTAGCACACTAGTCATATACTCTACTTATTCATGCTTTTATTTCTTTATTACAAAACCATAGAGGATAGTAAAGAGGAACAGCTGTGTGATTTGTGGAGTACATCGGAGTTATGAGTATATGAGCTCATATGATCTGTATAGCATTGGTCAGAACAGATTATTTTGCAAATTGGAATATAAAATGTAATCATTATTTTGCTTTAACACTAAGACTTATACAGAACAAAGATTATCAGAATTATTACATGAGAATATAGTGGTTTAAACTGTATTATAAGAGAAGGGAGAACGTATTAGATTAGTGTATAAAAGGGGAACATACCAATTAAAGAGAAGTAGAGAAATGTGTGTGTGTGTGTGTGTGTGTGTGTGTGTGTGTGTGTGTGTGGTGAACATCCTACCAGTAAAGCCCATGAGTGCACCCTCTCTGGCCTGCTGCCGCAGCCCTTCTCCGTCCTGATAGTCAATATACACAAGGTCAATAGCCTGCAGGCCAAAGGCTTTGGTGGTGACCACCACTTTCTGACGAGCATACAGCAGCTCTCGGGCATCCTTAGTCCTCGTTGCACCTTTATTGGAGATAACATTGCATACAAATACACATTATTGCTTTTATTGAATTCCAAACTGTAGATTAGAAACTAATATTTTAAACTTTGGAAATGAAAACATCCAAAATATTGTGAATAATAAAAAAATAATTACTGGGGACTACTGAGCAGCAGAATAAATTACAAAAGAGTAAAGAACAGAGAAGTGGATTAGATGGCAGACCTATACTGGCACAGAAATCATCAGAGCCGAAGACTACTCCGTCATGATGCAGACCAACCTTTGGTCCGAGCTGCTTCGCTGCTTCGCACACAGCCTGGGACAGACAGAGGATACACAAAGAGCTCTGTATATGCGTGTGTGTGTGTGTGTGTGTGTGTGTGTGTGTGTGTCTTGGCACTCAATCAAGTGAATCAGTCAGATGGCTCAAATCCCTCGCTCAACTCATTCAATCAATGTCTCTGCTTCCGCTCCTCACATAATAGTTCAGACATGGAAAATGATCAGTTATAAGAACAACTTGCACACACAACAGATAATTAATGGCCTGACACAGCCATGAGCATAAGGACGGAAAAGCGGCAAAATCTGTGAAGGCCATCCAAGCTGGGACGGAAGACCATCGCCGTGGTGGGGAGCGGAAAGTTTGGAATGCGAGATGATCGTGTCGGGCATGAAGCAGATGGAATTTGTGTCAGGCTTTTGTTGGGTTCCAAATTAATTTCACTTCTCACTGTGACTGTGCAGTATTTCCCTGTCTCAGCTCTGGGACACAGACTCGCCAATATGATTTAAAAAAAGATGGGGGGGGGGGGGGGGGGGAATAAGCCACATGTACAGAACCCATCTTTTCTCCCTAAATCCATTGATGTTATAAATCCATCATGATGCTTATTTATGACTAATTTAATGGAAAGCGTAAACAAACAAACAAACAAATAAATAAATGACTATTTTAAAAAATCTGGGGGAAAAAAAAAAAAAATCTAAACAAAACAGTGACATACCCCTGTGCTCAGTGACAGGTTCTTTAATCTGACTGCTTTGTTTTCTAAAGTCCTTTCATCTGCACTCTTAGACCTAATTTACCTTAAAATTCAGCAACCCAACAGCAGTTTCCACAAAGGTTACTAAGCGAATGGGTTCCATCAGCATCCGGCCTTTTAAGCGCTGCTGAAATCTGTCAACAAACTGACACACACACACACACACACACATCACTATTTGTCCATACATAATGATTAGTACTATGTACAGGGAACATCAATCATAAAAGATCACAATCTGGAAAAAAGCAAATGGTTTGTTATTGCAGTGACAGATCCTTTTAATCATGTTCACACGATGGCACATCACGTTTGACAGACATCCAATTAAATTAAAAAAAAAAACCCTCCTGAATCACAGAAAAGTATAGATTTTCTTTCTTTAAAAAAAAAAAATTGCTCTCTTGGGGCCCTGGACAAACGCCTGTTTTGCAAGCTCCCTCAAGACGTACAACATGTTCCAATAATAAGAGGGAAAACAAAATGCCAAGGGACACGATTTTAACTGTCTGGGAGTGCATTTCATTTTAGCATTTCTTTTTTTCCCCCTTCAGCTTTCCGAGGCAGACAAACCGGCGAGATGTACGACAATCAGGGTGTGATGTAGCACTTCTCCTAGCCTTTCATTTTTCGCACATTTTCCTGCTAATATTCGAGCTTACCTAAGAAGGCATTAAAATGAAGTTTAGTTCTTTGAAGACCAAAGACCATTCCCTTTTTTTTTTTTTTTCCAACAGACCAGTTCACAGCTAGCTGTGCACTGCCAGTGGGGTAGCCCAAATTCCAAAATCTATCATCTGGAAACACACAAAAGCACACTCCGTCAGATATTTCCTTTCAAAGCCAGTTAAAAAAGAAGACGGGGTGGAAGAGAAAGAGACAGGGAGAAAGGAAGAAAGCTTGGAGCAGAAATGTGTAATTCCCTGTTGTCGCTCTCCATGCTCACTCCATTTCACACACTGGGAATCGAGGATCAAAATAACCTCAGGTAAGTCTGGGCCATTTTTGCCCCTAAATAATGACAAAAAAATATCCAATGAACATTTGGTTTCATTGAGGGATTTTTTTTCCTAATGGGGAGAATTTTAATCATCTCCCCATTCAATCTCAGTAGGATAAATCATATCTGAGAGATTTGCATAAATATAAACCATCAAAGCCTTTTCATCTTCAAAGGGGTTTTCAAGACCCAATAAGCTTTGTACTGTAATCATCTGAGGTCACAACCCTGCAGGAGCAACGCTGCTATGCTAACACAGGCGGCTTAGCATAATATTTCCCCTGAATCCTCAGAGAGGACCGTGTTCCCAATGACATTGTGTTCCCTAGCTCCCGCACCCTTTCCACTGGTAGCCCTATTTATCAGCCTCAATACCCCTAGCCCCTGCATTCTGGAACCAGTGCCCAGGTCCATATGCAAGCCAGAAATTGATCCTGTGCTTAAGTGAAAATGGAAAGCTTTGGCCCAAGCATTACATGACATACAGCTTTAGAAGATGCCAGGATTGATTGGGCTTTTAGGATGTTGAGAAGTGGCAACAAATTACTGCACTTAAGTGGTATTACATCGCTAATGTGTATGGAGAGGCGGCTTCTAATCAAAAGTTACACAGTGTAACAGGACCCCACAGCCAACAGGGGGCATTGTCACAGGCAGCTACAAAAAAAAAATTGTAGAACATTCTAACAAATCTTTTGGAAGTTAGACATGTACTAGAATGGCTGAGTAAGAAAAGACAAACTTGACAAGGGGTTCTAAAATCAAACTGATGACATTCTCAAGGTCCAGGTTTTATTCCTAGATAGTTTATTCCTAAATAATTATGACGATGACTATGATTTCCTTCCTTGTTAACTGAATTAAAAAGATGGAGCACTGTGGTATTCAAAAACAGGAGCTAGCGCCAAAAACCAAAACCAAAGCTAGAGCCATAATAGATTATTTGGTCTTAGACATTTTGATGGGCTAGAAGCACTTGGTCAGTTTTAAGCTAGGTTGCAAGTGATACAATGTCAGCATTTCAGCACATTAGTTTGTTTCCAAGCCTAAAGACTTGAACAAAGAAATGAAACGGTCAGCACCAAGCATTTCAGATTATGACCATTTTGGGCATCAGCAGTCCCTTTGCTGCTAAATTGTTGAAATTAAATGTTTAATTCTGGACAGTCAAGTAAGGTGGCAAGCAAACTATAAGACTTAAGATGATGGTGGTGATAGCCAGCTAACACAAGTTAACCATTACTGTGTTATGGATCCAGCTAACGTCAATGTAAGTCAGTCTGACCAGGAATTAAGCCTATTTTGATTAATCCTTTGGCTAAAACATACAATAGATATTATAGACAAGTTTATGTGTTGACATCAATCTGTTTTATGGGTGTTATGGGTTTGGCAGCTAAAATATTTTTGGGGAAAAAATTGGCTAAATGATTTCTGTTTTAACTACACTACAACACAGCTATAAAGATTTTTCTTATTCTTAAATGTTCTTAGAATTGCAGCTTGGTCCAAATATGTCTGCAGAAGACACTGCCGTTAATCTGTTAGCATCTTATTTGTACGTTATGTGCAATATTCTTTAGAATAATCACAGAAATATCTCAGACAGTTACGGCTGCAATCCTTAATTATCTACTGTTCAGTTCCCAAATTAGTATTTCTAAAGTTACTGTATCTGTGCAGGTGTTGTCTATATAATGTCATTACAATAGTGTGTGTGGGGGTGGGAGGTGGGTGCAAATCAGGTTCTTAGGGCCCCTAAAAAGACTGGGGCCGGCCCTGCTGCTTAACTAATAATACTATTCCCAGGTTGGAAGAGAAAAGAGTCTTTCTAACAGGGCAATGGCTCTATGTGAGCTGACCCTTCTAGTCCTTGTTCAGCCTTTACTCAAAAAAGCAGCCACTCTTCAATAAGAACTGCATTAGCCCTTCCTTCAGTGGCTGGAAAGCGGAGGGGGCCTGGGATCGGAGAGAAAGCGATCATGGGAGAAGAGAGCCTTGGTGAAAAAAGGGTGGTGAATGGACAAGTTTTAATTAATTTTCTTCAAAAGAGAGCCAGATTAAATGTTTCCGGCCTGCTAAAGTGCTCATTTCACTGAAGGGGGAAGGTGAGAGAGGGAGTGTAAGAGCGAGACACAGAGTGAGTGAGTCAGTGAGTGAGTAAGTGGGTGGGTGAGAGAGAGAGAGAGAGAGAGAGAGAGAGAGAGAGAGAGGACACAAGAGGGTTGGGCCTGGAGCTGGACCCTTTCATGAGCGGGTGCACACCCAGTGGCATGGCGTCTACAGAATGCACGCGGCACCGAAATTGCGGGAGGATTGTCCTTGGACAAAGGGGTGGGAGTTACGCCTGTTATACTCCAATAAGCCTTGTCAGTCAAACAAGGAGACAGAAAGCAAAGAGAAAGGGAAGGCAATAGATTTTCATACAAAGAGAAACAAGTAAGTCTGTCTTTTAGCAACAAATCAGTGTGGTGGTTCTTCTTCTAAGCTTAGGTGCAGGAAAAAAGAGAAAAATAAACAGTGGAGGGATTTTCTGCCTGAAAGCGGAGGACAGGAGGAGGACAACCATAACCAGGCTTGAAAGCTTGAAGTCTCAGAGCAGCAGTTAGCAAGTTTCTAATCCGACAACATCCAGGGAGTGCAAGATGGGGAAGAGATAAGGACAAAAAGAGTGAAAGATTTAATACAACTTTTTCAAAAGTCATCACTATTATGGACTGGACTAGAAAGTTAAGAAGCTGTACAAGTTAATACAGAAATCTAGTCTGCTTGTGTGCATTTAGCAGAAATCATTTTCAAAAACTGCAAAATGACAAAAATAAGCTATTAAAAAAAATAAGTTATGAAAGCATGAACTAGGTTTTTTTTTGTGTGTGTAGGTGAAGGGAGAGCAAAGGAGAGAGGGAGAACAACTCCTTTCATGTCTCTCTCTTTTTCTCTCATCACTTTCAAAGCAGCAGGCCCATGTCAGGTCAGTGCTACATGATGTCCTCACCATCACAATCTCCTATACCCTGCTGAGCCTACGAGCAGGGCACTGGACAAGTATGTGCAGGGCATAACATGGGCACATCCGTACAGCACTTGCACACTGCTGCTCTCTCATGGTGAACATGTTATAACTGTATACAAGAGAAGGGTTCATATGTGGATGAAGAGGAAACCCACTTCAGCCATGTACACTTCTGTAGCTACTACATACTCAAAAACATATAAACTGGACAGCTCTACGCACTCCCAACTTTTACAAACACATAAAAAAGAAATAGTATATCAGCCATTCATTAGTCACTCAAACCTATTTCTCTTTTTTGGTTCACCTGAACAAAGTGTTTCAAGAGAATCATGTTGGGTGAGTGAATGCATTTGAAAGAGGCAAATTGCAGGGTGGGAAAAAAATAAAAAATAAAAAAAAATAAAAGGATGGAGGTGATGGAGAGAGTAAGAGAAAAACATGAGCACCTGTCAGCAATTAAAATGGCAAGAAACAGAGAGCAGCCCAGGAAATATATGAGCTCTAATTAAAAGCACTAGTTAAAAACTTCCTGCTTCTGGCCTGGACTAGTTGTAGCTGTGAGCTCCCTCTGCCTCTGCCCCCCCCCTCTCGCATTCCCTTCCTCCACCTAGTTAAGACATTGTGACTCCTTTCAGGTCCTTTTGGGAGGCATGCAGAGCATCTGAATGCTGCAGATTTGGGTAAGATGGATTGGGGGCCAGCCTTTTTTTTTTTGTAGTGTTAGGATCTCTCTGAGCCACTGGGGCTCCTGCAGCAGCAGGGACCCGTTTCTACCAGACACACACACGGACAGGAGATGACGTCACTGTCTTCTGAACTGAGCGGGATGTGCAGCCGGGTTGAGAGCTTTATAGAGGTGACTTGTGACACTCATTGAGGTCCAGGTCGAAGTCTGGTCAAGATCAGAGCAGGACAGTACAGGCTAGAGCATTTGTCTCAACAGAATACTCAATGAACTTATTTAAGGATTACTCATTCTTACCCTGCACTGAGAAAAGAACATTTCTTGGATTTAATATTTCTTAAACCTATATTTAAAATATCAGATCACTCAGCCACCAGGCACACATTTTAAGGAAGCCATGAGTCAAGAGGCTTGGATCAATATATTCTAGATCATCTAACGTGTCAGATTGATGTCAAATCCTTGGCTTCAACTCATGAAAAACAGGCCCTAGCCACAGAGATCTCCCTGTAAAACTGAAATACTTTGTTATTACTGCTTTAAAGAGGCTTGGCGTTTTCTCTTTCTCTAGTGGTTAATACATGGAGCACTCTCCTTGTTCTTAAAGATGGTGGGGGAAAAGTGATGGTTATTTTTAGGTCTTCATTTTTCATATTATGGCACCATGGTCTATCATCATAGTCTATCATGTGCATTAGCATGCAGAATTTAAAGGGAAAAAAAACATTAAAAATACCGAATCTACAGTATAATCAGGGTTGGGAGTATTTCCGGTATTATTCTTGGTTATATCACAGTGCTTTTGAATGCTTTATTCTGAGTGGTCAGAAGGTGTTGATTAATTTTCTATAACAGCATGGCTTGGGCAGTAGTTCAGCCTGTTAAGTTTATATTAATGCACTCATTCTAATTCATTATCTTTTCTATAGTAACATCTTGCAAGAACGTCTCAGCAAACACTTCACAAACATTTTTTTAAAATTGTGTGTAAAAGTTGATATGATGAAGTTTTATTTCAGGAGATGTTTATTTATCATTTTTAGAAGTAGTAGTCCCCAGTATCAGATGTAAAATTGTAAGTGAGCATTTATGTATCTAAACTCAACTTACCTAATCCCTGTTGATATCATTATCTGTAGGTATTTTTCCCTTAATGTCCTCTGAAATCTTGAACGTTGGTGTAGAACAGAGTTCTTCACTCACCCACTGTACTTCCTCTGTGTCCTCCACCTTTGGCAGCATGAGTGCCGGGGGCAGGACCTCTGCCTGTAGAATGACCTCCAGATCAGCGTCAGTCAAGCCACTGGACACAGAGTTCACCCGCACACATTTCTCAGTCCGCCCCAGATTCAGCTCAGCCAGCATCTTTGGGATTGTTTCGCGTGCTTCTGCCTGCATGGGGGATGCAACATGTATGAAACATGAATGGGTGGCCCTGTAAATGCACCACTCAGTAACATAATACAAACGTAATGGGTTGAAATTGAAGACTGAATTGAGAAATACACAATTTTCCTATTCTTAGGAGAAGATTTTGCAGCAATTTATTTTATTTGACCATAAGGGAACAGATTTATCTATAATAGACATGTCAGTCTTGCCAGAACAATGATGCAATACAAATGTAAATTGGGCATTCAGAAATTGCCAAACATTAACAATAGTGGAAATAAGCAAGGTACACATCCTGAAATGTTATTTTTATTTTACTGTACTTTAATGGAAAATAAATATTGATCATTATTATGTGTAACCACTGTGGAATTTAAAAAGCTAAACAAACAAAAATGTAAAAAAGAAGACAGTATTAAAATACATTGTCCTTATGCACAGATTAAGACACATTGATGGCTGACATTTTGTGAATTTATAGAGGAAATGGTGTCTGGCGCCTGGGATTACAGAGCAGAGCAAATCCCAGCAAGAGGGATCATCCTCATGGAGCAAATGCACTCAAGACCATAAAGCACAAGTCCCAGTATCCTAACACATTACTCCAAAAGAGGTCTCACACACACACACAAAGTGCAAGTAGGGAGTGGACAACGAATCAAAAGTAAATCCTAGCACTAGATCCCAACAGTGACAGACCAGCACACGCCAGCAGATTCAAAACAGATGTGGCTGAAGAGCGGTGCAAAGTGGACAGAAGGGGAAGCAAAAGTGCTTCCAAACACACAGCTCTATCCAGAGGGAAGTCTGGTCCAAGCAGTGAAGTATGAGGAAACAGTAGCTTTGGAGTTGTCAGGTTAGATCTGAGGAGGGCTGGGAGTGCAAGTAGGCCTGCAGGGTCTGTTGGTGATTAGGCTGGTTCCTTAGATGGAGGGAAATAAGGGCTGGAGCAGCTGAAGGAAAACAGGGAGTGTGAGGTACTTGGAAGTTAATACAGGTTGAATGAAGAGATCCCAAGGCCAAATCATCTTCATACCACACATGCATGAAAAATACACACAGCCTCAGAGTAAGCTCAGATCAAAACAAGTCTCACTCCACTATAGAATATAAAGGTTAGTTTATTCAAACTAGATTTGCCTAGACGAAATGATATTAATTATACCACACCCCAGCTCTGGAGTATGGTATAAGCTGGGGTATGGTATAATTTGGGGCGTTATCTCCAGGCCTGGAGCTGATGACCCCTGGTTTAGAATAATAAATTCATCCTAATGTAGAACATTAAAATCAACCCTGCTCTAGATCAGTCTCAGGATACTGTAGATTATAACTGTACAAACAGGGCTGGACAATACTTGTGTAATGATATTTTGTCACTATAATTAAGTATTATTTTGCCAGGTTTATACACATAATTATTACTGAAATTGAATATTTGTACGCTTACTTAACTTAGAACTTCAAATCAAAGTACTCAGTACACATCACAAAAGGTCTCTTCGTCTCTCATCCAGCCAATGACTGTACGCTACACAATGATAAAACAAGCTCATTTTAGCATCCAGTCAAGTTAGAAACAAAGCTATCAATTCACCACTAGCTGTAACCTTCTCATGCTACACAATGTAGTTAATGCTATAGATACCAGTGTGTCAGAGGTGGGCAGTAATGAAGTACAAATACTTTATTACTGAACTTAAGTAGAGTTTTCAGGTATCTGTACTTTACGTGAGTATTTATTTTTCCGACTCACGTCATACTTATTATATGACATTACTTTTAACCACTACATTTTAACACAAATATCTGTACTTTCTACTCCTTACATTTTCAAATCAGGCTTGTTACTTTAGTTTTAATGCATTTGAGGGGAATTATGTTTTTTTTTTTTTTTGCATCATTGCGAGTCTTTACCTCAAAAATGAATTCAACCTACATGGATGGGACAATAACACACAGAAAAGCGGATACTAAATACACCAACACAATCTGGCAACCCTGACTTTGAATCAAAACATGAGCTGGCTTCAAATTCGGCAAAAACTGAGGTGAACTGGTTTTCTTTGAATTTTAAAATTTGATCGTATTTGTGTAAACCTCCCAAATTGTTCTATTTAAAAACCTACCACTTTACCTACCCATATGCCAACCTCTGAGTAGATATTACACTGCATTATAGTATATTATTATTACGTGAGGTTCAGTTAGCTTTGCACAGAAACAGCCAGTAGTAATGTCCTTCAAAGGGCTACATTTAACTTTGAGTACATTTCAGAGCCTGTACTTTTGTACATTTACTTGAGTAAAGAAGTTGAATCAGTACTTACTCTTTTACTGGAGTCTTTTTTAAAAAAAAAAACAAGTATCTGTACTTCTACTTAAGTAAAGAATGTGTGTACTTTTACAACCTCTGCTGCGTGTGTTTAAATATAGATAAGCCACCGGACTGCAGTGTTAAAGTTGAGGACGAGCGCCTAGGCCCTATCTCAGGCAAATATTTTAATATACAGTACAGTATGAACACTATTGGCATTATCTTAACCAGCTTCATGAGGTAGTCACCTGGAATGCTTT